>CM040931.1:36050401-36420401 GCA_023029165.1 Gobiocypris rarus | reverse complement strand
GTTCCAGCACTAAGTAGGCCTATGCATGATTTTGTCATGTATTGTAAAACACACTAAGACCTCAGATATACACAAAATAACATTTGTCATGCTGTATTTTTAAAGGAACTCAAATGCAAGTGTGCTAAGTGTGTTTTTGAGCAAGTAAACAAGGACTCTCAGAGTCCAAACAGAACATGACAGTTATTTTTCTTTCATTACTAATATTTTCTTGTGCACCCCTACAGCAAGTCTGCAGCACAAGAGGATCTGGCTTCATTTAAAGCCCTGGGTGTGTGAACTGTGCCCATGTTTTCTGTGCTAAATACAGCTATTTATATATCATTACGCTCCTTTCTCTGTGCAATAAGGGCAAACCTACAGCCATCTGACAGAGGCCACATTTCTGGCACAGTGTTCAACAGCAGGGGTCTGAGCAACAGGACAAACTAAGTAGCCCTTTCACCCTCTACAGATGAGATAAGACAGTCCTAGCTGGCCCAGGCAGGGGGCAGCCCCGACTTTCTGAAAGAGATGGCAGGAAGCTTATGGCCTGCAGTGCTGCTGCCCACCTATCCTCCATCAAAAACACATCTAAATCTCCAAAATGTCATTCTCAAATTCACAAATGCTGTGACAGTCCTTTGTTTCAGTAGAAACCTTATAAAAACTCTGTTCACACTGTAGGGTCCAATTCTCACTATTAACTAGTTGCTTATTAGCATGCATATTACTATGATATAGACTGTTTATTAGTATTTATAAAGCACATATTAATGCCTTACTCTACATGCTCTACATCCTTAATCCTACCCAATACCTAAACCTAACAACTACCTTACTAACTATTAATAAGCATTAATTAGGAGTCTATTGAGGCGCAAGTCATAGTTAATAGTGAGTATTGGACCCTAATCTAAAGTGTGACCTACGTTGAAATGTTCACCGCTGAGGAAGAGAAATACATATTAAGTCTACTAAAAAATGCATTACATCGGCAATAATGGCAG
The DNA here is from genome assembly GCA_023029165.1 of Gobiocypris rarus. Lineage (NCBI taxonomy): Eukaryota > Metazoa > Chordata > Actinopteri > Cypriniformes > Gobionidae > Gobiocypris > Gobiocypris rarus. The sequence goes on along the minus strand of CM040931.1, from coordinate 36,419,412 downwards.
GACGTGCCATTCAACATGAGACTGACATATTAATCATGCCAAATGGACAGAAGTGCCGCTATTGAGAAAATGTAGACGGCAGAGTAATTTCCTCAACTTAAGGCCCGTGTGCACTTTGGCAACAGTGCTATCACGTTCACACAAAGAGCTGAAGAAGTAGAAGCAACATTTCCATAATGTTATTGACCAAGTGCCACATTTCTGTCTGGAGTGCGATGCACCCTCTGTTTTATTTGCATGTCTATTAGCTGGAATACCAATCAAATGATAGCGATGGTAGAAAAGGCAATTTTCAGCCTGAGTGCATTCCAAATTCTCATTGGTTTTAGGGGTAGAAAGGAAAGAGAACACATGAGGATCAACTCCAAGATGCGGGAAAGGGCGTGACTGCAGTAAAGCATTCCTTTAATGAAGGGTGCCTTAAAAAGCGCCTCGAGCCCAAGTAATCAAGCTACTCATCAAGTAAACGAACCACCGCTTGAAGTATAATTACTATACAAAAAAGTTCTTCAAATGTAATCATACGTTGCAGCGCTTTATTCTTATTCTGTTGTGATGCTCTGTCTTTCTGCACGGATGCAAAAAAGTACCTAATAGGATCGCACTAATGGATGCAAATGATCAAAAGTGTTATGAGTTAAGACTGAGCAACTATAACATGAACTTGCAAGCTGCAACTTTAGTGAATAAAACTCTAAATATGCCAACAAATAAGCTATATTTTAGGGCACACACTCATCTCTGACAGTTTTACAAAGGTGCAAACATACCTTTTACAAAAGCACAAAGCTTTTGTGCTTGTTTAGGTTTGCAAGCTAAATCACTGGTCAGCATTCATAATTAAGAGTTTTTAACCAAGAGCTATTAAGTACAGTATAAATATAATCAGATGTAAATAGAGTGCTTAAGAATAAAAATAAGGCTGCTGTTCAAAAGTTTGTATTTTTTAAATTAAATTAAAGCACACTATATTGCCAAAAGTGTTGGGACACCCCTCCACATCATTAAATTCAGGTGTTCCAATCTGTGGTGTGAAAGGTTATCCAGTGAAAGGAACTCTTAATGCTCAGCATACCAAGACATTTTGGACAATTTCCTGCTCTCAACTTTGTGGAAACAGTTTGGGGATGGCCCCTTCCTGTTCCAACATGACTGCTCACAAGTACACAAAGCAGGGTCCATAAAGACATGGATGAGTGAGTTTGGTGTGGAGGAACTTGACTGATCTGCACAGAGTCCTGAACTAAACCCAAAGAACACCTTTGGGATAAATTAGAGCGGACACTGCGGTGACTGCCAGGCATTCTCGTCCAACATCAGTGCCTGGCCTCACAAATGTGCTGTTAGAAGAATGGTCAAAAACTCCCATAAACACACTCCTAAACCTTGTGGAAAGCCTTCCCAGAAGAGTTGAAGCTGTTATAGCTGCAAAGAGTGGGTCAACTCCATATTAAACCCTACAGATTAAGAATGGGATGTCATTAAAGTTCAGGTGCATGTAAAGGCAGGCGTTCCAAAACTTCTGCCAATATAATGTATCGTATACTCACCACGGCTGCATTTGTTTGATCAAAAAAATATAGTAAAACAGTATTGTGAAATATTAAACAATTTTACAATATTTCTATTGTAATACATTTAAAAATGTAATTTATTCCTGTGATGTTAAATCAGCCATTTCTCCAGTCTTCAGTTTCACATGATCCTTCAGAAATCATTCTAATATGCATAGTCCCCAAAATTTTGAACAATAATGTAATTAACTATAAAATGCATAGTTCTGACTCTAAATTGCCCATGCTACACTCAGACTGATGCACATTAGTGCTGGGGAGTTTTCCTTTCCTTACATTATTATACCAATAGGTGGTGACAAGCCTTTATGAGTGAGCCACTGAATCATTCACTCAAAGCAATTGGTTCAAAAGCATTAATTAATTCATTTAGAAAATGTCCTTGTAGAACCAGTGTTCATTGTTTACATCTATTGATTTTTTTTTCCACTGTAGGTGTGACTCCTGCATGAATAGAAGCAGAGGGTAATGACAACATGTAAAAAGAAATAAAGAGAAAGTAAGAGGGCGTAAAACAGATATACCCACAGGAGAAGCTAGACCGAGGAGAGAGAAGGGACACATTGTGATGGTTTTGAGTGACATTGCACAGAGGACGTTTCTCTTCCTGACAGCAGTGGTAAGCGTTTGTTCATTAAAGACTTCTACATGGGTCCCATAGCAGTAGCGTATTTAAATAAATATGCAAATGCCTAGATTTCTATTCAAAGGCTTCTTTTCACTTCAACAAGGTTTCTAAATAACCCAGGGGACAGAATTTGTTCCATGTGAATAAAACCACCTATCAGCAACTTGAAATTAACATGTAGAAAATTATTTGAAGTTGCCCACATATTTCAAATCAGATATGTGCCCGGCTTTAAAGGTTAACAAAATTATGTAATAAAAAAAATAAAAAATAAAATAAAAACAACGAGCCAGCAGAGCAGAAGGCTAATAAACAAAGTGATGCTTTTATACGTCAACGGTCCCTTTATGTCCTCCAGCAAATTATTGACTCATTTCCCAACCAGGAGGATGGGAGAATTTATCCAAAATAAACAAAATAAAAAAGATAGAGTCATGGCTCAATAAAACTGCACAACACTTGTTCTCCAGAGGCCACAATTTAGGTACACAAATCATTTCCTCTGATTCAATCAATGCGGTTGTCCTTCTTTTTTTGCTTTTAGAGACGAATGTTTCCATCAGAGCCTTAAAGGCATCACGTTATTTCACTCACAAGTCATAAGCAAACAAGATCCTGGAATGAATCTTGACATCTAAACACAGGTGCACACAGTTTAGTTATGTTGTGACCAAGGCCGTCACTACAATTCATTGAGCCAGATGCAGTGAGTAGGCTATAGCACAGAGGATCTCATAGTAGCGTTCCTGACATCGGTAAAAACATGGAACTTGCCTCAGACTGCAAAATAATGGAAACATTAAGACAGAATATAAAGTAAGAACAAATTAAGCTCAGTTGACAACATTTGTGGAATAATGTTAGTTGGCACTAAATATTTTTGTTTCATCCTTTGTTCTCTTAAAAAGTGTCTATTTAGCTTTATTTTTATTTTAGTTGTAGTCATTTTAGTACTTTGCAGAGGCAACATTTTCTTACAATTCCTGTCTTGTTTTTCTTTGTTTTGTGTTTAAGAACTTTTGTTCTACTCTTTCACTTCCTGTTTGTCTTTGTTTCCTTAGCTCCCTTGTTTGTTGACAGTTACCTTTGTTTGAACCGAAAGCGAGTAATTACCCTCACTTGTCCCTTGTTAGCTCCTTGTTATCTTTAGTATTTTTCTATGTTCATTGTCAGGTGGGTAAATCCAGAAAGCAGGTTGTGTGACATACCCGGGGTGGCGAGGTAAATGAGCGAAAGACGTGGGTGGAGCAAGCGAGACGTGCGTGATTGAGAATGAGCGTCACCTGCGAGGCACACCGGTCTCGAGTCCTCTCATGAGGGAGCTCGGAGACATATAAGGACAAGCAACAACAGTGAAAGACAAGAGAGGACAATTGTCTAATTTTGTTTATGCTTTATTATTGCTTTCTTCCCTGAACTAAGAATTGTATTGCATCGATGCCGAGACCCAGGCGGAAGAGGGACATGCTGTTGGAGAGCCCTCGCTGCTGAGTGGCTGCCCAAGGTGATGGTGCTGGAGCTAGTGAAGACTGGTGGGACGAAGAGCTCGCTGCCATGCCCCTGGGTCGAGGTGGGATGGCAGACGTCCTAGAGGGAGCGGAACTCAGAATTGTCTCAACCTCAGTTGAGAGACCAGAATCTGTGAGCAGGATCCCTCAGGGGCCAGACCTAAAGTATCCAGATCTCCGACTTGGGGTGATAGATCGTCCCTTGCACTTGTGACTGATGAACCCTAGCTAGAACACCCGGCAGCAGAGCTATCGGAGGAAAGATGTACAGAAGCAGCCTCTGCCATGTCTGTACCAAGAAACTGGGTCATCTCCTTGAAAGCAAGCAAGACCAGTTCCGTTCAGCTGTACCTCCACCATATGGACTCCACTACTTGTGGATGGAGTCACTATTTCCAGGGCCTCAGCACCTCCCTTGATAGGATATCTACCGCCAACTTTGCATGCCCTCTGAATGTAAACAGCCTCTCAGAGACAGACATTTTTTTCTGCCCAGAGTAGGATCTGTTGTGCCTGGTGATTGATGTAAGAAACTACTGTAGAGATGTCCATGCGGAATGTGAAGGAAGGAAGTGTTTTAGGTCTAGAAACACTGCTCTCATCTCAAGACAACTTATGTGCCAAAAGGAATGAGGGTCGCCCCAAAACCCACAGGCTGGGAGGCCACCGAGAACTGCACCCTGGCCAATGAGAGGTGTCCGTGAGAGACTTGCAACAGCAACACGCCCCTAGAACCAGGCTTCTTTAGAGGAACACTGGCTTCTTCCATAGCCGAAGAGCATGTAGCCTGTGGCATGTGACCCTCTAATGACTCTGGCAAAATAACACAGAGGGTGGAAACCTCTTGAGCCAGAACTGGAAAGGTTTCATGTATAACAGGCCCAGTGGGTTAATGCTGACCCTAGCCTGATGTTTCTTTTACCATGGTTAGAATGGAACTGGCACATGCAGAAGCCAGATGTCATGTCAAGTCAAGTCAAGTTTATTAATATATCGCTTTTTACAATGCCGATTGTTTCAAAGCAACTTCACAGTGTTAAACAAGAAAATAATGCAGCAGATTTTGATTCGGCTGTACAGCCGCTCTGGAGAAAACGGTGATGTCATCTATGTAAGGAATTGATTCGGATCAAATAACTCAAAGGGGTATTGAATTACAGTGAAAAGAACCATATTACATAAATAATATACAAAATGAATATTTACCACTTTATCAACTATCCGTCCGCCAATATGTTGAAATTACAGTATTTATCAATTTTGTTTAGTGATACTCCCCGTGGCCAACGGAAATAATATCATTAACTTTATGTTCACTGTCTGTGAGCTTAGGTAACAAAATATCAAAAATCATTAGATAACAAAAATCGTAAGTTTGAGGCAGTAACTTATTAACAAACAAGCACAAGAGACTTGTCTAGATGAAAATTGAAAACAAGATTTATTTATCTATTCTAATACACATAAACTAACCTACTGACACACACACGAGTATACATTCATACGGTACAGAGAGATGTGGTATTGTTAGACACTTTTCACGGCCGCCACCTGAGAGAATCAACACTTTAGCAACTTAATCGTAGTTTGTCTGCTAGACAAAGTTTCACCAGCTCAACCAAGACGAAGTGTTGTACTTGCGTTTGCTTGCTCCTGGGATCCGTTCTTTCTCTGGATGAGGTTGCTGCGGTGCTGATTGGTTGGCAGGCAGGTGATGCTGCGTTTCAATGGACAGCGTTGGGTTCGTCGGATGGATGAGTGGCTTCGCCTGATGTAGTCTCATGTGCCGTTTCCTGGTCTCTGGACTCAAGCGTCAGCGTTGCTCTGCGACGGGCTTTCTCTGCGTCTCGGATAGCAAAGGCTGGATGCGTTTCCTTGAGGACGTTCTGTCGGCGAGGTTCACAACAGAGTGGAGTTTGAATGGAGTTTCTGGAAGAGCTCTTGGTAGCTCTGAGTGCGGCAGTCCATCCGTGCAGGCAGATAGATGACAAGGCCAGCACGGGTCAGAGCAGCAGGGATGCTCTAAGGCACGCAGCGAACTTGTTGAACAACAAGTTAAAACGAGAAGAAACAAACGAAAGCAAGGAATTCATGATCGATCCTTGGTTTTAAACCTGTCCTGGAGACCATCCCCGAAAGTTTCTTGGGCCAATCGGACATTTTGGTGGGCGTTTCCCCCGGCCATGTCTCCTGTTCATGCATAGCATTAGTGTGACGTCATCTCCAACAAGTGCTGGCATTCTCTGTGAGTTAGTTTAAATGTTTTGCGGAACCAAATTCCATAGTGTGACTATGGTACATTTTACACAAATTTACCTTGCATCATAAGGATGGAAATCTTGTATCCATTACCCTGATATCAAATAGCATATATTTCCCATGGTCGGGGAAGAAGATACTAAAGATTCATATGTGGTAAATGTCTGTCGTACCGAAAAGCAACACAGGTTATAGAAGAATGCACATCATACCTTGGTATATGTTTGAAGCATCGTTTGGTAGTTACTTATTATAATTAAGACGAAGGAACATGCACGAATAGGTAGCAATAACTGTTTGACACGTAATGAAACACGTAGGCTATATAAACATAATACATATTGTATATGTCAAGTTCGATTGGGGATTAATTCATATTATGGAATATCAGGTTTTATATTAGACTTTGTCTGATTCGTAAGAGTTCTTTGTGTGAGGTTCAAAGGGTCTCTGGAATGTCCCAGTAAAGAAAGGAGGGGAAAGGACATGTGTCTGTTTACTGTCTAGGTGAATTTTGGGCCGTCGAAAAGCTCTTAGCGGGTCTCCGTGGTGATAAGACTCTGAATTTATGCCTGGGGTTCAGAGAGGTGGCGCATCTCTTCGGAGTTCTGCTAGATGATAATCCGTGGAACAAAGGGGAACGACAAGTCACGGCTCGCCTTCCCTGGCGCTGGTTTAAGATAAGGCCGATTGGCCAAATAAAAGAGTGTTGTCTTCACCCAAATGGTAAATGATTAATTTTTATGGTTCGCTAATGGTGGGAGAGGATGGGTCTACGGAGGTCTGGAATGTGATGCCTGGATTTGGTCAAGGCCTGTTCATAGGTAATCCTACATCTAGCTAATTTCAATTGTCATATAGCGACAATGTGGGCAGATCAGTAATTTAGTTGATATAGGTCATTTAGTTTAGTAATTACATTCATTTGGATATTTAGTTGAAAATGTAGTGTCCCCAATTAAGCAAGCCAAGCCAAAGGCGACAGTGGCAAGAAAAAAAAAACTCCATCATGTGGCATAATGGAGGAAAAATAAACCTCTGGAGAAACCAGGCTCAGTTGGGGTGCCAGTCCTCCTCTGGCCAATTAACAAAAAGTGTATGATTATTATTCTTGCAACCTTACAGGTCAGAAGTCATATTAGATTACTTCATATTAGATGACAAGTCATAATAGATCTGAATATTGGAAAGATCAAAGGCATCACGCCAGAGACAGGTTTATTGATGATGATGTGTCGTTTAAACAATTATTAAATAGGAATTTTTGAATGATCGGAGTCATCACGCTGCCATGTGCCTGCATTGTGGTCTAATCCCACACTACCCATATAAAAGTGGTCCTCTGTTGTGGAGAAAGCACACTCTTCTAGGGGTTCAACCTGAGTTCCAAACATTGTATGTGAGTGATTTCAATCCTCTGCCGCTAGTTCTTTCGACTGGGTTACTATCAAACAGTTATCGATATTTAAATACATGGATGGCCTGGAGTCGCAGAGGAGACAGAGGGACATCCTGTACTTAAATGTGCATGAGAACAGCGCTAGGAAGTACTCGATTTTGGCACACTTCGCCCCAGAAAATGAGAAATGTCTTGTGTTCTAGGCTAAATTTTGATGTGAAATATGTGTCTTTAAGATCTATCGTCACAAATCAATCCATGAATTGAACTGTGGCACTACTAGTTTGATGGTGAGAATCTTGAACCTGTACGTCCAAAAAGTAGACCTAAAATTGGACAAAACCCCTGTTCTTTTTGAGTGCTATAAAAAACAGACTGTAGAACCTTGCCTCTCTCTGGGAGGGTTAAATTCTCTATACATTTGAGCGTACTTCCGTTACTACCATACATTGGAGACAAGGTGGAAGGGAAGCAAACTGAATATTGTAACCACTTGACAGTATTCATAACCCACTGAGAAATATTTGGCATAGTTGGAGATCGTCTAGAGATAGGAGGAGATCCTTTTTTTCATTGTTGCTAGAATTTGCTCGTTCTGTGCCCTGAAACATATAAACTACTCAAAGCTAGATGACTATTTCACCATTTAATTCCTCAAAATGAAATGCAACCAGACAAGTGAAAAATGGTTTGGATGATATAGGCTGAATATGCCATAATGGCAGACATCTAAACTTTTCAAATTTAGATGACTGTTTCACCGTTTAATTTCACAAAATTAAATGCAACCAATAAAACAACCAGATGAGTAAAACAGGGTGTGGATGATATAGGGTAAAACGGCATATTCATATAAATTGCAGTCAAATGTACATTTAAAAGACTCATGGGATTATCACTTGCAAACACATCCATAATCCATTTGCACGTAGTTGGAGGAAAGAGAGAGAAATGGAATCTACTGTCTGCTCAACGTTTCCCCCGGCCTTATTCTTTGGCTGCCTTGGCGAACTTGAGATCCGAGCAACACATTATTTTTGTTTTCCACATGACTTTCTTCCCTCGAGAAGAAAAGTCAACAGGAGCATAGCTTAAATTAAAACTCCGGATAGTACATGTACACATCAGGACATTTCATACACAGATCACTCCTGAACTGCTGAATTGCTTGTTGCACATATTGTCCTCCCCAGTAAGATAGAAAAGGCATGGAAGCACACATCTTGCATTTATTCATTCATTTTATAAACAGGACTCTATTTTGGATCGGAAGAATTCGGGACTTAAGAGTCAGAATATAGAGTGAGAGAAAGGGGAACACCTATTAACTCCTGTCACTAATGTCATTCACACACAGCTTTACAATTTAGTTGTATTTCACAGACACAAGCTCAACAAAGATATGGCTATAAGCAATTCAGGTTTCTATTTACGGTCTCAGTGATGCGTTCGGCTAATCATGTATTGTGTGTATAGACACGCGCTTCAGACATCGGCTCATGTGAAGTGTTCCCAACGTTGAGTTCCACTTGAAAGGGAACTGCACAGAAGATTAGTAAGTAGGGCTGCACAATTAATCGAATTTCGAATTGTGATTATGAATGCCACGATTATGTAATTGTTCAAAGCCGGGATTGCAAAAAATAATTTCCATTTCCATTATTCTGCGTGCTTAAGAGGTGTGTTTGGAACATGTTATGCTGTGAGAGGCAAATCACGACTACTTCAGAGTAGGGACTAACCCAGCAAATAGGAACTACCAGTGATGTAGTTCACAAAAATCTAACCTTGCACTGGAGTAAAAGAATTGAAAGAGGGGGGAAACTCACATTACAAAAAATAAATACTTTCTCTAAAACACGTTAATTATATGTTAATTATAAGGGTGCCATAATTATTGGCACCCTTTTATTAAATACTTTTTGCAACTTCCTTTTGCCAAGATAACAGCTCTGAGTCTTCTCCTCTAATAACTGATGAGTTTGGAGAACACCTGGCAAGAGATCAGAGACCATTCCTCCATACTGAATCTCTCCACATCCTTCAAATTCCCAGCTCCATGTTGGTGCTTCTTCTCTTGGTTCAACCCACTCATTCTCTATAGAGTTCAGATCAGGGGTCTGGGATGGTCATGGCAGAAGCTTCATTTTGTGCTCAGTGAGACATTTGTGTTTTGATTTTGATGTATGTTTTGGATCTTTGTCCTGAAGGAAGATCCAACCACGGTCCATTATAAGATTTCTAGCAGAAGCGCTCAGGTTTTCGATTTTTTATCTGCTGATATTTGCTAGAATCCATGATACGATACCATGTATCTATACAAGCTAAAAAAAAGAGGAAATATTAATTCTAGGGGTGGCAATAATTGTAGCCAACATGTTTTGGAGAAAAACAGTTATTTCATAATGGGATTTTCATCCGATTTCCATTCTTTGATCATATTTACCAGGGGCGCCAATAATTCTTACCAGTGTACGCTGACTGGTCGACGCATACAAACACAGGCAACCCGCATTTTTAAAAAGCTGTGTACACAGCCTATATATTAACTCCATTAACTAACTAACATGGAAAACAGTGATAGATGGACCTCTCAACCTTTATGCTAATGCAATTTTGAGGGGACCAAGTGAAACGTGATTATGTATTTCTGCTCAGCTCGTCACATTGGACATCAACCAGACATATTTCTTTGTATAACAGTTCGACCTAATAACATATTAGACTGGACTGTTAAACAGATCGTAATTACACGTGATACACGACACTAATGAAGACAGAATGCAAGAGCTGTGTCAGAATAAAAGTCAAAACAACAAGCGTGGCATATGTCACTTCAGAGTTCCTACTGGCGGTGCGAATGCAACCAGGAAAATTACCCTAGGGGAACATTTAGTTCTCTGGGAACCACCCTGATGCCTAGTTCCTATAATTAAGACCCTAAGTTCTAAGCCCCTATTATTGTACCATGGATATTTATTTATTTATTTTTAAGAAGAAACCAAACCCATGTATAGTTGACATTTGAGGATTAAGGTTTTTCAGGAAGAGTGTTTTCATCTTTTTTATTATTATTATTATTATTTTTTTAAATACTGTATGTCATGCAGTTGCTTCAAACAATGGTATAAAGCTATTCAAAACATAATTCTATGTAAATTGTGATAATCAAATTTAAAAAAAAATCGCAATTGACCCTTTGCTAAGCCACGCCCAAAAACCGCCACAGGCCAATCATGGCTTAGCAACCGTAACTAGGTGGGTCTGTCAAGCTTTGAAGCGAGGAAACATGCGAGCGTTGTGCGTATGGATTGTGCAAATCTGATAATTGGCATTCCAAAATGTTGACGGAAGGGGAGAGGAACATTATTCTCTAATCGGTTGTATATTATGCCATGGAAATATCCCTCGAATGCATACTGCAGTTCCTTTTGTCTTGCTCTCTCAGATATTTCACCTGTTCGCCAAAAATGACTAATTATCTCCTTGGGAATGTCTGACGCCGGCACATTAATACTGTAACAGACGTGCCAGGCACAAAAGCTTGTCAGGCGTAGTGACAGTAACTAAGGAGGGCGGGGCTTAGCGAAGGGCTAATTACAATTTCAAGGGAATAATCGACTATTAGGATTTTTGTCATAAAAGTGACAATGTACACCCCTATTAGGAAGCGTTTTTCTTTTCTTTTCTTTTTTACAATAATGTTACATGTTAACAAAAAACATTTCAAATAGTGAGTATTTTAACGTCTAAGGATTAGCCCCATTCACTTTTATTGTATACGTCTCACTGTAACCCAGATGTTTGCCTTTTTAAGGAGGGTCAAGTCAAAATAATTTTTTTGTGGTTATCAACATTAAAAATGCTGTGCATTGATCTTAAATTGTACTGAACTCAGAATATTTCTTCAACAAATTAGAGCGTATATCAGAACGGGAAAGAGAAAATTAAAAGAGGGTATTCATGAAAAATCAACAAGCAAACCGATTAAATAAGTTTGTTTCACTTAAAATGTCTGGCTTTGCTAATATAACTGACTCTTTCCACAATAAATATTTATCTCACTGGAGCTAGAGCTCATTTTATCTAGCGGACTCAGTAAGAATATGTTATTTAAGGACTTTGCTTTACCTTCTTCTGTCTCAGAAGGTAGTGTGCCAGTACAGCAAAGAGACGGCTAACAAGACAGCTATTACTGTACAGTGGATAATTAAGCCTTAACAAAGCAAATATGAGCTCTTACAAACATCATTTTTTACCACACTTATTATCAACTAGGTCTTATCGATACATGTTTACCAGTAGGTTGTTTGAATAATCATGAATGATTATTACTTAATACTGTATTGGAAAAACCAAGAAAGCAATATTTCAGCAAATATTGAAAAATAAAATATGGAAACGTCTATCGCACCTCTCTATGATGAAATTGATGTAACAAAGTCATGGAGTCACATCTACAGCCACTGATCATGGTGCACTAAAATCTGCATTGCCGCATATATGTGTAACATGCACACAAACAGACACACAATAGTACTAAGCAAAATGTGATCTTATGTTATGGATTATAACGACAGCATAAAAATAACAAGAGTCTGACCTCTGCTGTTATGTGTATTGGTTCACCAGAGCATATTGCATATAGTCTCTCATTGCCAAACTAAATAATTGCAAGGACAATAGTCCAGCTGAATAATTTATTTCACAGAGAGTTCAGCAACTTCACCTGGTTCTAGCTTCCTGCAGAGAGTGCTCTGACAAAAGGGCTTTGCTGAAGAAAGAACAGGCACGAAACATCTGCTAAGACATCTGTTTGCAGGCCCCGTTGTGCCCTGACTCCGCGGCCTGCTGTAAGCCCATGCTATCACTCCAGTAATGACACGTCCCAGTGATCCTGCGCTGCAGAGAGCCAGGGTCAGCCAGGGCTGCACTGAGGTCTTCTGTCATGGGCAGCACTCTTAAATACAGTAGTTTTAGTTCCAGTGCCACAGACAGCTGCCAACATTGAGAATTGAAAATAATCAAAGATATCTGATACTTGAAATCGAACAAAGACATTTGCTGTACTGTTTTCAACCTCCCTCTTTCTTACCAGAAGGGCCATTTTGAATTCCTAAAGGCAAAGAGATGCCGAAGGCCTGTAGGCCAAAATGTGTGTCACACCTTTAGTACAATGTGGGGAAGTTGTAATTGCCTGATTGGTCAGTTTGAATGACTCACATTAGGGTTTCAGTCACATGGTCAAGGAAGAGATAAAAAGAAGATTGTAACTGTTGCTCTGCCTCTTTTATTCTCTGGCTCTCTCTCTCTCTCTTCTTGGGGGCCTAATTCTCTCTCTCTCTCTCTCTCTCTCTCTCTCTCTCTCTGGTAACATTCTATTCATGATGGGTATGATAAATGGCATAAGTTTTTATCATCTATTTTTTTAACGATTTTAAGTGTAACCATAATCATATTTTGTCATTAAATCTTTTCAATTACAAATGATGTGCTAATTATTTTTTATTTGGTATTGACTTTAAAGTGTTACCTTTTGCAATACAATATAGTCACATAGCAACGCTCTCCCACATATTTTGCTATTGTAACTGTGCTTATTTCCATCCTTGGTATAAGTAGTAGTGGGTGGTAGAGACGAGAAATGTACAGTTTTCTACCATCTAGCTGATAACGTTTCTGGTTTCAGCATGAACCAGTGTTGATGATCCTCCCTTACACACACACAGTTTATTTTCAACACCATGGAAAGCACACACTATACGTTTTACACTTGCTTGATGCTACAGTCATCAGTGAATGCTTAATTCCAGAAAAAAAACATTAAACTTCTATAAACTGTAGGACATTTGATGCCAGCACCCCTGACAGCAGCACAGCTGCATGCACATTGTTAACTTTCAGCACAACGGACAGCGCACATTGTTGCTTTTAGACTGGCAGGTACATTGTCATCATTTTTGTTTTAAGATGAATAGACTCATTCTAAATTTCATAAAACTAGTAATGGAAATTTTTTCATCATTTGAAAAAAAATACATAGTCTGAAATTAAACATTTTTAATTAGCGTCGAGGTAGTCCAAGTGTAAAGGCATCATAGACGTCCAAAAACAGTAATTATCTTTTGCTCACTCTGTTGCCTGATGTGATTTCTTTCTTCTTGTGAAAATTATCAGCATAATTAAAAGTATTCGCCTTGAAAGTAAAGCTGGACCTCTGGATAAAGCTGGATTTCTTTTATTATTATTATTACTATTGAATGAAAATTACTGTAAAAAGGAAAAACTCTTTTAATGATTTATGAGTTTTTCCATAACTACTCTGGAAACAAGTTAATGGCTGCACTGTCAAGCAAAAGAATGCAATACAAAAAGCCATTTCTCTCCACTTGTCTAACTTATCTGCCCTGTGTCATGCATTTATTGCACTCCCTGATTACTCTCTGGGTGAAAGCATGAAGTGTTAATAAAGTCTTAAGAAAGTTACATTCTCACAATATACGGTTGCAGACGCTTACCACTTCTGGGGTTTTCTTGAGAAAACGGGTTCCCACCTGGGTTCAGGGTTACCCCAAAGGTCTTATTCCCAAATGGGGCATCACAGGGATCCACATAGAGAAGAGAGCCACCAAACCCCATCTCCGCCAGTAGAGAGAGCTGTGGAGAGATAAGCAAACTCAAAATACAAGATATGTAAGAAAATGCTTACATATATATACACTATATAAGCAATTTCACTAGTGGTTGTAGACCTTTGGACCCCACACGATATGAATATAACGAGGTACTGTGCTCCTCTTAGAAAAAAGTGTGCAATGCAGATAGTTTGTGAGCTTCAGTGAGTCAAAGTCTCTTGAGTCTACTAGTTCTCTCTGGCCCCTGGTGTGGGTGGACAAAATCACAATAGCAAGAGTAATTAATGATTCTCCCTGTGCCATCGCAGTCTATGTGAGTATCTGAGTGTGTTTGGCGTAACAGCTGGGAGCGCTGGGCAGCTCATCTCACTACAGCTTCCAACATCTCTGCCAAATAAGCCAAACCACAGTATCTATCACAACAACTCAACTGGACAGGAATGGATGAATACAAATGTATCTTTTTAAAACCACAATACAACACTGTATATGTATATATAGATTTACAGATATACACATTTTTCTGTACTACTTCTCTCAAAGAGATGGTAATGGATATAGCAATGTTGATGCGTATTTACAATAAAATGCTAGTTATGTTTTGAATAGATAAAGCTTTTAAAATCGTCACTTCTATTACAGAATGCCAATATACATGACATATTTAAGATGTGTTGGTGTAATTAAGGTGTAAATGTTCATGATATTTTGGAAAAATGACAGAAGTTTCCTGTGATGCCTGCATATCCAATTGAAATAAACTAGTGAGAGTGAAAAGTGTTTTTAAAGAGAGTTTATTTTCTAAAAGTCCATTGGGCCAAAAGAACCCATGGTTGAAGAAACTCCCACATGAAAATCAATGATCTCAATGTAGAGCAAATAGTTCCCAACTTGACTACATTTGAACTGCATACTTCTTCAGGGGTAAAGAATGAGGATGTTGCCGCATTACATGGCAGTAGACATTTATATCATCTGAGTCACTGTTCAAAGGTCCCTGTTTGCCTTGAACATCTAGTCGACAATCTCACTGCGACCGCTAATGGAGGCGTATACCATATGCACAGCGGCACATCATTTATGCTGATCGTGCCAGCCGTGTCAGCGGTTAGACTGTGTGTCAAACAGACGGGCACATTTGGTGCGAAGGCAGATGCACCACTGGGTGTTGTGCAAATGAAACTCCCTAGCACCTGACATCCATATGAAAAGCCAGCCAGAACCTGGTCCCCGTGCACGATGAAGATAAACAGGCTTGTAATGGACTTGGAAATCTTTTTCTTTTCAACACGGGAGTTGTTCAAAGATAGCAATCAACACCTTGTATGTATTTGGTTGCTTGGGAGCGTAAGCTGATGTCGCTGCCATGGATCATGCCTTTGCTAAATGCCAACAAGAGCCAACAACTTGTCCTTCACGGGAATACAGAGGAGCACAACTAAACACACAGCACTTGACATTTACTTACAGTCTCCAATACCACAGCGTCTCAAAAGAGGATAAGAGGAAATTAGCCAATAATCTTCCTGCTACTTATTTTTAATTACTTTTTGTAGGGTTGCCATTATTAAATTCACTGAAATTAAATCCGTTCATGTTAATTTGCTCCGTTATTGCTTTTCCCAAACCTGTAATTACAACTGATCACTAATTACTACCTAAACAAATTCTTAGAGCTACTAAAATCTCACGCAACAAACGATTATGTCTATAAATGTTAAGGAACATGTATTTACTCACCCTCAGGCCATCCAAAATGTAGGTGGCTTTTTCTTCTGAAAAATATTTTTAGCTGAAACTGTGGTCCTTGGTGATTCGTACAATGCAAGTGCATGTCTACCATTACATTGAGGAATAAAAAAACAAAAGATAAAGATTCGAAATAAAACTGAACAAGAAACTGAACATTATCTACAACAGTCTGAAGCTTGAGCTTCCTGTCGCACAATGACGTATGTGAAAATCTGTGAAAAGTCGATCTCCCCAAACGAGATAAGCATGATTATGATTCCCAGGACAACACATGCGTCCTTCCTCTCTGTTGTAAACAAACACAGCGTCAGCTCACGTGCGAGTTAGCTCCCGCAGTATGACATTATGAAACTCGTGCTTCAGACCTTCGTGAAGCGTGCTAGCTGATGCTGTGGATTACAGGTAATAATGTTATACATAATGTTCAGTTTCTTGCATGAACCGACCGTTTCGCTTCATAAGACCTCAATGTATTGTTAGGAGCCACAGGTATTAATCTTGTTTTGCCTGTATAGCCATTGACTTGCAGTATATGAATCACCAAGGATCACAGTTTCAGCTAAAAATCTTCTTTACTATTCAACTAAAGAAAAAAAAGGTGGATGGCCTGAAGGTGAGTAGATCCACAGAAAATTGTCATTTTTGGGTAAACCATCCCTTTATTGTATATGTTTGTATATATAATGAAGATGAATGTAATTCTTTAACACATTCTTAATGAATTGCATAATTTACTTAAAAATGTATCAAAAAAAAGTAAAATACCAATAGTACACACACATATTATTAGTATATATATATATATATATATATATATATATATATATATATATATATATATATATATATATATACACAAACACACACACACACGCTATTTAAGGTAATCTATAAAAAGTTTTTCATTTTTTAATATTGTAATAATTTCAGAGGTATTCTCCAAATTAATGTAGAAACCACTTCAAGACAGTATATTTTAAATATTTGTTGTAATGGATTAAATAAAAACTAAATATAATGATAGACATCCAACATTGCAGTATAATTGAAAGCTATCAATTTTAACATTTATTTAACTAAGCCATTTATTAGGCTTAAACAAATTTATTGTTAGTGTGTTATTGTTCAAATGCAAAAGAGAACTTGATTCTGGCGCGTAGTCTGTGCGCACGATACTGCCGTGGTGTCTGTATCACACAGATAGGACATTCACAGACAGCTTTATTGCTTTAAAAGCATTTGCATGAAAAATTATAATAATAATAATAATACGTTATATCTACTCAATAAAATTATGGCAACAGATTACAAGCAATATTATTAAATTCATCAAATAAGAATTGAATAAGAATTAATTAAATTAATTCCATGAGTAATTAAAATTAGTAATATTTTCACAAAAAACATCTGAATGACAGACAGACATCAAAGATGAATAAAGAATTCTATTTTTTATTGCCAACATTGTAGACACCTGAAAATAAAGATTTCACTTAAATAAGTTATTTATTTTAAGCTGACAGAGTTCCACGTTACTGCATGCATACTATAGTAAAAACAGTAAATTATGCATAATTACAAGTTTGTAACCCTTAAACAAACCTCTAACTCTATAGTAAGTACATGTAGTAATTAATATTACTCTGAACTTTTTTTAAAGCAACTTTTTCACCTGAAAATAACAGGATTTTATTAACTTAAATAATGCCATTTTTACTCAAAGACATACAATATTAAATTTTTTAGTTGCATTTAGTTCCAATTGTTTCAAGTTAAATGCTTTTGCCCTAATTTAGACTTTTAATTCACAAAAACATTTTTCTTTTTGTTCCAGTAAAGAGTGTGTCCTATATATCTACATGTACTTTATATAGCCTTGTTTCAAGCTAATTTTGAGGGTGACATTAGCATTATATCAGAAAAAAATTCTGTTCATATCTGTTGATTTACTCAGGGGAGACATTTACAAAAATACAGTAAATGTGTACACTCCTAAAATATTTCCATTTCAGCACCTTCATGGCAGGACAGGAACTTCCGTGCACCCTGGGGAAATCTGCTGGGGAAACAGAGAAGCAAATAGAACGGCACCAACAGAACCAAGACAGCGACGTTGGAAAAGGCTGCTCTCTGCGCTGCACATATACACTACATCATTCTATGTGTGATTTTGAGACTGTATTATAAAGATTCTAAGTACAACTCTAAGATCAGGATTGAAAAATGAAAGGGTTTTAGAGCTACTTGAGTTATTGTTATATTATGCTGCTTGTTATGAATGTTGCATGCTGCAAAGCATAAACATCTCAAGCCATAATTCTTGTTTTACTGTGAAGGGAGACGTACCATATAAACCTTTTTAAACCTTATAAAAGTGTTTCTGCTACAATTGAGCCGAATGCTGCGAGTCAAATTTGCATTATTATCTACATTTGGACTGTGAGAGTGAGCTGCATCAGCGCAGGAGTGTGCGTTGCGACAGAGATGGTAGATTAAGGTCTCGGATCAAAAGTGCCATCATTCTCTGGGCTAATTATCTGAGGAGGAGCAGTCAAAAAGCTTGATCCTCGCAGACTGAGAGTAAGCACTCGCTTTAAAGAAAATCAATAACTCTTCCCAAACAAATGACAGCTAAGAGTGCCTGGTACAGGGCTGGAATTTAAATCAAGAGTCTAGTAGTCCCAAAGGTCACTATTACTGTCATCACACAGTCATAACAATTGAATCTACTGTATGCGAACGTACATGTACGAAGGACACTTTCTGTCAACATTCAATGAGTGTCAAAGAAAAATAAAAACTATAAAATCATTCATTTCTGCAATACTAATATTTAAAGGGAGATTTCATTCAAAAATGAATCATCATATGCTCACCTACGCTCAATAACACAAGTATACATTTTTTATGTTTCTTTTTGTGTTCTGCAGAATAATTTGTTTAAAGGTTAACAAAATGTAACGTTTTCTTGCATGTTTTTCAAAAGAAATGTATCAAAACATCTTTTCATGAATTATGTGGTTTAATTATTTGAGATGAGGTATTTCAAAACAAGAAACAAGAATTTGACTGATGGCCCATTTAAATGAATGCACAATTAGTCATGGACACTTACTGTATTGTGTTGCTACACTCATGTAAAAACATGAAGTCAACAGGAAATTGTAGATGTAATCTCAAAAATGTAGCATCTGGAGTGTCTCACAAATGGTTAGTTCCACGGAACATCAGAGATGCTCTTATCTTTCTGACTTTTGCATATAAATTATTGTCCTGGCTCTAATGAGTCTGAGCTAAATTGTCCCGTTGTCACTTCTATGGCTTGGCCAAGGTCAAGCAGACAACCCCTTAAAGAGCCCTGGTGACTTCAAAGAGGGACACAATCTCTTCCCCATCAACAGATGCTCCCGTCCCATGCAAACAGACGGGAATTCCAATACTCATTCCAATACACAGTCACCAACATTCTCCTAATTTCCCTTATAATTAAACTATTTCAGAATGTATATGAAATATACGCATGCATGTTCCCTATGTTATACTCTACGAGGTCATGATGTATGTAGTGTTGAAGTCATGTAGATGCTTGTATTAATGTGTAAAGGATGTACACTCACCTAAAGGATTATTAGGAACACCTGTTCAATTTCTCATTAATGCAATTATCTAATCAACCAATCACATGGCAGTTGCTTCAATGCATTTAGGGGTGTGGTCCTGGTCAAGACAATCTCCTGAACTCCAAACTGAATGTCAGAATGGGAAAGAAAGGTGATTTAAGCTATTTTGAGCGTGGCATGGTTGTTGGTGCCAGAAGGGCTGGTCTGAGTATTTCACAATCTGCTCAGTTACTGGGATTTTCACAAACAACCATATATATGGTTTACAAAGAATGGAGTGAAAAGGGAAAAAAATGCCTTGTTTATGCTTGGAGAATGGGCCGAGTGATTCAAGCTGATATAAGAGCAACTTTGACTAAAAAAACCCCTCGTTACAACCGAGGTATGCAGCAAAGCATTTGTGAAGCCACAACACGCACAACCTTGAGGCGGATGGGCTACAACAGCAGAAGACCCCACCGGGTACCACTCATCTCCACTACACCTTGGAAAAAGAGGCTACAATTTGTACAAGCTCACCAAAATTGGACAGTTGAAGACTGAAAAAATGTTGCCTGGTGTCATAAAACTGAGACAAAGGGGTTTTCTCTCACCTAGAATGCACACAGATGATAGGCCATTACAGGAAAGATGTATGTATGTTAATGGAACTTAAAAGACAAAGGACACGTTTCTTTAGTCTCTTCCTCTTCCTTCGCACCTTCCTCCCGTCATCTCAGCGGCTTCGGCCCTGGCTTGGCTGCTCATTCCCGTTGGTTGGTTCCACCTCAGCGATCAGTCAACTTCCAAAAACTCAGACGAGACGATCTTCTCTACTTCCTTTTTTCGATGGCTCTCAAGCAAGATTCAAACTTCCCATATAAGCTCAAAGAACGCTCTGAGAAGCCTCGCACACATCCTCATAAACTCAGCATAAAGAAAGCCATGCAAGTGTAAATTCTCTCGAGCTTTAGATGCGTTTAAGATTTGTGCCCCTGTTTAAGGTTAAATTATTCTTTGCTGACTCTCTGTGGATATGTTTGTGAAATTGCCAATCTTGATCTTTCTCGTTCTTTCTATTGTTCTCTTCGTTACTTTTCATCATTCTGTATATATGTATTATTTATTTAGTCGTATGTATTCGTAGTATCAATTATTAAAACCATCGTATCCAGGCCGCTGACAAAATAGTCACTTTAATGTTTAGATCTTGCTACAAACCTGCATATATCGTTGAATACTTTAATTAATATCTAGCTCAGAAATGTATTATTCTCGGCAGAAGGATAATCTTCCAGATTTGATAGAAAGAATAAAACTTTGTGGCAGTTGATAAGGATTGTACTGTCGATTCCTTAAAAGACAGATCAGTTGAATTAATTCTTTAAAGGTTATTCTGTATGGATTATACACACACACACACACACACACAGGGGCAAAAGAGTATTTAGTCAGCTACCAATTGTGCAAGTTCTCCCACTTAAAAAGATGAGAGAGGCCTGTAGTTTTCATCATAGGACCACTTCAACTATGAGAGACAGAATGAGAAAAGAAAAAATAATCCATAAGATCACATTGTCTGATTTTTAAAGAATTTATGTGCAAATTATGGTGGAAAATAGGTATTTGCTCACCTACAAAAAAGCAAGATTTCTGGCTCTCACAGACCTTTAACTTCTTATTTAAGAGGCTCCTCTGTCCTCCACTCATTACCTGTATTAATGGCATCTGTTTGAACTCGTTATCAGTATAAAAGACAACCTGTCCACAACCTCAAACAGTCAGACTCCAAACTCCACTATGGCCAAGACCAAAGAGCTGTCAAAGGACACCAGAAACAAAATTCTGAGCTATTGTGGTGATCTGCATGGAGGAATGGGCCAAACTACCAGCAACAGTGTGTAAAAACCTTGTGGAGACTTTCAGAAAATGTTTGACCTCTGTCATTGACAACAAAAGGTGTATAACAAAGTACTGAGATGAACTTTTGTTATTTGCCAAATATTTTCCACCATAATTTGCTAATAAATTCTTTAAAAATCAGACAATGTGATTTTCTGGATTTTTCTTCTTCTCATTCTGTCTCTCATAGTTGAAGTGTACCTATGATGAAAATTACAGGCCTCTCTCATCTTTTTAAGTGAGAACTTGCATAATTGGTGGCTGACTAAATGTATATATATATAGGCCCTGTATATATATATATATATATATATATATATATATATATATATAGTATACACCCATAATTCCCTATTGAGCTAACTTAATTTATTAACATATGTAGCTGAGTCATAACAAAAAGTTATTGTCTGTTTTCAGATTCTGAATCCTTTTATTCATGCATCCTTAAAAATGGATTTGTGCGTGACGTACATTGAGTTCAAATCAGTCATTACTTACATTTATTAATTTAGCTGAATTCCATAACATATACACATATACACTGATCATTATGAATTCCTAATATTGTGTTGGTCCGTCTTTAGCTGCCAAAACAGCCCTGGGCCCAGTTGCATGAAAGCCCTTAAGTTAAGAAAAAACCCTTAGTTATAAGGTTAAGGGTAACCTTAGTGAAACATGGGTTGCAAGAAAAAAAAACCCCTAAGGGTCCACTTAAGGAATCTTAAGGCTGTCACTAAGTATTTCCCTTAAATGCTTATGTTTTCCCTTAAGTTATGTTATTAAGTTATGTTATTAAAAAATTAAGGGATCAAAATAGGTCCCTTAAGTCATCTGCTTAACTCAAACGCGATGGATGATTTTGTGTTAGTTGAAAAAGAAAGTACCAATGTGCATTTTTACCAATCAATTAAAATAAGCCTGTTGAAAGTATGACATGAAACGGTGTATATTGATTAAATTAAATTAAGTAAACATTCAACACCAAAGTTTTCTTTTTTTTTCATTACTTCCAATGTGCACTTATGTATTAATTATTTCATGGCAGGCTTTCATCTTGTGCGCAAGAGTGACCTATTATAGTGGCAGGCTTGGGTGTTTTTCCCCTGCAAGTCTTTAAAGGCATTTGAAAATCTTAAGGTCAGGTGTCGTAGCTAGACTCATAAAAGCAACATGCTCGAGGACCCTAGTGTCGTCCGTCAGACCGCATTTAATATTCTCCATAACTCAAATATTGTAGTACAGCTGTATAGTTTTGTAAATGTTTAAACTGCAGTGGTCCGTTATATTCTGTTTATTGTGTAAGATTTCATAACTATAGCAACTGCTTCTCCATTGCCGATTTTTGCCTGAAACTATTGCTAAATGCTTAGTATAAACACTTAGGTAAGGGTGACGGTTAAGACTATTGTTGCAACGCTCTTAAAGAAATCCCTTGCCTCAGGGATTTTCTCCCCTTAGGGATACAACCACTTAAGAGGTTTCATGCAACCGGGCCCTGACCTGGCATGGACTCCACTAGACTGAGGTGTGCTGTGGTATCTGGCACCAAGATGTTAGCAGCAGATCCTTTAAGTCCTGTAAGTTGTGAGGTGGGGCCTCCATGGATTGAAATTGTTTGTTCAGCACATTCCACAGATGCTCGATTGTATTGAGATCTGGGGAATTCAGAGACTAAGTCAAAGCTTCAAACTCATTGATGTGCCCTCAAACCATCCCTAAACCATTTTTGCTTTGTGGCAGGGCGCATTAACCTGCTGAAAGAAGCTACAGCCACTAGGGAATACCGTTTCCATGACAGGATGTGTGCATGTCAAAGTAACATCCACATGTATTCTGACACCATTCTATCAGAACCAGCTTTAACTTCTTGAGCAATTTGAGCTACAGTAGCTCGTCTGTTTGATCGAACCACACGGGCCAGCCTTCACTCCCCACGTGCATCAATGAGCCTTGGCCGCCCATAACCCTGTCGCCGGTTCACCACCGTTCCTTCCTTGGACTACTTTTAATAGATACTGACCACTGCAGACCGGGAACACCCCACAAGAGCTAAAGTTTTGTAGATGCTCTGACCCAAGTGCCAAGCCATCACAAGTTGTGGCTATATAGGGTTTTCTTACTATTAAAAAAGTGCATGAGCTTTTCTTGAGTTACACTCTTCATTAAAAATAATATCCCAAAACAAATGAATAAATAAAAAGTGATACTGCTTTGCAGAAGCAATATGAAAATAATTGTTTTCACAAATGGAAAATCTTGACATTTACCCACCCTCATGGCAATCCAAACCCACATAACTTTATCAACCATGAAGCGCAAGGATGAGGGATGAGAGGATGGTGATTGTAACTGCTGAAGTACCGAAAGGCACATAAACCACCATAACAACTGTTCGATCCATTTATGCGCTCTATTCCAAGGCTTTTGAAGTAATTTGACTGCTTTGTTTGAAAAACAGGCAGAATTTCAAACATATAGTCACTCAAAATCTTGCTTTCAAAAAGTGAAGTTTGCACACTCACCTCTATATAAGGACAAGAATGCAGTGTAGAAACACGTTACTTGTTTCAACAAATCGTCAACAAATGAATGAGACATTTACAGTACATACTTTGATAACCCTGCTAAACTCCTGAAAACTATTGAGGGGAGAAATCAAGAGTAGCATCAGTTCTGGCGGGTCATAAAGTTTGCATCAGCTGACTGACAGCTTATCACGTCTCCCTGTAGGAATACGACGTCTATCACAGCATACATATATAAGCCAGTATAGTTGCCATATGAAACATGCTCATTCTAAAGGTTATCTGGTTGCTACTGGAAACATGCTGGTCTTAAGCTATAGTTGCTATTGGTAACACAATCATATTGCATATGGTATGTTAATGGTACAGAGATGGTTTATATCATTAAGTAATTGTAAAAGACATGACTTTAGCTGTACCATCATTGTTTATGCATTAATCACATATAATGATTTCCCAAACAGCTGCACAGTGATTTAATTATAAGAAATAACTTGCTTAAATCTCTGTCATGATTAAATGCAATTTTAATAATCATGGTTATTTGTTGGACTAATGAGACTAAGTAAATCTAATTTAGTCATTAATGAATGACTAGCATCTCTTTGAAGGGATTAAACGCATCCACTTAACAATGATCAAGAATGAATGTCGGAAAATTGTTAATTCCTTTGTCCTTAAAAGTTGTCACATACAAATAAAAATAGGCATTTGAAGGTTTGATTTAATTCCACATACACACTACTATTCAAAAGTTTGAGGTCAGTAAATTGTTGTGGGGAAAAAAGTCTCTTATGCTCACCAAGGCTGGATTTATTTAAACAAAATACAGTAAAAACACTATTATTAATATATTTTAAATTTGGGATGGCAAAGCTGAATTTTCACCATCATTAATCCAGTCTTAAGTGTCACAAGATCATTCAGAAATAATTCTAATTTGCTGATTTAATGATGAAAACTGCAGCTTAATATTTTTGTGGAAACCGTGATTTTTTTCTCTCTCTCAGGATTCTTTAATGAATGGACCGTTCAAAAGAACAGCATTTATTTAAAATAGAAATATTT
The DNA here is from genome assembly GCA_023029165.1 of Gobiocypris rarus. Classification (NCBI taxonomy): domain Eukaryota; kingdom Metazoa; phylum Chordata; class Actinopteri; order Cypriniformes; family Gobionidae; genus Gobiocypris; species Gobiocypris rarus. The sequence goes on along the minus strand of CM040931.1, from coordinate 36,394,560 downwards.
TATAACAATGTAAAAGTTCTAACTGTCACTTCTGATCATTTTAATGGAATCCTTGCTGAAAAAAAAAATATTTTCTTTAAAAAAACATTTGAATGGTAGTGTATATATACATTAGGGATGCAACAATACAGTTAGTCCACGGTTCAATACATACCTCGGTTTTTAACCACGGTTTTCGGTTCTGTTCGGTTCTGATGGCTTGTCGCATACATTTTTTGTTATTCTATTCTTAGGCGATAGGAACAGCAAGAGGTTAAAGAGAAAAAATATTTTTTTATTGCAATACTTTATTTTACTTAAAAGAATTGAAAAACCTTACTTAACCTTAACTTTACTAACAAAAAAAAAACTTTTTTACACATTCCAAGTGTATTGGATAATATAAAATAAATATATATATAAGATTTACACTGGCAGCATTTAAGTATGAAATTGAATTAATAAATGTAAAAATAAAACACTACATAGACTTCACTATAAAATATACATTGATTCTTATTAAAGCTACTGTATTAGTTTTTCAGTCAAGAGCAGTGGGTGATTTTCTCTTGTCTTTTGTCGTTGAATTAACATTAAAGGGATATTTCACTCAAAATGAAAATTCTGTCATCGAGAAATGAATACAGGTTTGAAACAACATTAGAGTGAGTAAATAATGACCTCATTTTAGAGGTGAACTGTCCGTTAAGGACCGCGTGTTCACTTAAGCTGCCCTGTTGTCAATTTAAGACCTGCGTGCATTTAATATACAGACACAATTGCGATTTTACTTTCACTTTAGGCATAACTGACTGTGTTTATGTTAACCTAGTGTGTATTTGACTGTATTAGCGCAGTAAGATGACTTAGTCCAGTAACCACGTGTTTGACAGGCATTTAGTGCTCGCGCTCTGAATAGCGCATGTTAATACAGTGCACGCGAATGAAACCGGCAAGGCTTTTAAACGCATGAATATGATGAACTTTGATGATTGTGAATAACTATAGTGTCCCGTGAGTATAACTCTACCACTAACCAGTGATGTTTTATTAAATGTGAAACCGGAAAAATTATATTATTACGAATTGTGGCATCCCAATATATATATATATATATATATATATATATATATATATATATATATATATATATATATATATATATATATATATATATATATATATATATATATATATATATATATATATATATATATATATATATTTATTAATTTAACTACATACCTTGTAAAGCAAAGGTGCTTGTCCAAGTTTTAGCAGTGCTATTTTATTGGTCACATTTGTACTAGCTTGGACTCGTCTCAAATCCCCAGGGCTCCCATACTGAACGTCCACCACCTCTGCCTGAAAAAAAAAGAAACATTTTTAAACATTTACATTTTTAAAATGGTTCATGGTAGAGTCTCCCCCAGCGTTCTGACCCCTTTCGCTGTCTGTGTGTGTGGAATAACAAGCCTCTGATTTGTAATGTTGTGACTCACGTAACTCATCCCATAAAGCTAGTTGTCACATTCATTACAGATAGCAAAGCACGAGTGAAAACAAAGTGAACATATCTGGCGGTGTATAATGGGGGACAAGTACATACATTAGCCACTGTACAATAAATCACGCACTGACACAACATAGATGTCAAATCTCTGAAAGAATTCAAGGCAGATTCATGGCTGCTGCAGGCCGTGGCGTCCTTTTTGTCATTACGTTTGCACTATTAAACCAGAACCCGGTTTGTGAGTTTAAGAAAAGTGAGTACGTCCAACTGACGAGGGCTGATGAGGTGGGGTCAAACTAAATGCTATTTAAGGCCTGGAGACACAAAGTGGAAATGCATTACCTGAGCTCAATTCATTTTTCATTGGAGGTAAATGAAACATGATTCCGGGAAGGAGAGTACGTCTCGCAGGTATCACAAAACCACAAGACCAGTGAAAGATGGGATTTATCACTAATGTCTGCATTTGCATTATAAAAGTGCTCCGTCTAACCCCAAAGAAACGGCAGAAAGTGGATGAATGGGGATGGATGAGATTTGCACTGAGAGGCTGTCATTAAGGTAATGAAATTAACAAAGGCACACATTGTGGAGAACAAATCGCTCTTTTAGACGAGCGATGGCTCCTTTCACGAGTCAGCTCACCCCTGGCAACTGGAAGCAGCTAGAAGAAAATAACAATTGTTTTCACATCTATGTGATTGAGAAGCACCCCATAATTAAACATTATTTTGAGGTGAATGTTAAATAACACCCCAATCACACTGTGCCTTTAGTGGACAAACTGTATTCAAACTGTATTGTGTATTCCACATTTAGAGGTTAAAAAGCATTATTGCAGTGAGAACCTCTTGCAATTTCAAAGGAATTTAAAAACCCTCCTTATGTCCATTTGATTGAACTTTTTGTAAATGTCCATGTAAGATTACAATTCTGTTAACACACAAGCTTTTTCGAGGTGTTGCAGAAACGTTTCATCATTTCACCTCTTTACTTTTAATATAACACAATCAATGTTAAATGAATACAAATCACCACTCCCAAAAGTATAGCTCACGTATCAAAGGTATCAGAACAAGGCGTTTCATGCAACGCATATAGAATAGGCATTTCCCCCTCTCTCCATAGATCAAATCCACTGCACGGCTCATATGTTCTAAAAGTCTGAACAGTATGCAGTTCTTTATTTATCAAAAAGGCTTAGTGAAGAAGGGTTCATGACAGCTCTGCAGGGTGTCTGCCAATTATAGTTACTGAAAAGAGTTCAACAAAAAATCAGCTTCAACCATAGCTAAAGTCAAGAAGTTGAACTATGTTCCTTGCTCATTAAACATGTATTAGACCTGCAAAAGTCATGGTAATGAATACAATCTAAGCTAATCTATGCTGAACTATTTCATATGGTAGTTTTACAAAATGCATGAAAGGGGTCTTCAGCCTGTAGAAAACCACAGACAAAACACTCTTAAACTAAAGGAAAAGAAATGGAACTTTCTTTTTCATTACCTGACCTCACTTTCTTCTTAGAGAAATTAAGGACAGTAATTGCCCAGTGCCTGCACCTGATCATCACTAATATGCAGTGGAGAGAAATAGCCAGGGAGCATGGAGGATTTAACTCATCAGAACTAATTACCTTCGGGAGCCCCCTCAAACTTATTACTGACCAGAGGTAAAGCCTCCACTGCATTTACCACAAACTATCGAATTACCTGCAGGTTTTTTTTTTTTTTTTGCCGTTTGCTTCTTGTTTAGACTTTAAATGATTTGGACATCTGAACTGAGCAAAACTATGGGGACATTTATAGATTTATACATTTATCAACCATCTAAAGCTCAATCTTTGTTGATTGAACTTTAGTATATAAAAAATGGCATTCTTTGTTGGTCTACGTGATCATTTTCAGCATCATTCCACTGATAAATATCTGTTTCCACATGGTTGACTCAGTGTCAATATCTGTGCTAATACATACATAATTTGTTTTGGGTATAGAAAACATAAAAGAGATGCATTGGTAAAAACACTCCTCATTTATATACAAATTCCTGCTATTACCAACAAACCAATCATAAAACTTGTTAATAGCAGTTACTTGAGGTTAATGCAACCAACCAAACAAACACATAAATGAACTGACAGACAGACAAACAGAAATACACTATATTGCCAAAAGTTTTAGGACGCCTGCCTTTACATGCACATGAACTTTAATGACATCCCATTCTTAATCTGTTGGGTTTAATATGGAGTTGGCCCATCCTTTGCAGCTATAACAGCTTCAACACTTCTGGGAAGGCTTTCCACAAGGTTGAGGAGTGTGTTTATGGGAATTTTGTATCATTCTTCTAGAAGCGCATTTGTGAGGTCAGGCACTGATGTGTGAACTGGTTTTGAGGATGGCACACTCAGAGCGCGTCTGTAGAGAGCGGCATATGTTTGACAAGAGTTAAGAAGTCTGTCAAGCAAAGAACATATGGAAAGCACTTATATGGAGATGGTTTGGGCATGTTTTATGCTAATGACTAACCTCACGCTCTTTTACAATACTCAAAATTCACTAACATTAGAACAAGATTGGCCCTGTCCCAAATAGCACACTTGGGTACTAACAATGGCTGCCAATGGCTGTCAATTTGCGCCCTCCATGCACACTTTTGCCAAGCTCACACTGAGGCCTTGTCCCAAATGGCACCCCAAACCCTTGCGGTCTTCTCAAAGCAGCATTACATCACAAAATTACGGACTCGTAGGAATTCCGTGAGTGTTTAGTGTGCCATTTATTAGGCAGAAGTTCTCATGTGCGTACAAATATAAAATAATCAACTCAATTATTAGTGAATCAAACCCAATGTAATTTTTTTAACTACTAAACTACTAAAACTCAAATATTAAACCGTCTTTGATTGTACTCAATTTACAGGTTCATTTGGGGAAAAAAAGACAATTTAAATTAAATCTATCATGACACATTCTTAAAGTAGGGGTTGACTATACATATATGACCTTTGCTGGCAAAATGAGTCGCAATAATCACATTTTCAAAAAAATGAGTTAGTTTATTGATTTTTTTTTTTTTTTTAAACCTTCAAAATGATGTATGATTTGTTTGCACCAGACAAAAAAATGACTACACTCGATAGTCAGACTATAGCTACACTCGATAGTCAGCAAAGTTAATTTTTGAGAAAAATCGCCTCACGGCTCTGGGCCCATGGTTGCTGAGGAAGCGCAGCCCCGCAGATCGTGGGGCTCAGATGGATCTGTCTGAGGGACTGGGAACTGTTAAGGCATCTTCCTCATCCTCATCTGACGATTCTGAAATTCTCCCACCACGTGCGGAAGCCCGCGAAGCAGCTTCTTCCCGCGAGGGGATGATCTGTGCTTAGGCTGTCTGATTCTGAGGAATCAGCAAAGTAAATTTTGAGGAAAATCGAGTTAAAGTTTTCTGAAGGTTCCAAAACAAAATCACCTCGCAAATAATGCAGAGTTCAGACTGCACTTTTTTTTAAAAAACTCATCAGATCCCTGCTCTTTTCACACTGCACGACTATCTGGGGTAGCATTTAGTCACTGCTGTGTTCACACTGCACGGTGGATCGGCGAGAGGAGGTTTCACACCGCATGACCGTACAAGAGGAAGAATCGCCGACAACTCTCTCTCTCTCTCTCTCTCTCTCTCTCTCTCTCTCTCTCTCTCTCTCTCCGCAAACTAAGTTTCCCAATGTTCCCAACCAAACCCACGTGGGATGTGACAAGTAAACAACGCAAGATCACACGTGTCAGACTGGTGTTCTCGCGCGAGACTGGAATTGTTATTAAAAATGATAAACAGCAGAAAGTTTGCACCCCAATTGTCTGTGCGCTGATTTGCAGTGAAAAGGAGAAAAAGAAAAAGATTTTGGCGGAGGAAATTGTTGGAGAGACACAGGGAGCAATGACTGCAAAGAGAGTTTGAGGTAAATAAATCATTTTGCAATGTTCTGCTGCCGCGGCTGGACATGCAAATGTTTGGGTTCCCTTTAACGAGGGAACTCGCACTGCGTCATCGTAGATTACATTTTGGGGTACGCCCCCAGCGTGCCGCTCCTGAAGCTTGAATGAAAAAAGGCCAATCCTGATTGGTGTTGCGTCATGACGTAGCGAGTGACAGCATACCCGGGAAGATACAAAGGGACGCCGGCACACAGCATAGTTAGCTTTCTGCTCTTCAGCGTTAGCGCTCTGTGTTTGTTGTCTATTTGGTGTTGTTTGACCCGTAGGAAACAATATATATATATTAGATGATGGCGAGCGAGCAATTCAGACGGTGTGTGCCTCCCTGTCCCTTTATATCGGGGACGGACACACACCAGCTCTGTGTGCAGTGCCTCGGTGTGCAGCACGCCCGGGCCGCTCTCGAGGGGGCGGCCTGCGGTGAATGTGATAAGCTGCTGCTCAGAGAGCTGCACTCGCAGCTGGCCGTGTTCGATGAGGCCGCCAGCCTCGCGAACCTCGCGGCTCTGGGCCCGCGGTTGCTGAGGAAGCGCAGCGCAGCGCCGCAGATCGTGGGGCTCGCAGATGGATCTGTCTGAGGGACTGGGAACTGTTAAGGCATCTTCCTCGTCCTCATCTGACGATTCTGAAATTCTCCCACCACGTGCGGAAGCCCGCGAAGCGGCTTCTTCCCGCGAGGGGGATGATCTGGTGCTTAGGCTGTCTGATTCTGAGGAAGGTGATGTGGGGCAGCAGGCTATCGCGCTATCGGCCGCTCTATGGCTGGTATGGGGATCAGGGAGAGGGATAAACATTTTCTCCTTAATTTCCCGGTTTTGCCTTCTGGCCTCTTCGGCGGCGCTGTGAGCACTGTCATCGAGAGGTTTCAGGAGGTGAAGAAACAGGCGGCCGCCTTTCATCAGTTCCTCCCTCGCCGCTCGGGCTCCTCTGGTAAGACTGCCTCGAGGTGCAAAAGCAGAGCGTTGCTTCCCCTCCTGAGGGAGATTGGCAAAGGAGGCGACGCTCTCGCGGGAAGTCTTCGAAGCCGAAGGCCGACCTGAGGGAGGTCATTCAGGCCAAGAAGGCTTCCAAGCAGTCCTAGCTGCGGCTGGATCGCTGAGAGCTGTCTCCCATGGGGTGGAACGACCGAGGTCGCTTTCCCCCCGGAGCTCTCGGGGAATCGATGCTGTGCTCCCACAGCCCAGTGCGCTCCGGGCCACATCGATCTCCCGCGTTCGCACATTACTCAAGCCGCCTCAAATAAGACCTGCGGCGGAGCAGCGATCGCGTTCGCACACCGAAAATCTTCCACGACTATTCCCTGCCGGTCATACGCTTCAGGGGGTCAGGGAGGAGCTCGGATGATCGGCCTCGAGAGGCTGGTTCCCTTAGCATAATATCTCGGCACATGGTCATGCATTCCGAATATTTCTGCGTGGGCCCTGCGCACTGTAGAACGGGGCTACAGACAACAGTTCAGTATCTCGCCCCCAAGGTTCAAAGGGGTGGTCTGGACGGTGGTCGGTCCCGAGCAGGTGGGGATAATGGGGCAGGAAGTACACTCTCTGCTGGTAAAGGAGGCGATAGAACTTATTCCTCTGCCAGACAGGGAGTCCGGGTTCTACAGCTGGTACTTCATAGTCCCCAAGAAGGATGGAGGGTTGCGTCCTATAATAGATCTTAGGCATCTGAACCGGTCTCTGAGGAGATTCAGGTTCAAGATACTCACAATTCCAGCCATCGTGAGTCAGATCCAGTTCGAGGACTGGTTCGTCACGATAGATCTAAAGGACGCATATTTTCATATCTCCATCCTTCCATGTCACAGGAAGATCCTGAGGTTCGCTTTCGGGGGTGAAGCGTACCAATATCGGGTTCTTCCCTTCAGCCTAGCTCTTTCACCTCGAACCTTCACAAAGTGCATGGATGCAGCTCTGGCTCCATTGAGACTCCAGGATATCCATGTACTCAATTACATCGACGACTGGCTTACTCTGGCCAGGTCGTACGATATGGCGGTTCGGCATCGAGATGTCGTTCTGGCCCATATGAGGTGCTTGGGGCTGAGACTCAACACAAAGAAAAGTGTGTTGATGCCCTCCCAGAGGACTACGTTCCAGGGAGTCATATGAGACTCAACAACGATGCGGGTACAGCTGTCCCCCGCGCGTATCGAGACCATACTGGTGGAAGTCTCCAGAGTGAAGCTAGGCCGCAGCCTCACTGTCAAGCAGTGTCAGAGACTGCTGGGTCTCATGGCAGCAGCGTCCAATGTGATACCGTTCGGCCTGCTCCACATGAGACCCCTACAGTGGTGGCTGAAGACCAAGGGGTTTTCCCCGAGGGGGAATCCTTTCCGTATGATCAGGGTAACGCGCAGATGTCTTCGTGCCGTCTAACACGGTACGGTCGGTGGTTCTCCAGGCATTCCATCCCCCGCCTCATGTGACGGCGGAAGAGGGCAGACGTCACCTCCTCTGCCCAGTTCGGGCATTGAGGATTTACTTGGAGAAGTCTGCACAGTGGAGGAAGTCAGACCAGTTATTGTTTTGGTCCACCCAAGAAAGGGCTGCCTGTGGCAAAACAGACAATCAGTAACTGGATTGTCCAGGCAATAGCCACGGCTTATCAGGTGCGCAATTTGCCTTCTCCAATTGCTGTGAGGGCCCATTCTACCAGGGGCATGGCCTCCTCGGTAGCCCTCCTTTCGGGAGCTTCTTTGCAGGAGATCTGCGAAGCGGCCAGGTGGGCCACTCCGCACACCTTCATCAGGTATTATAGTCTGCACCTGCCGGCGACGCCAGGCGCCAGAGTACTCGCCTCCTGAGTGTGCCCAGTATTGGTTTCACACCAGGGGGTTACGATTAGTGTGGCATAGTGGGTACTCGTTCCCCAAAGTGTCATCTACAATGACGCAATGTGAGTTCCCTCGATAAAGGGAAAGTCTAGGGTTATAAATATAACCCATGTTCCATGAGAGGGAACGAGACACTGCCTCGCTGCCACACCTATCGTCAGAGCGCCGCTTCATCGCAGCAAGCCAACTATGCTGTGTGCCCTTTGTATCTTCTGGGTATGCCGTCACTTGCTACGTCATGACGCAACACCAATCAGGATTGGCCTTTTTTCATTCAAGCTTCAGGAGCGGCACGCTGCGGGCGTACCCCAAAGTGTCATCTACAATGACGCAATGCGAGTTCCCTCTCAGGGAACATGGGTTATATTTATAACCCGAGACATTTTGTTTCTGTTTGATATAATTGTAAATATATGTATTAAAACACTGATATTCTGGTCTATAACTCCCTGAACCTCCTGCTGCCCTGTATCTTGCTCTCTCATTGGCTGTTCGTCATCGCCGATGTAATGTTCAGTCAGAACGCATTTCACACAGCAGGAGTTTGAATCGCCGACAGGTCCAGATATTTAGCAAACCAAATATCTCGAGGGCGTCTGCGACTCGTCTGCGATTCTCTCTGATCGTGTCTTTGATCATTCACACTTGCGTGCATGAGCACCGATTTGGCTATGATTTCGGGCATTCGTCTGCGATTTCACAAAACCTGTTGGTGAGTCAAAATCGGGGCTAAAATCGGACAGTGTGAACTAGGCATAAGACGAATAATGTTTGCATGAATACTCGCCATGACAGATATTTTGAAATACTATAATTATATATCGGGATCGTTCACTGCCTGAGGCGTCTTTGTACGCACAGGTCGGACCTGTCAGTCAGCGTGAGTGAGTTCGTTTTCATGGACAAATGAAAGATACTCCTCTCAGAAAACGTACAAATACAGATACTTTTAGATGTTTAATTTCTATTTGGAGCATCAGGATTTCTAGATGAGGACTTAATGAACAAATTTTTTTGAAAACCTCAAAATCAACATTTTTCACTTGGTTTCCCTATAGCTTGAAATTATCCAGTGTATGGCTGAACGGTTTTGGAAAATAATCAAATTGCGATTTGTTTAACCAACATTGTGATTGCGATTTAATGCACGATTATTTTATAAGCTCTTTATCTTCTGTATTATTAAACAGAGATGAGCAATTAATCATTGTTTAGTAATGGTGTAAATCATTAGGCACCTCACAATCAGATTTCAAAACAATTCTTGATCTTTTTTCTTATTAATTAATCTTATTAATAAAATCTTTCTATTTTATTTTAAAACAATTACACAAATTTAATTAAAACAATTGCATGTTAAGAATTTTAAATATATAAACTAATATAGCTTCAAAACATAAAAGCTAGTAAATAATAAAGAGGAACAAAAAACATATTACAAGCAATGAACAAAGAGTGCTTTCAGTATTTAAGAGTATCTGAACTGTGAGTGATTTTCTCATCTTTACTGTTGTTTGATTATTAAGAATGACATCATAGACAGCGGGAGCTCTGCACTCACACTAATGCACAGATCTCTTTTGAAATATAAGATGTGGTTTGTCCTGTCTGTTTAATTCATTAAGACATTACTGACTGTGTTTACATTCGTATTGCGTCCTAAAAGCATTTTGAGACGCGCATGCGCGAGCACTCTTTACAAAGCGCGGCGCAAGCATTTGAAACTGAAAGCCTTCTGTCAGTGAGTTTCCCATTTTTAATATATAAGCACACTGCATTCCAAACTACATAAATGAAGCCTTTGTAGAGCATTTGTAAGAAAAATACCAGCGTGACCAAACTGTAATCGCAGCCTTTGCGTTTACAGAATCGTGTTTTATTATATCGCAATATTATCTCAAATGCAAGTAATCGTTCAGCCCTAATCCAGTGTGCATTCCGACTCCTTTTGCCAGCACGTGTCACATTTTTTCATTACTTCATTAGTACTTTTAATTGGCATAGTTAGTTATATTGCTCTGACCACGTCAAACCTGCTTGTGTTATTTACGGTCATCTGTGGATATGTTACTGTGGTATCGTTGTGCATCTGTATGTTTTCAGAAGAAAAGAAGGGGCATTTTTTATAGCCCAGTTGTTGAGCTGGGAGTTGGTAAAAGTACATAATGTAAAATGCCCAGTGACCCATGAGCAGCTCAGGATAGCTGGATGAATCTCTAACACCTCGGCACAAGATCCCCGAGCATTTCATCCATCAAGCCAGTCATATTTGTTTTTCCCTGCTGATTTTAGACATTGCAAATGCAGTTTAATTTACATCAGAGCCTTGAGTATGTGCAGCGTTATGATGGATGACTTTGACCCCCCTTGTGGAGGACGACATGAAAGACCGACTGCGACTAACTCAGAGAACTTTCTACTGAAGCTTATCCCTGTTAGATACAGTGTCTGTCTTGAAACGGATAATGGCAATGCATCTTCCTTCGACATTTCCCGTTCCCTTTAGAGACAGAAAGCATAACCTCTAAAAATAACTGGAGAATATATCACACGTGTGTGAAATGGGTTCAGTCTTGCATAATGGATTTGTTTTAACCTTCCGACAGGATGAAGCGATCAGGGCTGTGAAGAGCGTGTTTGCATAAAAATGTCTGATGCTAATTCAGCTGCAGCTGCCAATGCAATGCATTTATTGTGCAGTACAGTCGACAATATAAACAGTCAATAAGTAACTATGTCTTCAATGATTGTTGATAATGTATTATTAATGATTATATTTACAAATGAATAAATTACAAAATTTTGTTCAAGTCATTGAATTTGATTGGCTGAGAGGCATTTGAAAAGTGCTGATAGTTATTGTAACTGGTATTTATTTCCGTGGTGTTTCAGAACAGAGTATGTGTCTTATTGTTTGCAGCAGGAATTAAAAAGCAGTTAGATCTATGTGCAGTCTTCATTAAATAAAAATCAAAGTAACCAAACACTCAAAGACTCAAAAAAACAACAACCAGTATAAACTGATGATCACAGACAAAGAACAACTGAAAACGAGGCTTAGAAATACACAGGGCTAAACTAGAAAATTACCTAGACACAGGTGTAACACATGAGGCAAATCAAAAACCATGGCAAAAACACAAACACAGATCAAACGTGAGGAGCAAAAATGTGAAAGTTTCACTTGTGGAGTAGAGTGGAGTGTTTGGGTGATCACTGGAGTCAGGGTTTCACTCACCAGTGAGTGGGAAATGGAAAACCAGTAATGGAACAGGATTGAGTTCTCTGAGCGTTAAAATCCACTCACATATTCTGTTCCCGTCCATGTGTGGCAAACTTGCGAAGCTTGATGCTTTGACTTTTTTTTAACAATCATTTTCATTCAGTGGGTAAAAAAACAAACAAAAAAACAAACAGAACAGACTGAAGTCACCAAACGTTGCATGTATTTGATCAAAACAATAAAAAGATAGTGAAATATTACCAATTAAAAATATTTCAGCTGTCATTACTTCATGCTTTAGAATCACGTGAACCTTCAGAAATCATCAATGTTCAAAAACTGTTTTTATTTTGTGGAAACCATGATAATTTCTTTTACTGGATTCTTTGATTAATAAAAATATATATATATATAAATATATTTTTATATATATATATATATATATATATATAAATATATTTATATATATATATATATATATATATATATATATATATATATATATATATATATATATATATATATATATATATATATATATATATATATATATATATATATAAATAAATGATGTTCTTTTGAACAAAGTATTTTGTAACAAATATTTTCTGTCATTTTTGATCAATGTATTGCATCCTTGCTGAATAAAAGTACTAACTAAAATAAATAAATAAATAAATTTTTGAACAGTAGAGTACCTTTTTTTTTTTTTTAACCGTACAGAATTTTCTAGGCAAAAAATGTACTTACCACCAAATTCTTACCACTAAGTGGTAACATCTGAATTTTATCCAAGTCATTTAGAAATAGATACTTGAGGTTACAACTGTTAGTTACAACCCTCTACGCACACCTCGGCAACATAATAGTCATTGGCTGGTATTTATTTTTATTTTTATAATATACAATTTTATTTATATAAGCGCTGTCAAATTGATTAATTTTTATTTTTATTTTACATAATATATGTGTGTGTACTGTGTATAATTATTATGTGTATACACATGCATATATTTAAGAAATATTTTTATATTTATTTATAAAATATTTATATATAATATACATTATATACATACACACAGTATATACATGTAAATATTTTCTTAAATGCGTGTATTCAAATGTACATCTATATTATATATCAATAATAATAGTTTGACAGCCCTTTAACTTGTAAACTTTATCTTTATTAACTTTATACATAGGCATATTAACATATACATCTTTAGAGCAGTTAGCATACCTGAGTAAGACTAAAATGAAATAAATGCCTTCACTGTAGACTAGTCAGAAATAATCTACTCATTTTACCATTATTGTGTATTAGTGTGTCTGTCTTTGTCTTATTGTGTTATATATAGTTTTTCCTTTTATGTATAATATCTATCTGCCAAGGGGTCTGCAGATGGAAATTAGCCTAAGGCTATAATCTGGCATATTTACATTTGTTTTAAATGTTCATTAATATGCATTGTACCCCCTTTCTTAAAATGAAGAAAGAAAGTAAAAGCTCTCTACCATTTACCATAATGTAAAAAACAAACAAAAAACAAGCACATTTATTTCATAAAAATCGATGACACACACAAGCAATTTCCCACTTTAGCCTACTTAACAAACACATAAATTGTATGAATATGACTAATACTAATGAACAAATAGGCCTATAAGTTAAAGCTATTAAATAGCAGTTTTTGTTAATACAATAAAGTATACCACACTAATAATAATAAAAAAAAAAAGTAAATATAAAGTGAAAATAAAGTGGCATTTTGGGGTTATGGAAACAATACACAATACCAACATGAACTGTTAAAAACTGTTCCTGGTGAGCAGAATGAACATCATACCTGGATGCAAATTCTTCTCAGCGTTGAACCAGTCACGTGATTTATTGGTACTTTTACTTTTCATGACTTACGAATTGACATCGTAATGTTGCATGCTCAGTTTTTGATAAATGGTGCATGAGTATAACTAAAGAGTGTGTGCTATGAGCGCAGTATAACGGCTGACATGAAAATATTTTTTATTTCGTAACAAGCTACGAAAATGACGATGTTGCTGGGACTCCAAGGTAGCATGTAACCTAAAATCATGTGTCAACAATTTTTTTTGTGGCATAAGGTGAAATGAGAGCTGGGAAGAGCAGGGGGCAGGGTGTGTTCAGTTTGACATGAGAGTATTAGTTCGTACTGTGGGTGGTATACCACGGTATACACACACACACACACACACACACACACACACACACACACACACACACACACACACACACACACACACAAACAAACAAGTTTGGTTTTCATGTTTTATGGGGACATTCCAATGTAATGCATTTTATACGGTACAAACCGTATTTTCTATCCCCCTACACTGCCCCTGCCCCTAAACCTACCCATCACAGGAGACATGCTGCATTTTTACATTTTCAAAAAAACATCACTTAGTGTGATTTATAAGATGTTTTCCTCATGGGGACCAAAAATGTCCCCACAAGGACAATGATTTTGGATATTATGATCTTTGTGGGGACATTCTGTCCCCATACCGTAGGGATTACCAGTCCACACACACACACACACACACACATTTTAACTGAACTTAGGACTGGTGGTGGTGCTTAAGATATTGTTGGTATTGTTGAGTGAGAAACAATGGTGCATGAGTATAACTAAAGAGTGTGTGCTATGAGCGCAGTATAACGGCTGACATGAAAATATTTTTTATTTCAGTAACAAGCTACTAAAATGACGATGTTGCTGGGACTCCAAGGTAGCATGTAACCTAAAATCATGTGTCAACAATTTTTTTTGTGGCATAAGGTGAAATGAGAACTGGGAAGAGCAGGGGGCAGGGTGTGTTCAGTTTGACATGAGAGTATTGCGGTTCAGATTGTGGGTGGTATACCACGGTATACACACACACACACACACACACACACTCACACACACACACTCACACACACAAACAAACATGTTTGGTTTTCATGTTTTATGGGGACATTCCATAGGCGTAATGCATTTTATACTGTACAAACCGTATTTTCTATCCCCCTACACTGCCCCTGCCCCTAAACCTACCCATCACAGGAGACATGCTGCATTTTTACATTTTCAAAAAAACATCACTTAGTGTGATTTGTTTTCCTCATGGGGACCAAAAAATGTCCCCACAAGGACAAGGATTTTGGATATTGCGATCTTTGTGGGGACATTCTGTCTCCATACCGTAGGGATTACCAGTCCACACACACACACACACACACACACACACATTTTAACTGAACTTAGGACTGGTGGTGGTGCTTAAGATATTGTTGGTATTGTTGAGTGAGAAACACAGCACTCTCGACAGTTATCATGTGTTTGTTGGCATTTCCAAATGCATTTAGGTTGATTACCATGTGAAGTACATTTTAAGGTTAACAACATCACATCATAATGTTTTTCATTTTAAGTTTTCAACCCATATCTGCTATTACTAGTACCATTGTGAGTGTGGTATTGATATGTTGCGTAGATGCTCGAGTATAATGGTAGAATGTTACTCACCACTAGGCTACCCACAGCAGAGTAGGCTGCAAAGGCATAGGGTTCAGTCTGGGATGCAGATGGCTGGCACCTCACTCCGCTAGGCAGGTAACATTGGTTTCCAGTCTTATCGACGATCGTGCTGAGGGCGGGTCCCGGATAACTCAGAAGAGACGTGTGATTAGTCACCTGGACGTCTTTTAATCCGAGTTCCTCCCACCGCTGAGCGATGTACTTGACCTTGGACTCTTCTGTGAGATCAGACAAGCTGTCAAAGTCCCTGTGTCGAAGCAGACGCAACAGGAAGGACACATCAATAAATGCATCTAGTATTTTGCAAAGGCACCCGTTTACAACCCGACGACAAGACGACACTTAAAGCATTGATGAATATGTGCAAGACTAATTATCATTAGCGTAATTAGCACATTGTTGACTTTAGGTTAACATTTGTTTTCCTCAAAGGTATTTACATGGTCTATTGACATGAAACTGCAGCTAGAAATGTGGGACAGAAATGGAGAGAGGGCCTCCATAATTCATATTCCGGACAAGCTTCAGTTAATGTAACTGATGAATATGGCAGTGCAGGGAATCAATTGTCTCCTGAACAAACGGATGCACTATTAAAAAAGGATTGCCTGGAGAGAAAGTAAATTAGCAACAGACGGTTAAACATGAGAGTGAGAAATGAAGCGCTGTTAAGGTGCTCTGGCAGCTCGGCTTCGCTTATTTCTTAGCCGTCACGGCACGTGGAAGGCACAAAGAGAAACACATTGTTATCTTGTAACTTGAAAACTTTGAGAGCTCTCAAGCCCATCAGCACGCCAAAGCTCACTCAGTGATTTTAAAGGAGAAACACAGCAGGCCTGCCCATTCTCTCAATCTTCAAAACAAAATTAATTGAAGTGTAAAAGTAAGCCAAGAGCCTCCAGAGACTATAAATCATTTAACTGCATTTTCCCCCTTTATCCTCTATGATGAATTTGCAGACGTTGATCATTGCCACATGACGCTAACAATATCCGTAACTAAGCACAAACTGGGCCAGATTGTTCCTCTTCTCCACTAATGAACAAATTTCTCATTATACTACTTTTTTCAGGTTCAATCTTTTAAAACAGTTCTGACTTTGACAGCATAAAAAGAAAAGGAAGAACATCCTGGCATGTTTGTACTGCCTAAATCAACAGTGTCTGGTCCGTTTCATGCTGAGAGATGTTTTGTATGCACAACAACTATTTTTTATAAAATTCTATTCTTTTTTGTATTTGTGATGTTTTAGTGCAGTGTGTAAAAAATGGGATTCTTTGAACCTACATATATTTATACAGCCCCTTAAAGGGACATGGTGGTGTAAGGAAAAATAATAAGTCAATGCTTCTGCGTTCTCTCGCTAATGTTTTGCGTTCCCTTCGAGAAAATTTACATTTACCACTAAACGCTTTATGCGTTCCCTGGAAAACTTTGCGTTCACTCGCAAAAACGTTTTGGGTCCTTTGCAAGCGAACAGATATTTTATCAGCGAAACCAACGTTTTTGCGAAGGATCAAAGTTTTTTGAGGAAATGCAAAACATTTGCGAGAGAACGCAAAACCATATACAAATAATCTTTCCTCCATTATATATGTTTTTTCTTTACCATGTCCCTTTAAGTACAAATAAAAACAATGGTATGCATGTTTTTTAAACTAACTTTATTTACTTAAGTACATTTCTTGACTTAACTTTGACCAATTTATTATTTAGATTGAGTATCTAACATTATTTTAGTTGTATTATAAAAAAACGCAAATCATTATATTGGTTGATTTATCTGGAACTTCTATAAGAATCATACAGCAACCAGGCGAAGTAAAGTGACAGATGAAGTGAATAACACTGATTATCTCTTCATCATGGCAGCTGTTAGTGGGTGGGATATATTAGGCAGCAAGTGAACATTTTGTCCTCAGAGTTGATGTGTTAGAAGCAGGAAAAATGTACAAGCGTAAGGATTTGAGAGAGTTTGACAAGGGCCAAATTGTGATGGCTAGACGACTGGGTAAGAGCATCTCCAAAACTGCAGCTCTTGTGGGGTGTTACCGGTCTGCAGTGGTCAGTATCTATCAAAAGTGATCCAAGGAAGGAACAGTGGAGAACCATCGACGGGGTCATGGGCAGCCAAGGCTCATTGATGCCTTTGTGGTCCGATCAAACAGACGAGCTACTGTAGCTCAAATTGCTCAAGAAGTTAATCCTGGTTCTTATAGAAAAGTGTCAGAATACACAGTGCATCACAGTTTGTTGCGTATGGGGATGCATAGCCACAGACCAGTCTGACCCCTGTCCACTACCGAAAGTGTCAAAAGGGGGCATGTAAGCATCAGAACTCGACCATGGAGCAATGGAAGAAGGTAGCCTGGTCTGATGAATCACATTTTCTTTTACATCATGTGGATGGCCAGGTTCGTGTGCTTTTTGAGGAGCACAACAACAAGTTTGAGGTGTCTTTGTCTCCATATTCCCCTGATCTCAATCCAATCGAGCATCTGTAGGATGTACTGAACAATCAAGTCCGATCCATGGAGGCCCCACCTTGACCAGGAGGACCAACACAATATTAGGAAGGTGGTCATTATGTTATGCCTGATCTGTGTATATGAAATGATGTAGGGTCACACACAGAACTCAATGACAAACAAAACTAAACTAAACAAAATGAAACAAAACAAAACAACAGCATGCATAAGTCTACTTATTCCTGGAAGTTAGATCATCAACAGTTAAATAAAATGTAATTTGGTTATTTTTCATTATTATTTCAGAATAATTCTTGAGCATTCAAGAAAACAAATGTAAACTTCAGACCAAATCAGATATCTGATTAAATGTCTTGTATGCAATAAGGAAAACAAAAGCGAGATTTTGACTAATTTCACCAGACATCTAGAAGCCTCATAGTAGATAAACTCTAGACAATGTTCTTTCATATGGACTGAGTAGACAGAAAAGTTTTAATTTAAAAACCTATTCCTGTTCAAAAATGCACAACCACTAGCAAGTAGTTTTTTGAGTTTCCTTGTAGTTTCTTAAGCACAAGACTCATCCAGTGATTCGGGAGAGCGGACAAGCAGTCCAGCCCCGCATTGAGCCACTATGACCTGTCAGAGTGTGTCCAATCCCTCACGGCTGTGCATGGGTGCCTGGGTAATCTAATTAAAAGCGTGCTCTGCATGAGTGGAGAGGATGATTCCCAACCTCTCTCAGGTAATGCTTTTCCAACCTCCCCACTAGAGCTGGCACACTACTTAAATAGTAACCCAAGACATTATTTATGGAGGAACCGTTCCTTCAAATGATTGCGTGACCAATTGTAGAGTGACCAGTTTGAAACAAATTACAAAGAAATGTCACTTTGTGGTGAATTAGAATGGGTCTACACTTAAAAGTCTAGGATTGGTGCTAAATAAAATGGGATCAGTTTAGAATAACTTCTATCCTTAACATTTTTTTGCAATACCTATCAAATAAAAAAATTATCAGCAAATTAACTCAAAAATTAAAACAGATCATATATTCAAATATGAATACATGCAGTATTGAAATACTTAAACAAGTTTAATTGCATTTCAATTTGCAATTAAAGACATGTTATTCACTTCTGTTTAAATGTTTGGTAAGAAGGATTTTGTTTATTGAATAATGGCCTGGTTTCACAGACAGGGCTTGGATTAAGCCGGCTTAGGCTATTTAAGTGGCTTTTATAAATGTGACTTAGAAAAACAAAACATAACTCGTGTGCATCTGGAGACTAAACAATAGCACTGACATATTTTAAAGGCTCAGTTCACTTCAAAATGTACTCATCCCCATCTCTTCAAAGATGTTCATGTCTTTCTTCAGTCGAAAAGAAATAATTTTTTTTAAGGAAAACATTTTTCTCCACATAATGGACTTCTATGGCAACCAACTGGATGAAGGTCCAAATCAATGAAGTTTCAAAGGGCTTCAGAGGCCTTCAGATGCTCTTCACGATCCCAGCCGAGGAATAGGTTCTTATCTAGCGAAACCATCGGCCATTGTCGGAAAGGTCACGCGCGTGACATACATGGAAGTACCAACCCAGTGTTAAAATGAACGTGCGAAGACTAAATCAAACACACTTTTAAAAGATTAAGGTAAAACATCGCTGTCTGACAATTTTGAGTTGGAGGAGAACAGTTTTTTCGGCACTGGGTCGGTACTTCCACCTACATCACGCGTGACCTTTCCGGCGTGATGACGTCACGCGCAGTAAAGAATAACAACACCTAAGTCGAGCAACTGAGGTTAAAAAGTATATAAATGTTTATTTTTTGTTGTTAAAAATGACAGATGGTTTCGCTAGATAAGACCCTATTCCTCGTCTGGGATCGTGCAAAGCAACTGAAGCCTTCAAAGCCCTTTGAAACTGCACTGGTTTGGACCTTCTACTGTTGGTTGCTATTGAAAACCATTATGTGTAGAAAAATCCTGGAATGTTTTCCTAAAAAAAACTTAATTTATTTTCGACTGAAGAAAGAAAGACATTAACATACTGGATGAGATGTAAACCTGGCTTAATCCAAGCCCTGTCTGTGAAACCAGGCCATTATTCAATAAACAAAATCCTTCTTACCAAACATTTGAACAGTAGTGAATATTATTATATATAGTATATTTTATTTGTATTCAAAGATAACACTTAATGCTTAACAGGTCTTTAATTGCTTTCAGTAAAAACAGATCAAACAAGCATTTTAGTCTGGGAACTGATCTTAAACCATTTCTGTGAAACCAGGGTATAATATTTATATTTATTTTAGCTTTATTTGAATTTACAGAAGATAGTTTTAGCTAACGATAATAACCCTGGACCCAGAACAGATTTCGCATATGGAGAAGAAAAGTTCTAATGCAGCCTGTGAGTAAGTGAATTGCAAGGCTCAATGAATTGCAGAAGTTTAATACTAAGAGAAAGAGGTTTAGAACAAACCTGAGCAGAATGATTGAGAAATATCAATACAACACTGCCTTGAAACCACTATAATTGATGCAGAAAATCAAACGCCCCACTTTAATTACTGGGTAACATGAAACTAACCAAGTTCACCATACATCTGTATTGCCATGTCAAAGGAAAAATTATAGGATGGCTTTGAGGCGAAGCTCTGAAAGAAAAATGCATTTACTATTTAGTTTAAACTCTTCAGAGTGAGCCTATTAAATGTGCTTTGGGTATTGAAATAGAAAATAGAAACTTAAAACGGATTTATTTTGAGTTTCCTCACATTCATTCG
Organism: Gobiocypris rarus; assembly: GCA_023029165.1. NCBI lineage: Eukaryota > Metazoa > Chordata > Actinopteri > Cypriniformes > Gobionidae > Gobiocypris > Gobiocypris rarus. The sequence continues at coordinate 36,374,179 of CM040931.1, read as the reverse complement.
TGCAGCATGTACTCGCACAACAAAACACTTGACTTAAGCAGTGGAGGTGAAACAAATCAGGTGAGTGAATCCATAACACATGGTGGCATACGTTACCTCAGTCACTCAATATTTTCAATAAAAGGTCAAACCAGTTAACTCTGGTTCCATTTATAATGAAGATGTATCATCAAACTCTACTGTCTCTCCACTGACCAGTCCCAGAAGAGATCAGATCAGAAGATGATGAATATAATCACAGATCCTACCGGTCACAGCTTGACCAAATCCAACCTCTTGTCGAGCAATGTTTGTTCATGCTCTCCACAGCAGAACCGAATGACTGATGCTTCCTCTTCCATCTGGAGAAAAGATCTGTCACTTCCTCACACAATCCAGGCTCACAGCTGACGCTACTGGCTAGAAACAAGAGAAGTCTGCAAACCCTTGTGACGGCCGATCCTTAACTCAGCACCATCTGTTATGGAGACTAATACAGACATCAGGAGAGAAGCCCTGCTCTCCTGTCAAGCAACAAAAATCAGCCATTTCCACACAGGAAGCCTGTCAACAAAGCAGCCAGATGAGGCATCATTTCTCCAAGCTTCAAAGCAATTCTGCTATTAGAATAAATAAACTGATGTCAAACTACTATAATTCCCTTTGTTAGAAATGTACCTTTAAATTGTGCTTTTGAGCAAACGATTCTATCTTTATGTTGAGCAAATACAAGTAGAGGAATGAATCCCTAGCCTTTTTAATTAAATACGGTTGAGAGGATATGATTGACAGCTGATGTATCTTGTCTAAGACTGCAGGTGGTCACCTGGGTTTTGCTTGGGGTGAGGCTAGCGCGCCGCCCTGATGGCTATTGAACTGTGGCGGTGGTATTATGGATGATAATAGTGGCGGTACTGAGTCCCGTCCCCAGGGTCCTTGAAGGGGCCGTAATGTGGTAGGTGAACAAAGAGAAAGATGGGAGATATTTGAGGAAGCTTTCACTCCATTGAAAATGTCTGACCCTTCTGTCCTTCAAAGGAACATTTCAAAGTGGTAATGCAGCGGAAAATATCAATAAAAAAAATCAATTTGATGTGCTTTTTCAGTACCTGAGAAAGTGAGATAAATTTTGCATATGGCATATCAATTACTAAGATAAGACAATGATCAGCCACAACATTAAAACACTGGTAATGTTTCTTGAGCACCAAATCAGCATATTAGAAAGATTTCTGAAGGATCATGTAACACTGAAGACTAGTGTCAACTTTGCCATCACAGGAATAAATACATTTTTAATTATAAATATTAAAATAAATAAATAATAAGTGCTGTCAAATGATAAAAAACAACAACTAGATTAATCAAAACATTTTCAGTGATTAATCACGATTAATCGCAATTAAATACACTTTTTTTACGTTTTTAATATATTTTATAATGTAATAATTCCATAGTAAATCTCCAAATTAATGTAGAAACAACAAAGACAGTATATTTTGAATATTGTTTAATTACATATTTTTATGAATGAAGGCAGTATCTGTCACAATGGACCAGTGTGAGTGCCCGCGATCACCAGAGGGCACTCCAACCCAGACTGTCATTCTACCATAGACTACATCTCCCATAATCCTTTGCCCGGACTCATCATCACTCATTGATTACATCCACCTGCACCCCGTTAACTTGTTAGCTGACACTATAAAAACCATGTTCACTCTGTCAGTCACTGCGAAGTCTTGTTTTGTGTTTCACTGCATTTCTGAGCGTTTACCCTGGTTTCATGTCTCTTGGTCTTGGATTTCTTGCCTTCTCCGTGGATTACCCTTTTGCCTGTCTCCTCTGTTTTGTTTGCTTGATTGGACTGATTGCTTGTGTATGACCTTCTGCCTGTTTTCTGACTACGATTGTGGATTACCCTCTAATAAAGCTGCATTTGGATCTTCAACCCTCTGTCTCAGAGCAGTAACAGTAACAGTATCACTGATACTAATACCGCTACTGATGCCTCTAACTTGATTTTCCCACCAATTTTAAACATTACTTATAGCCATTCAACATTATAGTATAATTGAAAGCTTTTAAAATTTATTAGGCATCAAAAATATAAAAACTTTTAACTTAAAACAATCCTCACATGAACCCATAATAAATTTCATATTTACCTGTCTCCTTCCTGTCTAGAGAAATGTAGATACTGATTAAATATAGATGAATTCTTAAAAAAGCAACAAATGTTCTTTTGTTCTGAGTCATTTTCTGTTACCTTTGTTCTTTGATTAACATTAATAGCAGACATCCCAGCAACTGGTTTATTAGGCTGATGTCATTTTAAGATCTGATGCGAATATGCAGCGGATATGACGCGCTGTCACACACGTCCCATTTTCTCACAACTCCTTAAGTTCATTTAAAATGTTATTTAACTCCTTTAACACTGTTCTTATGCGGATACTTAACAAAACTGATATTTTGGCAAAATTCTGTATTATTGTTCAAGTGAGAAAGAGAACCCGATTCTGTGCGCTGTCTGTACTCATGATACTGGCGCGTCTTTTTTGTGCGGTGTGTGTGTGTGTGTGACAGAACATTCACAGATAGCACATTCTCTTTTGTTTTGTTGTGCTTGAATGGTTTAAAAGCATTTGCATGAATAAGAACAATTATATATTGTACTGCTAGTCAAAGCATGACAGAAATAACGGATGTGTTAATTGCATTAAATATTTTTTAAACTGGAAAAAAATGTATTGCACGTGTTAACCCGACAGCACTTATTTTATATACAAGTTATTTTAAGATGTAGTAATACTCCTTTTGTAATTTTGATTGAATAAATGTAGCCTTGGTGAGCATAAGAGACTTCATTCAAAAACATAAAAAAAATTGTACTGACCCCAAACTTTTAAATGGTAAAATATATTATTTTTGATCCTGTGTGATGCAAACTTGTTTGGGATGGCAGGAACACAGGAAAAAAAAGAATACACAGTTTAAATTTTTTACAAAGCAAAATGAAAACATGAAATTACAATACTATGAATATGCACAAACAACATTCACAGATGCATTTAGGTCAGTGACTCCTCAACATCCATTTAACACATGCTCTCTCATCTGAAACACCAAAAAAAGAAGCGTGACATCTAAACAACTCCTAAAATACACTGCTGTTGACTTTTCCGCAGTCAGGGGGAAAACAAAAGATGCTGAACTTTCCTTGAACTTAGAAAGGAGATAAAAAGAGACGTTTGTCTGGCAAGCTGGAGGCCCTGAACGGATTTCTGATACAGAGAAGACATCTGCATCGGTTATGCAAAGTGATGCTCAAGTACATCTGCGATCACTCCCTCTCTCCTAGTGGATCCATCCTAAAGAAAGCAGTCATATATAACTGGGTTTACGACGACAAAGCTAGCAGCCCCCGGGAGTCTGGGAGACGTGTTTAACAAATTACAACCAAGGACTCCAAAGCACTGTAGGAGGAAATGAGAGTGAAATGAATAAACATTGGACACCATTCTTTTTAGTTAGGAGTGTGTAGTATTCAACAATTGAGAATATAAATGAAGTCATTGTTTTTTTTTTAAATACCTATTCCTAATTCTGCTAGAATTGGTACTAGTTTCTACTAGTTTGTTAACGCAGACAAAGAGCGTTTTCGTGATCAAACTACAGACATAGCTGTAGTCTCTGAGTATACAGTCAGAGACTATGGTAACTGTAGCCATAGTAGGCGTACAGCATTCTAGAAAGCTCATTCAGAAAGCAAATTTGCAAACATTCAGAAAACATGAAGTGCCATCCTTAACTGTTCTGGATATGAAGTTAGAGCAGGAAGCGTTGGCATTGACCCTCGTTGGTAAAGCAGTCATGCGTAAAATGATTTGCGCAAATAAAAACAATTTTACTGACATTCTTTGGCACGTTTCCTTAAAAAATGAAATTAAACTATGGTGTCCTCAGTGGCTCAGATGCCGGGAGTCTATGGAGACTCTTATGTTCGTTGATACATCCAACAACAGAACGTGTGTAATGTTTTTTGGCAGTCATTTGTGGTAAACAGAAATGGCGGTCTGTGTGATTCTCATGGAGACTCTTATGCTTCCTAAGATCATCCAACAACAGAGCGCTATGGGATTATGAAAAAAAAAAAAAGTATTGAGTTGGTTTTTACCATTATAGGCTGGAATGTTTACACACACTCGGGACACACACCAGTGTTCAAACACCTTATGAAAGTCAATTTTGCCCAATATGTCCCCTTTAAGATATTTCTGATGAAATCCGAGAGCTCTCTGACCCCTCCATATACAGCTATGTAATTAACGATTTCAAAGTGCAGAAAGGTAAAGACATTGCTTAATTAGTCCATGTGACTCCAGTAGTTCAACCTCAATTTTATGAAGTGACGAGAATATTTTTTGTGCGCAAAAACAAAGTAAAGACTTTATTCAACAATTTCGTTCTAGCCCGTGTCAGTCTCCCGCAGTTTCGTTGCATATCCAGCGTCATCCTCACACACATGCGTCATGGTGCTCACGTGAACAGTATCTTAAATATCTTAATAACCAATATCTTTATTTGTGTTCTGAAGATGAAGCGAAGATCAAAGCGAAGGTTTGGAACGACATGAGGGTGAGAAATTAATGACAATTTTCATTTTTGAGTGAACTAACCCTTTAAGAAATGTTTTCAAGCAAGTAGCGAAAAGAACAAAATGAATACAAAAAATAAAAATAAAGTATAATTAATAATAATTACAATCAACATATTATATAATAAGAATAATTCACAATAAATCAAAAATGAATAAATACTGCATCCTTCACAACTATGCAAACTGCATTCAGAAGTAATGTTGTGTGTGTTTTGCAGCATTGTTTCATTTTAATTATAAAACTGTGAATCAGAAGCTAAACACATCATGTGCAAACAAATGAGTTCCTATTCTTGGTGAATCCTTCTTATATCAACCGAAGTAACCTACGGTCTTCATTCATCCGGAGTGTCTTGGTAAGCGGAGGAATAAACTCACAAAAACAGCTTAAGCACAAACAAGAATACAAAGGAGTCAAACAATAAAAAGGACAGAGAAAAGGAGATTAGATGTTGAGTAAAGGACTGTGAGAGAGCAAGAACGATGAGGAGAAAGAAGATAAAGTCTGGATGTGACCAGTATAATGTATGAGACTCAGAGCTCTCTTGGCAGTTGACGGTTAATAGTTTTATGTTGACCTTCCTCTACCCAATACCACCATTACACAGCTGCTGAACGGCAAGCATCTTTAAATTACATCTAACGTTCTAAACATGAGAGCAAGGCCATGCTAAAAACACAACAAAGCCACTGTGAGTGTTGCAGACCGTGGCCTCTTCACCTGACCTCACGGTCGCACACTACCTGGCCTCCTTAAACTCCTTTTGGCAAAGCTATCGTTTTTCAAGGAGACGCTGCCATTTTACACAGATCTCACTGTTGCTCAGAGAACAGTCTGTACTGGCATCCAGACAAGCCAGTGTGTGAAAGGAAGAGGTGTTTCAGACCCTGATCCAGGGATTACTGAAGCTTCTGCCCTTTGGCCAAGCTTTGGCTCACAGCTTTACTCTCTCTGTCTTGTTCTCTCACTTTCTCCCACATATTGTTTTTATAGGGCAACTAATCAATAATGACAATAGTCAGCAACAAATGTTTTAGTCGTAGCAAAAAGCGGTCTTAAAAAAAATAGTGTTTAATTTTTTATGTGTTATTACATTTTAAATCAGTTTTTAAAAAACATGCTATTCATACCGTTTAAAATCTTGGGGTCAGCAAGATTTTGAAAGAAGTATCTTATGCTCAAAACAGTGATTTTGTGAAATATAATGCGTCAAATATATCTTCTCTTATAATTTATTGTAAAATGTAATTTATTCTTGTGATGTAAAAGCTGAATTCATTAGTCCAGTCGTTAGTGTCAAATGAACCTCCAGAAATCATTCTAATATGCTGATTTGGTGCTCAAGAAACACTTCTTAACGTTATCAATGATAGAAAACAAGTTGTGCTGCGTTTTTGTCAGGACTTTTTGAGGAGTTCAAAAGAATAAAATAGAATTATTTTGTAAAGGAAATACAAATAAACTAATAAAAATATATTGTACTAATCGACAAAAGTATTGAGACACACCTCTTAGGGAATTCAAGTGTTTCAAACAGAGCCATTGCCACAGTTTTATACAACCTCGCCATTCAGTCTGTTTTTACAAATTCGTGTAGAAAAAAAGGAGTAATTCTGAAGAACTCATGAATGGAATGCAAGCATGGTACTGTGATAGGATGCCATCATTTTGTCATATTTTATCCCTGCTGGATATTCCATGGTCAACTGTAAGTGCTATTATTGGAAAGGTGAAGCGTTAGGAACAGCAGCAACTCAGCCACGAAGTCACTGTGATGAAGCGCATGGTGCGTTAAAGTCGCCAACGCTCTGCAGATTCCACAGCTGAAGAGTTGCAAACTTTCACTGAAAAGAAAAAAAAAGGGAGCTTCAAGGTATGGGTTTCCATGGCCGAGTAGCTCCATGCAAGCCTCACATGACCTAAGTACTGTTATGGGACAGAAAGGATGAGGAGAGGCAAGAATCTAAGTGCAAGCTCAGATTTATCCAAAATAACACAAACACAGGTAATCCTAGAACATAATCCAGACCATAATGCAACAGTTTATACAAGATGTAAAACCCATGTGGAGACAACGACCGACAAAAGACAACTGAAACACAGGGGTAAACAACAGGTGAGAACTAATCAGGGTAAATATAGAGAAAAACAAGGGAAACTATAGAAACAAGGGCCAAGCACACAGGAACTGAACACAGAAACAATAGGAACAGAAAACACTTCAATTTGAAAGTCCTCAAACAAAAGACCAAGCATCGGATGTAATGTCACTGGGCTCTGGAGCAGTAGAAACATGTTCAGTGGAGTAATTAAATACGTTTCTAAATGCTTTAGAATTCCAATACATTTTGGACAACATTATGCTTCCAACTTTGTGGGAATAATTTTGGGATGGCTCTTTTTTATTCCAGCATGACTGCAAAGCAAGGTCCAAAACATGGTTGGATAAATTTGGTGTGGAAGAACTTGATTGGATAAACTGGAAAGGAGACTGCAGCCAGGCCTTCTCATCCTACATCAGTGCCTGAACTCACAAATGCTCTACTGGATGAATGAGCAAAAAATACGACTTAATCTTATGGAAAGCTTTCCCATAATTGTGGAAGTTATAATTGTTGCAAAGGCGGGACCAACTCCATATTAATGTCTATGTTTTTAGAATGCAATGCCATTACAGTGCCTGTTAATGCAATGGTCAGGTGTCCCAATACATTTGTCCATAGTGTATAAATTTGCTAATTGTTTGAAGGACAGAATAACGTCTCGGTTACGTATGTAACCCTAGTTCCCTGAGGGGCGAGGCGCTGCGTCGAAGCGCTGTGAGAACGCCCCTGCGTGATCGCGTCATGAAGCGTGTAGAACCAATCCAATCAGGAGATAGAACGTCATCGGCTGGGTGACGTCATCGACCGGAAACTATAAAACACCCGTGAAAACAAACAGGAACTAGCTTCTGCAAAAGCCTGAAGTAAGTGATCACGGGCATGCCGGGAGTATGGCGGCGGCGCGGCGTCGTTCCCCTCAGGGAACTAGGGTTACATACGTAACCGAGACGTTCCCTATCTGGGAACTCGAGCTGCGTCGAAACGCTGTGAGAACGCTTATACCCACATCGCCATAGGACCAAGTGCTTCAGTATGTGTGAAACCGTGGCGCACACGACTACGATAACACCTGTGCCCCAACTGTAGATGCTACGTCAAGTTCGTAGAATCTTACAAAGGTCAGCGGCGAGGACCAACCCGCCGCATTACAAATATCTTGGAGGAAGCCCCGACAGAAGTGCTTTAGAAGCAGCCATACCCTAGTAGAATGCGCCGGACAGCCAGAGAGCGGCTGTCCGACCGCTTCATAAGCAAGCGAGATGGCCTCGACCAACCACTTGCTCATTCTCTGCTTAGACACTGGCGCCCCTTTTTGGGGCTCGAAACAGACAAATAATTGATCCGTCTTTCTCCACAGGGCAGCTCTGTGGACATAGGCATCAAGCGCCCTAACCGGGCAAAGCAGATTTAATTTTTCCTGGTCTGACGTCACGAAAGGAGGAGGACAGAAGGCTTGCAGAGTAATAGGACCCCTCGGGCTCGACTGAACCTTGGGGATATATCCTGGTCTGGAGTGAAGAAAAGCCTTCACCATGCCAGGCGCAAACTCTAGACATGAGGGCCCTACCGACAGGGACTGCATGTCCCCTACTCTTTGAGGGACGAAATGGCCAATAAAAAGATGGTCTTAAGTGTCAGAAATTTATCTGGCACTTCTTCCAATGGTTCAAAGGGAGCCTCAGACAGGCCCGCAGAACAATAGCCAAATCCCATGTCGGGACCCTCGAATGCACCACCGGCCTCAACCTCAAAGTGCCACGGAGGAAGCGTGTAACTAAAGGGTGTCTTCCCAAAGACACTCCACCCAAAGGAGTGTGGAAGGCAGCTAAGGCCACGTACACCTTTATTGTGGAGGGTCAACCCTGCTGAGAATCTCGCCTGCAGGAACTCCAGCACTGTACCAACCGGGCAGTTAACTGGGTCCAACTGGCGTTCTCTACACCACACTGAGAACAATCTCCATTTTAGTGCGTACAGCTTCCTCGTGGACGGAGCTCTGGAGTGAAGAATGGTCTCCACGACCTCAGTCGAGAGACCCTCTTCTAGGAGCCTAGCCCCTCAGAGGCCAGGCCCACAGTTTCCACAACTCCGGGCGGGGATGAAGGAATCTCCCGCCCGCTTGGGAAAGGAGGTCCTCCTGGTTGGAATCTCCATGGGAGAGCCTTCCAGGAGAGATATCAGGTCCGAAAACCAGATCCTGGTCGGCCAGCACGGAGCCACTAGTAGCACACGGACTCCGTCCCGGCGCACCCTCTCCAGAACTCCCGGAAGCAGAGCAATCGGAAATGCGTACAGGGCAGCCTCGGCCACTCCTGTACCATGGCGTCCAGCCCCAGAGGGAGAAAACCACTGAGGACAGTGGGAATTCTCTGCCGAAGCAAACAGATCTACCTCTGCTCTCTCGAACTTTTGCCATAGGAGCTCCACCACCTCGGGGTGGAGTCTCCATTCCCCGGGCCTCGGCCCCTGCCTCGACAGGATGTCTGCTTCCTGATTCAAGACCCTGGGATGTAAACTGCCCTGATGGAGCAGTTTCCTTGGGCCCACAGGAGGATCTGACGTGCCAGCTTGTATAAGGGGCGAGACCTCAGACCCCTGGTGATTTATATGGCGACCACCGATGTGTTGTCTGTCTGACTAACACATGGTGGCCCCTGAGGTCGGGCAGGAACTGTTTCAATGCAAGAAACACAGCCAGCATCTCTAGCGATTTATGTGCCATAGCCGCTGATGTTCCTGCCATAGACCCTGGGATGAGCGACCACTCATGACCGCCCCACCCTGTGAGGGAAGCATCTGTCGTTAGCGTTACGCGGCGAACCTGAGCCCCCAACACGGTCCCTGGGCCAGAAACCCGGGATTCTTCCACATGACCAGAGCACGAAGGCATCGCGCGTGACTTTGATCGTCGCGAGCGGATTTCCCCTCGGGAAAACCTCTCGTTCTGAGCCACCACTGTAACGGCCTCATGTTCAGCAGGCCAAAAGGTATCACGTTGGGCGCAGCTGCCATGAGGCCTAACAGTTTCTGAAACTGCTTCACAGTGATAAGCGGTCTAGCTTCAGTTCTTTTACTGCTGTGCGGATCGATGTTATGCGTGTCGGGCTAATTGCGCCGCGCATAATTACCGAGTCCCACTTCACGCCTAGAAAGGTGGTCCTCTGAGCCGGAGAAAGCACACTTTTCTTTGCGTTCAGTCTCAACCCCAACCTTGACATGTGTGCGAGAACAGCATCTCGATGCTGAACCGCCATCTGCTCGGAGTGAGCTAGGATCAACCAATCGTCGATATAATTGAGTATGCGGATGCCCTGCAGGCGCAACAGCATCAGAGCTGCATCCACACACTTGGTAAAGGTGCGGGGTGACAGTGCTAGACCGAAGGAAGTACTCGATATTGGTATGCCTCTCCCCGAAGGCAAACCTCAGAAACTTCCTGTGATGTGGAAGGATGGAGGCGTGAAAGTATCGTCTTTGAGGTCTATGGTCACAAACCAATCCTCGGATCTGATCTGAGACACGATCTGTCTGAGTGTAAGCATCTTGAATCTGAGCTTTGCCACAGAGCGATTTAGTAGACGCAGATCTAATATCGGGCGCAACCCCCCATCCTTCTTTGTACGATAAAGTAACGGCTGTAAAGCCTGACTCCCTGCTGGGAGGAGGAACCCTTTCTATAGCCCCCTTTAGGAGTGTCTCTACTTCCTGTGCCATTACCAGAGCCTGCTCCGGGCCTACCTCTGTGGGTAGGACACCGCTGAACGGAGGTGGCCGCTCTTTGAACTGAATCGCGTACCCCCTCTCTATTATCTGCAGGACCCAACGAGATATGTTCGATAGACGTTTCCACTCGCCTAGAAACTCTACTAAGGAACCAGCCTCTCGAGGCTGGCCTCTGTGTACTTTGAGCAACAAGTGCAGTGCCCTGAAGCAGCGGACCGGCAGGAACGCCTGACTTGACTGCTCGGGAACCTCCCGAGGAGAGCGGACCACCCTCGGGTGGCCCGCGAGACCATCTGCGCCCGGCGTTGCGGCGGGGTTGGCAGCGTGGCCCCAGAGGCGCCGCAGGAAGGCGGGTACCGTGTGCTGAGGTAAACACCGTCTTCCTGCGGAGGACAACCCTCAGCGTCCTGGCGCTCCTGGCGTCAGGACCGCTTTGGCGAGCCTTCTTGGCGATAAGGACTGTCCTCAGATCAGCCCTACCCTCGAAGGCCTCGTCTGAGAGCGCCGCCCGCCTCCCATTCCCCTTTGCGGAGGAGCACGGGTGGCGGACGCTCTGCTTCTGTTGCGCCCTGTGCGAGGAGCTCGTGCTCGGCCTTTCCTTTGGCTGCTGCCCGGGACTTGGATTCGAGAGGAGAAACTGCTTAGCGCCGCTGCCTGTTTTCTTGACTCCTGGAACCTCTCGGTGACTGATTGTACAGCGTCACCGAAGAGGCCCTCAGGGGACAGCGGCGCATCGAGCAAAAAGCTCTTCTCCCTCTCCTTGATCTCAGTGGGGTTTAGCCACAAATGCCTCTCCGTGGCCACCAAGGCTGCCATAGAGCGGCCCACACATCTAGCCGTCTCCTTGGTGGCCCGGAGGCGAGATCGGCAGACTGCCTGAGCTCAGTAATTAAATCTGAGCCCACCTCATCTCTGCCATCCAAGTCCCTAAGCAGGTCGGCCTGGTATGCCTGCATGATAGCCATGGTATGCAGGCATGCCGCGGCCTGACCTGCCGCCGAGCGCTTTACCCACCAGCGCCCGGCGTTGTTTTTAACGGCTTGGTGGGTAAAGTCGAGAACCTTTAGGGACGATGCCGAAGAAGGCGAGAGATGGCTGCAAGCGTCTCTTCAACCTTAGGCATCGCCCCATAACCATGCTGTTTCAGCCCTATGATGTTACTATAGGTAGATGTCTGAGGGCTGAAAACTCTAAATGACGCCGGCTTCTTCCAGGACCTAGACACCTCGGTGTGCAGGTCAGGAAGAACGGCAGACCCCGACGTTGAGGTTCTGCTGCGAGAGGGCAGGAACCGCTCATCCAGTTTACTCCTTCTCACTTGATGGGATTCTGATCTCTCGGCTGGCCAGTCTATATTTAACCTGGCCACCGCTCTCGTGAGCACCTCCATTAGCTCCTCGCCTGCTGGTGACTGAAGTGGCGAGTCTTCAGTTGCGATGCTCTCAACGTCCAACTCCTCAGAGCTGGATAGTTGGAGCATCGGCGCCACCCGGGGAAGAAACCGCAGGGCGGGCTTCCAAACCCGAGATAAGGCGCTGGGCGATGCAGGTGAGGGCTGAGATAAGGCTGGGCCCGTCTCACACCCCTCTGCAAGGTCCATTTGTGAACCCCACGACTGAAGCCGCCGCTCTGCCTCGGCAGAAGCGGGACCCGAGCCGCGGGGAACACGCGCCGAGGCACCCTCCTCAAAGAGTGCCTGGCGGAGCGCAGCGTTCTCAGCGGAAGCCGCTCACAATGCTCTCGCAAGCAGCCCCTCAAGGGCTGCCTGGGCATGCTGCGCTCCCAAACAGATCACACAAAGAGAATGTGTATCCCCAGCCGTGATAAAACGAGGGCAGGGATGCACACATTTGGTGAACTGTTCACTCGCCATATTTTCTCCTTTCTTTTCTCTTTTTTTGTAATATTTAACAAAAGGGTGGAAAATTCTCTCTATAGACAGACAAAAACACCAAATAGACAGACAGGTTCACACAGATCGCTTACTGAAGGCACAGAAGCTAGTTCCTGTTTGTTTTCACGGGTGTTTTATAGTTTCGATCGATGGCGTCACCCAGCCGATGGCGTTCTATCTCCTGATTGGATTGGTTCTACGCGCTTCATGGCGATCACGCGGGCGTTCTCACAGCGTTCGACGCAGCTCGAGTTCCCAGATAGGAACTGGCAGATTTACTTTCATCCTTCAAAAAGTTGTTCCTTGCAGTTGTTTTTGGTCATGATGCATAGCCAAGAACAAAATCATGTCTTTGCTTACATTTTGAGACTGTTAAACGCTCACGGAAGCGTTTGATTTAAATCAGTCTCTCAGTAATATTGGCTAGCAATATTGTGCCTCTGATTCAGTGTCCTTAAGTAGCGAAGTATCCATATAACGGTAACATTTTGTGTCCGGCTATCCATAACATCAACAGTAGGTATAAACCATCTTTTGTGACATAATATTATTTAGTATATAGTTTTAATATCTGTTCATTAAAAGTAAAAACAAGAAACTATGGTTAGAAATACTAAGAGGTCATGTCATTGTAGAGGTGAAAGAGTAGAAATAAACAAATCTTAAAGTCTTGGGTCTGCAGCCTGGACATTATGGGTGTCACGAAGATATTTTGAAAAATGTATCACATGACTTGTCCATAATTTGAAATTCAATAACACTTAAACAAGAAACACTGATGTTTGAAACAAGTTGTTAAATGTCATTATTTCAGATTTTTGAATGGATGCATTGATAAATAACCCCGTTTGTGAGTGCATGAAATGTTACCAAAGTGATATTGCTACTTTTAAGTCTTTTTGGAGCGTGAAAGTTTTGGACTCCGTTGACTTTCATAATACGGACATAAAAAGATGAAGCATTCTTCAACATATAAGAAAGTCATACAGGTTTGAAACGACATGAGGCAGAGTCAATAATGAACTATGCCTTTAATCTGCACAGGCTGGCTTTGTACGCACAATGTTCATGATTGCAAAGAAATTCTTTGGAAAAAAGGGCTCTAAAGAGAGTATGTATCACCGTTTTTTCTTTCTTTCAGTTTTTATCCCTGAAATCATAGCCATTACATGTGACAATACACTGAACAAGTTCATAAATAAATGAAAAAGACTAAAACATTTTCTTCAAGATATCTCTGGCATAGCTTCAGCCACAGCGACCAGGAACACATACAGATCAATAAAACAACTGTCAAACCAGCAAAACTTTTGGGCCTTTAATTACTATTATAAATCAATTGTTTGTAAGCAAGTTCCCTCCACAGTGGGTCCGTTCGGCCCTTCCTACATCTCCATTCATCTTTATGAGAATGGTGTAATTGGCTTAATTTTAGAGCAACTTTGCAGTAGTTTCAGCCACTAATCACAGAGAACTGCACTGTACTGCACACAAGGGGATAGAAGGGGAAAAGGAGGGCAAAATAAATGGAAAAAAATAATAAAAATACTCATGCAAGCTCAGATCTTCATAGATAATATGAGAGTTGCATCAGCATATCTAACAGCGAGCTTACGTTTCATTGGCTCTACACAGAAAATCTAGTGATTTCTAAGTTACTACATGGTATACTTCCTTTAATAACAGTCATTAATTATAAAAAAGGTTATCAGAAGTGTGCCATCGAGAACTATTACAAACTTCATCATCATGAAATCCGAGAAACTGCCACATGCAATGTGTTACACCATCAAACCCTCAGAGAGCTGAAGTGCTGATGAGCATCCAATGCATAGACAAACAATGTTATAAATCATTTTGCACATTCTTAATTGTGTATTTTCTTGGGAATAAGCAGTGTGATCGATTGTAGAGTTAATGAGAAAAAAAGTTCTTATTAATGTTATGATTATGTCTTAATTGCGCAAGCAAAATGAAAAAACACTGAAAATTGACTGTGGTAAGAGGAGTCACGACTGGTGCATGTTGATGCCTCTATAGGCTCCCACTGCATGTTAATGTGGTAGAAGAGGGTGTGCGTGTGTGTTTAAGTGTGTGTGTGCGTGAGTGATTGATGGTCTCAAAACCATAGCCCTGTGTGCGATGCCCTGGGGACCCAGCCATAAACACACAGCCTCGGCTCAGCAATGTATCTGAGCCTCTGACAACCCTCCTTTCCTCTTTCCCAGAACTCTTGCTAACCCCCCTATTCTTTGCCACCATCTCCTTTTTCTCTTTTCCAAGCTTAAGTACAGGTCTCCACTGCAAGTATGCAGTACTTGTTCTCACTTTCCTGCATTCTGCCACATTAGCACCAAAGGCCACATTAAGCCTGGTGTGTGTTACAGAGAATGCATTATGGATCAATGAATGCAAAAAGGGATTTGTGAGACTATTAGCACTTCAAAGGGGCAAACAGAGGAGCCACAATGCGGTACAGTGTAAACACAAAATGGCGGTGGAGATTAGACAACCAGGTGAGGAACTTCTTGTGCAAGGAGTCCTCGTTATCGCTCCCGACACACATCGGTGTTCTTTGTGATCAGCGTGAGATCATTTGCAAAGAACTGACTAAGAGCAGAACTGGTTTTTACTGAGACTGACAGAGAAGGAAAGGGATTTGAGTGCTTGAGATTCTAAGGGCAGCTGGAGGATGGAGAGGTCTTCAGTTCTCTCCCTTAACTCACAGCTGGTCTTCCCAAGGGCCTTAAAGTGTGGAAGTGACACTCCATTTAAACTCTACAGTGTGAGTGTGGTCATTCAGTCTCTGCAGGAAAGGGTGAAGTTTATTAAATGTGAGTACAGAGAGCTGTGGGCCAGGATTCTGAACCCTGGTAAAATGTAAAATTAGGGTTAAAGCGACATTTGGAGATATAATTAAAATCTCTCAATCCAAATAGGATTTCTGTCACTCAAAACTATAAGCCAAAAATACAAATAAACGAAAACTGTTGGCTTACTATAGCTATGGCAAAATGAAATATTTGCTTTAACATCCATTCTGGAACTGACTGAGTTCATTAACATATCTCTTCCAAAATCTGGCCGCAAAGGCTGAATGTCTCTCTGAAGGTGCTCTCGTGGATGGGGAAATAACATATATTGCCAGGTTCAGGGCAGGGAACTGGGAACTGTGTGGACGCCACCATTACAGAAAGTTTTGTTCACGCTGTTGTCAACTATTGTCAGACCGACCGCTTCCGTTAAAAGTACACCAGAGTTACTGACACCTCATGGAGAGCCAATAAGACTGTAACCTGATGATGACATGATAGGACCTCCCGCCATAAACATACAATAACACCCCATGGAGACTGTGGCCTGATGATGACCTGAGGGGGTTTGGGTCACACTTTAAGAAACAAAAAAGAATACATTTGATAACAGTTACAAATACATATGACTAAAGCTGATTAGAAACAAACAATCGTTCAATTGAAATCCTACATTTGAGGTCTAAATAACTACATTCTTGCATAAATTAAATTCTGGTAGAATATCAATATAATATCGACATAAGATATAAGACATAAGATATAGTATCGACATAACCAATGCGGTTACTGCATCAAGCAAGCACATTTGAGCTTCCGTTGATCATATTTGATGTGTTCTCTATGTACAGTATGAGCGTTGATCAGTGTTTATTTGTTAAATGTTACAACAAGTTTAAGAATAGTATGGAAACACAATATATTTATTTGTAGCCTTTGTGATATGAATTTATGGCCATTTAAAGTATTATTTCACAGACACAGAACACAGATATTATTGTGCAAGTACTTGCTGCTTTAGTGCGTCAAACAAAATTCTGAATATCTTTCCAAGAACTAAGGCTACAAATCTGGCAAACTTTGGCAAATCCACTGATTATTTCTTAATCAAAAAGGCTCATTGTTTCAAACTGGTATGGTGTAATCATAACTCGATTGGTGCTCCCCTGAGTGCTAGAAAATTGGACTGAAACTTTTGGTTTTTTGGATAGTGCTTGCAAGTTTTACTTACAACATGCATTAGATGATTAATAGACATTTGTGGGTGGTTTGTGGGCATGAGAAGACCCTAGATTTAATCTTGTAAGCAGCGAATGCAAATAAAACATCAAGACCTAACCCTAGTTCACGGCTTTGAAAAAGATAAAACTTTGGCTTCCTACAATGTTTATTGAGATGTATTATTATTTAATTAAAAGCATAAACACAAGGTAATACACTTTGCTCTATTAAAAGAAACACTCTTTCTTGATAAATGTGCATTCCATATAGAATTCGTTGCGTGTTTGTTTTCTTATGCTCAAATGCCTCTATTAGTTCCAGATATTGTGTGCTAATCTCTTCATCATTTTTAAAGGAACTAATTTGGCTGGGTTTATGCACACTACAATTGCTCAGAACCCTCTGGGAACCTGTTCCAGCATTGCAGAGGATTAATCAATGTCATCATCAGGGGGAAGCAATTAAAACCCAGGGCTACAAAAGGTAACCGTGCAGCCCAGATGCAGAGATATAGGGAATGGGAGAGAGGGTTCACTACGGTTTAGTTATGGACACAATTTCTCTGTCCCGAAACATAGTGAGGTGCCTCCATAAGCAGCATTTAACAGGAATGCTACTGACAGAAGCTTATCCAAATAGTACCAATATACCTTGTTTAAGCCAAAGTCTTTATTCTAAGTGTGTCATGTATACTTGGAGAAGGCGGCAATCCCAGAATTGACAAAATTATGCATTATCAATAGTACAGTGATACACGAAGCACAGCTCACAAAGAAGTCACTTTGAAACCAAACAGCTTTCTGTTCATCAACATAACATAACATTAGCGAAATCTGTGTTGCCATCATCATGCGAAACTCCGGATAGGTATGTTTTGAAGCATGGCAGCTGGTTTGAGCTGGTTTAAGACAGTCAAGTGCTGGTCCTAAGAAACTAGCTCCAGCTCAGAACCAGCTTAAACCAGCTCATGACCAACTTAGGACCAGCCTTGCCATGCTTCAAAACATATCTAACCAGCATATGCTGTTGTTTTTTCAACAGGGGTCTATTGAAATTCTGTTGATTCCTATTGCAATTACTTGATTTTGACCGCAAAATGTTGCCAAGCAACAGTTAATTTGATCACACTTTTAGTAGTTTAAAATCAACTGTGAATTAAGTTTCCTGTGCAGTTTGCAATTGTTCCTCCCTTCAACATTCCAAATAAATCACTTGACTTACAAGGTTCCCACGATAGTTAGGATGCTTTCTCAGAAGGCAGCTGCCAATGTATGCAACCGCTAGCTTTCAGAACAGAGCAAATATGTCCCCTGTTCTATAAAATCTCCAAGGCTTCTATGTCAGTATCAATAATAACCAAAACCACAGAAACACCACCACGTGAGTCGAAGGTCCAAGGCACTAGAAAAGACCTTGCACGCTTATTATAGCTTCGCCCAGCCAATGTAATAGCGCCTGCGTGCTAATGAGGTCAGTTGTGGAGCCCCAGACCACATCTACAATCTTCGCCTCTCCACACTCTTTCATCTTCAGCCTCTCTCGCATTCATGGACGTAAGCATTTCAGCGTGAGCCCTGCTTGTGCCCTTTCCATCATAAATATGTTTTTCCCATTGAAATAAAGGTCAGGTGGTATCTAAGAAGACATACTCATGCTATGTTTTAGAGGAGAGGGGCAGTTGAGGAACGTACATATGTGGGAACACTGGCACTGTAGAAACAGAATATTATGGAATGTTCTGTCCAACAACACAACAAGGGTGGTGAATTCTCTGCTTGGTGATGTAACAAAACCCATTAGTGTGTAAGTCTTGTTAAAATGACACTGAGAGGTACAGTCTCGACCTCATTATGCCTTTTGGACGTGATCACTCACCCTGAATTCGTACAAGGCTGGATGAAAGCATGCTTTCTTGGGCTAATTATAACAAGGGGAACACTTCTTAGTCTGGAAGCGTACTGAAAGTGTGACTTTGATTAAATCTGGGCTGCTGAGGGAACAAGTACTGGCTTGTCTACAGGTATGAATAATCAAATGAACTGTCAAAGCTATTCTACAAGCTACAATTTAAGGTATACCATGTTTTCTAGCTCACTAAGAGTGAGAAAATATCCAAATAGTGAAAATAAAGGGGGTGGGGAGAGAATATCAACTTACTGTAGCTCAGCAGCATACACATCATACTTTAGTGAGTGCAAAAGTTGTGTTTCGAAGTAGAAATCCAGGTTTCCCTATACTCTCAAACTACTAGAATGTATTTAGAGCCATTATTTGAATCTAAATTATACATCATATCTTTAATGAACAGATTTTCAAGCGTGCTTACACCCTCCGTGTTACTCAAATGAGCAATGCTGTCCTTTATTTGACAAGATAAGGCAGAGAATACTTCCTGGCTTGATGGCCTAGATAGATATTTTTGTGTGTGGCAATCGCTATCAATCTCCACAGCCCTTAAGCAATGCACACTTAAAACGAGAGCGCTACATGGGGTTTGTCATTGTAGGAGCACAGAGGATATTTAGGCCCTGGGGTGAAGGTTGCCTCTATAAGTAAGAGAACAACCAAGATGCTCATTCGCTCAAGGCACCTTAACAACATTTTCTGCAGATACAGAGATCCCAACCTTCCACTCACATGCATGATGTGGGCGAGTTCCTCAACTAACTTCCTTGTTAGTCCAAAAACAGCTTTTATTGTAACCAAGCCCAGAGCACGACTCATTTTGGAATGTGCCCATCTACAGATAGGTGAAAGTTGCAGAAGATGATCAACGCCTATACCAATGCAACTTTGGCCCCGCCCACTTGCGTGTTAGTAAGATGACGAGGAGAGAAGAGTGACGCCCCTTTCACACATACTCCGTTTGCAGTGTGTATGCGGTGAGTTTTTTTTTCCGTACCCATTTTAAAGGATTACAGCTTTCACACTGCACGCAAATGCTGACCGACAATGCGTTCCAGGAGAGGTGGGTCTGCAGCAGTGCGACGATCGTTTCCGTACCGAGTCTATTTTTTGCTGTGCTGCACTGCTGCATTAAAGTGACAGAACACTGTTCGCATTAAAATAAACATGTACTGACGTGAAAATCTAGTAATTTCACCACATATGCATGTAATTTAAAATATAGCCTATACTCTTGTTTCAAAGACAACATATGGCTTTTTTTTTCTCAGGTATAAAGCAAGCTAACAACATCTTACCTGGCATTTAGGTTAAAAAAAATAAGAAAAGTGTCATAATGGATAGCACTCGTCCTTTCTTGGAGGTGGAAAAACAAGGTTCTTTATGACCTGCTGGGTTTCTTTTAAAAGGGTTTAAAAACGAAAGAAAATACCAGAGTCGGCTGTTTTTGAATAGCCTATTGTAAGTTTCTAATTTAAAATGTTTGTGATTTTAGGCTATAACCAATGTTTAAAATGTTTTGCCACTTATGTGAGCTAAATCTTAAGTGCTAGGCTATATAAATATGAAGTAATGAATTGAATAAAACGGACATCTATGAAAGTGTAAACAAAGAGAATTGCAATTCTGAGCCATGTTCAGTAACAACTTTTGGATTTGAAATAAAAAATAATGAATAAATGCTGTGTTTGTGGTATACAACAGCAGATCAGTTGCGCACTGCAAACGCAGCATATGTGAAAGCACAACAGGGTGTGCGGCTCCTGCACTGCATATGCACTGCAGACGGAGTATGTATTAAACTGCTGTGATAGAGCATCACTGGACTAAAAATAACATTACCTTCCAAAGGATCCTAATGCTAGGAATGTGGTTTTTTATTCTTTAACAATGTGTATGTCTCAGTTGAGCATTATTTGTTTGTTCGGTTTCACTGTGGACTCAGCCACAAATGAACTGTTAGTTAAGATACAAGCATTTGTTAGAGTCCCGAAATCGAATTTCAATGACGAGATCACTGCAATATCTGCAATGAGCTCAACATGTCTGTGATTGGCGACAATGCTCATCACTGCAACCTTTCATTCCACAATCTAAATATCATGCTATAGTTCTAAATATAATGCTATGATCACGATTCATTTTCATGATTATCAATTTCACGATTAGTTAATATTGAAAGCTGTAATAGTAAACATGTGCTAAACAATTTTGAGAGAGTTCCACATACCACTTCATATGCAAAGTGTCAGCAAATCAGAGTTAATTTTGATGGCCATTTTTGATTTAGTCTTAGTCTTTGTCTTCAGACGAAAATGCTTATTAGTCTTAGTCACATTTTAGTCATTTTGTCTTTCATAGTTTTAGTCTAGGTTTAGTCGACGAAAAGTCATTGCATTTTTTGTCAAGTTTTAGTCATTACTTTTAGTCAAACTGACGGTACCAACATTAATTTTGGTAGCTTTTTATTAAATATAGTCTTTAGACAAAAATGGTCTTCATAATTTTTCTCTATTTAGACCATTCAATTAAGCTTGTGTGAAATTTAAATCAGGCTGCATTGACATTGCACTCTTAGTAGTAGGACTTATTCAATGCTATATCCCTTTACCCCATTTTTCATTTTGAGGTGAATTATATATTTAAGACCTCATTAATAGCCTCATTAATTAATCAGGATCTCATATATAGCCTACTAGTACTAAAACTGTTGACGTTTATTTAAGACACAAATGACTACGTTTATGAGGACACTCGCAAAGACGGGATTTTGACACATACTAGGCTACGTTTATTTTAACATTCAATCACAAAGCACAAAATAGATCTCAAGTTCAGTCAGGTGCTGTATGAGGTGCGCACCACGTGTTTCAGCCTTAACTTAACACGCGCATTTACCTAAATGAATTATCCCTCGCTGCTTAATGTGTCTGAATGGTTTAAATACAATGATTAAAAAGTGTTTAAATGATAAGCTTACATGATGACGGTGAAATAATTCAACAGGGCTATTGCCCACGCCTTAAGCTAATATAGGCTAGAGTTTGTTCAAACATAAAAAGCAATATACATCCATCAAGTTTATAATCAAACTAACCTAAAATCGGTGGGGACGATGACGCTGTGTTTTTATCTGCTTCAAGTGCCCTTCAACTTGCTGTTCCACAACTTCCACTCCATCAACAGCTTTTAAGTTTTACCTTTGTTTTTTTTTTTGTTTTTATAAGAATAGCTGACATTTATACCTATCGAAGATCTTTCTCTGCGTAACCATTTTCAGACACTAGAACGCTGCAGAAGCCATTTGAGTTTTGGTAGCCTAGACTACCCGTACCTGTGATGTCAACTGCTGCTGCAGGCCTGAGAGATTAGATTACGCAGATGTCCTCATTGACGGACGCACATTTTTGAAAGACAGCATAGGAAGAGATCATGTATTTCAATGTCCAATATTCCTCAAATAACATTCTAGTCCCGTCTCGTCTTGTTAACAAAGAAACGGCATACGTTTAAATCATAGTTTTTATCATCAGATATTAGTTTAGCTTGTCAACGTCTCTTTTTAGTCACAGAAAAAGGGGGCGTTGGCGAATATTTTTCATCATCGTCTTTGTTAACGAAATGAACACTGCAGCCAATCACAGCAGTGGGCTTTTAAACTGAAGTCTCACAGCAGACACGCCCCTTCAAACAAAACGTTTAAATCAGAGGGCTAAAATCAGGCTTGGAAAAAACTTTTATTTCTAAATAATGTAAAAATCATACTAACATTATAAGTGCACCCCAGGAAACAATAAAATAATTAATTCATAGTTCATGACCCCTTTGAGAAATCCAGTGCCTATTTATTGTATTGCATGGAAAAGAGCAAGTAGCACATTTTTCTACATATTTCCTTTTTTGATCCACAGAAAAAAAAGCAAGTCAAAGGTTTAGAGCAACATGCGATTTTTTTGGGGACTATTTCTTTAATTCACATCATGTATTTGTTCCAGTTGGTTTGAGAGTTGCGTCCATATGCATGTTTGTGTGAGTGAAACAAAGAGAAAAGCAGCATTTTTCATCCTTCAGGCTCTGATATAAGACTGCATCTTCTCAAGACAATGCCTATACCCTTCCCCATGTCTCCCAGGTACTGAACACAATCAGACTCTGCTGCAGTGTCTCTGGGGATATCTGAATATCTCTCTCCAAATATCCATTCCAAAACCGCATACAAGGGAATCTGATCCAAACTCACTAAATCTATCTCTTTCTTTCCAAAAACCATTACTCCTGAAAACATGGCCTACACAAGTTTCACTTCAACAAATGTCCCTGGTTAGCACAATCTACAATTTAAGAAAGGTCACCCGTGGTGTAAAAAAAAATCCTCCACACTCTTGCAGAATTCCCCATAGTGCCCTCTAGTGAGTTTACCACATAATACAGTTCAAATTTCAGCTCATGAGCCTAATGTGGGGCATGGAAGATGCTGTATACTCAAGGAACATGGGCTTAAATAGCATGTTTGATGAGAACATGTATATTTAAAAGCAACAGACATATCATCACATGTTCAGTCAGATTTCTGTGCTGACTAAAACACCACTAATAAATATAATCCATGTAAGATAAATAATCATCAATTAGATCCTCACAATGGTCCTTTGAGGACTGGCTTACAAACCTTTAATATGTAGCTTTCCTGCAAACAGAAAATTACATTATTTGTGAGATCTAATTAGCAGAACCCAGGAGCTCCGCAGAACTTTAATAAAGATGATTAAGAAATGCACCCTGCCACGAGACCGTTGTATGATAAATAAACAGCTTGTATGGTATACCTGAGATTTCTGTGTAGAACAAATCCTCCACGACCGTTTTTAGAAGGTTCAAATGTGCAAATGGTTTGCATTTCTTCCCCTTTTGAAGTTATAAGGAAAACAAGAAATATAAAACGATGGCCACGGAAAATAATGGAAATCCAAATCATCTCATTTTAATGCACTAAATAAAACCCGTTTTCTCCTCCCATATGCATTGCACAACAATCAGAATTGCTAAATAAAGGGACAATTAACATCTGTGAATTAGAAATGAAGGGGAAAAAAGTGAAAACCCTTTAGTTTGTTAATACTAGCGGACTGTTGTCATGTGAATGTAATAAATGCATGTTGGCCTAGAGCACGTTGGCTGGGTGCAGTGGCTCGGCAACTGTTAATATGACAAGCCAGCGAATCGGCTGACATAGAGGAGCAATGAAAAATGAATACACAATCTGTTTGTTGCTGGCAGAGGTCCACCGGTCCCTTGTTTCTCTCATCTCAGTAAGGACACCTCACGCCTGCTCTGTGGCACAATGGAAACTTGGTTTACATTTTTTTAAATAGATGAGAGCAAAGATCCTGTTCTTCTTCAGCAACCTTGTGTCCACCTTATTGAGAATATACCACCAAAACCATGTAGTTGACTCACTGGGGACAGGGAGTGATGATTCTATTAGGATGACCTTTAACCTGTAATCCCAAAGAGGGGAATCAGTAGAGAACTGTAAATCCAATGTGTCCATTTTCTGAACCAGACATCTCTCAATCACGCAGTGAGGATTCAATACGGTGATGTGAGTAGGACTGTCAACTTCAGGAAAGTAATGGACACTGATTTCATAAGATAAATGTCACTGTAGCGACCTTTATCTTGGACCACAAAAACATTGCTCCTGTGACATTCTTACCGTAGAATGGAGGATTCTGTAAAGGCTCGACAATCTCAAAGACACAATGTTTTTAAAGGGTTATTTGCTAAAATTCAGTCATTATATCATTATTTACTTTTGTTCATCTTCAGAAGAAAAAAAGAGGATATTTTTAATTTTCCATCCATTGAAAATCAAATCAAATAAATAATCCAAAACAAAACATAAAAGCAAAACAATCAAACCTTGACTAAAGTGCAATACTCTGAGACTATTTTAATAAGGCAGAAAATGCACATCTGAAAATTGGCACAAAAGTGATGTTTTGATGGTGCAAGATAAAAGTCAATAAAGTGATGTTTCCTGATTTCAGACGTAAATCATTGATGGCAGGAGACTGACCACAAAAAAAATGCAGTCACAGTGTAGTCTTCCAACTAAGGATGTGTATAAAAAGTAGGGCTAGGTATTGAGTCAAAGCTTCAATTCAATTCAATATTGATTATTTTGTATATATATCAGCTAAAGTATAAATAAAAACATTTCTAAATTTATGCTGTAAACTATACATGGGAGTCACCTGATATTATCTTGAAGGTAACAATTTGTATATACAGACTTAAATTACATTTAAATAAACTTAATAATAACATTATATATATATATATATATATATATATATATATATATATATATATATATATATATATATATATATATATATATATATATATATATATATATATATATATAAACATTTAAATTGTGGCTGTCATAAAAACCTGAAGGATTCATTCAAACATGCATTAAATAATGAAGAACATTAAAAAAATGACAATGAATTTAGCTTTCTAGCTGACTGACAAGTTAATGGTCACTGAATATGTTTTTTCTGAGGTAAATGTGACGTTACAAGCCCTCTCCTCGTACAGCACGCCAAATAAGCATACCATTTATTCTATCTGAATTATTTGTAAGTGTGAACTCGTGAAATAACCCTTGGGTAAAGTGCAATTGTCTTTCTACATTTAAATGATGGCACAAAAAAGTGATGTTTTGATGGTGTAGGAAAAAAATTAAATTTGAGATTTAAGTAAACCATTGATGCATGGACACATCTGACTTCCTTATGACCAAAAACAAAATGCTTGCTAAGTGGTAACAGTGTAGCCTCTAGCTAAGTATGTGAATAAAAAAGGATAGTTACTACTTGACACACACCATTTTGCACAAAGTCAGTTTGTACCTAGTCAAATTATAACTGTGTAGAGTATTGTGACTGACAGTGCATAAATATTTCAAGATCAACAGACAACACATTTCAGCCTTTAAGTGCTTTTAGTGTGTTAAACATTTTAATTAACATCAGCCAATCCAGTGGCACCAATGAAATGCACTAGAAGATGTGTTGACTACCATTGTTTCTGTTTCTCACTATTAATATTATTATATTATAGTCCTAATGGCTTATCACTTCTCTTTGCTCTATTTTTGCTAAATTGCTTAACTAGACATGCTCATGTAGCAGTGGTTAATTAAATGTAAGTCTAGGTCATAAATTATTTGTTCATTTTGATGCCCTGCATGTCTCATTTTTACCTGAATTTTGCAAATTTGTAGAAAAGCTGCTGGTGCTGCATAGAACAAAAATGTATTTGTTTATCAAAGAAAAACACATTTTTAATCGAATGACAAACAGTAACATAGCATATCCATTTCATTTTCACACTACCAATGGGAGAAAAGAAAACCCAGCTGTCTTTCCCCTGGCGGAAAATCCAGTAGGTCAAGCTCGTTTATGGAACATGGTGGCTGATCAAACATCTAGTGACCAGCCTGATTCCAAATGATTAACTGCTTTATGCATATTTTTTTGGTGCACCGTGTATATTACAGTCTGTCAGTCAGTCTGGTCTGCTGATTCAGTCTGAGTGTTAAAAATTAAGCTGCAGTATCTCTCCTTCCAGGTAAACAGTCATTCATGGAGACCGATCATACACACACACACACACACACACACACACACACACACACACACACACACACACACACACACACACACACACACACACACACATGCCTTCGTTTCTGTCAGGTCAAACCATACAAAGCCCCTGTTCTCTAACGCTTTTACGACTTGACAAGACAGACAGGCATCAGACAAAAGGTCAGAGCCGTGGGCCAGCGGACAGCTGAGTGGAAGTGATGTGTCCGCAGGCTTTGAAAGAACACACACACACACACACACGCACATGCCTTCGTTTCTGTCAGGTCAAACCATACAAAGCCCCTGTTCTCTAACGCTTTTACGACTTGACAAGACAGACAGGCATCAGACAAAAGGTCAGAGCCGTGGGCCAGCGGACAGCTGAGTGGAAGTGATGTGTCCCGCAGGTGGCTTTGAAAGAAACTCCCCCACAGAATCTCTTAAAAAGCCTAAAACCAACTGCTCACACTCGTCCACAAACAGACCAGTCAACAACACTCAAGCAAGCTACCTGCAGGCCCGAAACTTTACAGAGGAGCTCAACAACACCTGAAGAAAGTTATTCATTGGCATTTCTGTTCCCCTCAATGGCAGTTGCTCAGCTGGTGTGTGACCCCTCAGAACTATGCAACCCGCTCGCTGCCATCTTTCATCATGAGTGCTGAAGAAAATGTGATTGCTGCTTGATATGATGGTGCTGTGGCCACCAGGCTTAATTAGATTAGGTATGGTATTGTGTGAGGAACTAAGCTATTTGGCTTGTTATTATTTTAAATAACATCAATTAAATACAATAATCTTAAAAAAAATAATATCACAAATAAGCTTGTGCATATACAAGCTTTAAATCAGTCGCAATTTCGGTGCAGGCTTTGCAAACATATATATATATATATTAGGGATACCACAATCTTAGCTTCTAATACCGAAATACCGAATCGATACCATACAGGGTCTGAATTTTAATGCGGGTATTGCGCATAATTTTACTAACTCTCGCAAGTTTTGGGTTTATGAAGCGGGACATTACCGGAAATGTATTAAAATAATCAACAATGGTTATCACATCAATCAGTCATTTGGAAACTTTCTTGTAAGTAATTTCAGCATTACTGCGCGTCTCCATTCTCTCAAATGAGCAAATTGCTTCTGGCTTCAAAAGGCATCGCACGTGCACTAAAAGCAATCTGCGCGCTCAGATTCAACACTTTCGCTTCTGTTGCGGGACAGCTGACGGAAATCACTGCCCACGTCTTTTTAAACTTTGCCAATTTGAACATGCAAGCGATTTTATAGCATTTCGTAATACATATGGGATGGGAGCACTTTGAGAGTTTTCTTTGCGCTCAAACCAACAACAAACACACAAGCCTAAAGAGCTCGCGCATTCCAAATTAAGTTGTTTTTCCTTAGTCAAATACACACAAAATTATGTAAAAAAAAAGTAGTCACATAAACACAGTTGGTTATGTTTTTCGCGGATGTAAATAGTGCAATAGAATGCGTGCAAATATTATGAGGTCTAAACGTCACTGGTTGAAAAGAACGCCGGAGATTTTTTTATATTTAACGATACGATCTTATGTGTGTTGATCAGTGTTGAAAGAAAGTAAATGTCTAAATTAGATATTTTGAATGATGCACTCACCTGTCGATCTCTTAATGTCTTACAAGTCAGGAATTAAGTGACTGATGCTTGGCAAGATGGTTCTTCAGAAGTTTTATAAGCAAAGTAATTTCTACTCCTGTTTTTATTAATGAGTTTTGTGCGTGTTGAGCGAGAGTCAACCGCTATATTCATTTTTCTATTGCCACATTTGCCAGTTTCACGTCATTTTGGGTAGCCGCGGTGAACATCGGAACAGCGGTGAACATCGGAACAGCAGCAAATATCGAAATGAGCAAAATCATGATATTGTACCATTTGAAATTAAATATATACCGGTATTTTCCCAGTACCGGTATACGCGCACCCTAATATATATTGGTGCCCCTCTTTTGCTGCCCCCTCAGCACTACAGCGCGTAATGCGCATGGTGGGAGCGGCGGCTTATTTACTACTTATTAATGGGTAGTAAGATTGTTTTTGTAGTGTTTAAGTTTAGGTATTGGGTAGGATTAAGGGATGTAGAATAAGGTCAAGCAGAATAAGAAATTAATGTGTACTAATAAACAGCCAATATCTTAGTAATATGCATTCTAATAAGCACCTAGTTAATAGCGAGAATTGAACCTTAAGATAAAGTGTTACCAACATCTAACATTTATTTCATATGTAAAGATGTTAGCCAATCACAGCAGTGGGACACGCCCCTTCAAACAGAGCGTTCAAATCAGAGGGCCTAACTCAGGGTAGGAAAAACACCTTTTATTTCTAAATTGTGACCCCTTTAATTGCAGTCAGTTAAATGTTGATTAAATAAATCCAGCATGATTAATATTAAATTGACAGATTATATATTATTTCATTAATCTATATTATAGATGTGGCTTGAGCACCCCTCCTTCATTGTAATTCTTTTGTTTTAATCTGTTTTATCGTCCACCATGTGAAAATGCTACATTCAGCATTCAAGGCAAGACCACAAAAAAATCCATAGTTGGTGGCTCTCATACTGCATATATTTCATCAACTGCAAGGAAAATGGCATTTGTGTGTCTAAAAGCTTTTGTTCTGGATGTCTGATTCAAACAAACACTGACACAAAACCAGGCAGAATGTCTCTCTGGTGCTCAGCTATGGTCTGTCATTACATACGCTGGCAAATGCTACACTCTTCAAACAAGATTTAGACTCCTAACTTGCATTACACAGACACACACACACACACACACACACACACACACACACACACACACACACACACACACACACACACACACACACTTCACAGCAAGAGAACTGGTGCAATTCCAAAAAGTTATTTTTGAAAACCTCCAATCACAAACATCAACATTTAGTCAAGGACAATTGAATCGCTCTCGCTAAACAAACTGCAATTAACACAAAAGTGCG
This sequence comes from Gobiocypris rarus, assembly GCA_023029165.1. Taxonomy (NCBI): domain Eukaryota; kingdom Metazoa; phylum Chordata; class Actinopteri; order Cypriniformes; family Gobionidae; genus Gobiocypris; species Gobiocypris rarus. The sequence goes on along the minus strand of CM040931.1, from coordinate 36,345,195 downwards.
TAATCACAGTAGGATCAAAAGATATCTCAAGCGAGTTCATTTCCATTGCACTTTGAGGTTTTGACAGAGCCTGCAGGGTCAAGGCTTCCAAATGAAATCTGTTTAATTCACATTACAAATAATCTGTTGAGAAATGTCAATGGTTCATTTTATAAACATTCTAACAGTCAGAATTCCAGCTGAAGCCTGCAACAACAATTTGGAACAGACAGGAAACGTGTTGTGTGATACAAGCGTCAAACTGACATTAATTTGATATGAAGGTCGTAAAAGGAAAGAGATAACTTCATGATGTTGAAAACATTAAACTGTTATCTGGATGCTATATCCTGTGCACTTCTCCTTATCTGAGATCTGCGGCCATAGCTAAATAAAGAGGTAAGTATAGCGATGACATTGCCCCGGGCTGATCTAGGGAGGTTCTCCTTATCGGAGCACTGCATATCTGATCGCTGTTTCTGTCTGCAGGAAAACCACAAAAACAAATGATAAAGAAAAAAAAAAAGTTTCTTAGATATTCTTAGGGGTGGATGAGGGACAATAAGCAAAAAAGGAAGTATATTTAGTTAGGCTGATAGTGGGTCTATAGCTTCTGTATGTCAGTTTTAAATGATTTAAAACTTAAATTATTCTGATAAACACTGGGGTTGCAACCCAAATAAGATCTGACAGAAATTAGTGAAAATCCTAATTCACTAAGACTGAGTGTACATTTACATTACAATGATAAACTAAAACCGGAACGTTTTTTCTTTGTGTTTTTTGGTGTACAGATGACAAGATGGCGTACATTGTCATGACGACGTCAGCGTTTTCACAAATTCGCATTTTTGTAGTTTACAAAACGCTGTTGTCGTGTAAATGCCCCTGGCTTGCACCTAAAGATAGCAACATTTTTCCTTTGTTTTAGTACGACTGATAAAAAAACCTGCAAAAATAAGGAAATGGCCTTTTTCATGCATAACCTGCAACCCATGTCATTGTTTAAGCCGTTTATCATGCCACGGACCCCTGAATATGATTCCCTAGTGGGATCCTTTTAAAATGTAAAGGGAACTATATATTTTCATATACAAAAAATAATTTACTGCAAGAAAGAAATTTACCCATTCCCTAAGATAAATATTTTTTTTGTGAAGACTTTTTCTGACAATACAATAAAATAAATTTGATTAATCTCATGATGTAACATCTGTTCTGGGTTTCAGTTTTGTGTGAGTTGTGATCTTGTTTGATTTGCACAGCTCCCTGTTCATTTTTGTGTCAGGGCGTTTAAACGACAACTTTGTTCTAAATTAAATGCTTTTCCTTTGCATTTTTGCATACAGATCGATCCCCAAAACGACTGAAAACACTGTATTACACTGCCAGGCCAGTAGTTTATGTCACTTTGTAAAGAAACACTTTGCGAGTATACACTAAACATGTAATAAGCATGCAAATGATGTCACTGTTTTCACAAATTTACATTTTTATAGTTTACGAAGTCAATAGCAGTATCGTTTTCAAAAACATGCACATTAAAATCCGTTTTCAAAAGTTTGCGTATTTAGGCCTCCAAAACTTGTAATTTGAATAAATGGCCAAAACATTTGTGTGTGACCCTTAAGGTGAGCAATATTGGCAATGTTGCCGTCAACGGGCAACCAGGTGAGACACAGGGCCCACGACCGATCTAAAGTATCCAGATAGAAATTTGTTTCCCATTCTCAATGGTAAAGTGCCCAAGTAACATCGCTCAACAACAATGCTCAAAAAGTTGCAACGCGTTTATTTACAGGGTCCAAAGATCCAAAACATGAAACAAACCATGAACAGAACTTGATAATGGCCACATGGACGAGCATACATACTTCAATAACCAACCAAGTAGCATGGCACACAAACAGGTTTAAATACAGGATAGGGATCACATGACAAAAACAACCAATGAGAACAAGACACATGAAACGAGAGAACCAATCAGAAAATGACACATAACTAAACCAACCAATATGAACATAACACATGAGACTAGGAAAGCACATGACATGATCACATGATGGGAAGGGAATCACAAGAGCAGGAATTGAAAAATGACAATGAAATTACAAAATAAATGACATGAAAACAAAAAACGTGAAACCCGAAACCAACCGTGACAGTACCCGAGAAGTGTACATTTTTGAGTTTTGTTTTCATTAAAACTGTTTGCGAATAGATCCTTTAATTTCCATTTTTGTCTCAAACTATTGCAGACACGATTTCCAACCAACCTTTAGAAATCATTGCAACAGTAATACTGTAAATGTAATGCAACAACATCACTTGTAAATAGCACAGAGTATTGTGAATAAGGCACTATCTATAATCAGCCTAATTTGCATACAAAGAAGGCATGCTTGTGAGGAAATTCAAATGACTGGATTTAAATACTCATGGCAAATAGTTAGTAATGAGTAGATATCGCCTACCAAATTTGGGTCGAAACAACCCAGCACTTTTTAGAGTGTAGCGTGGGCGGCGGGTGGGATGTTTGCTAACAGTATACCACTGAAAAGGTATTTCAAACTTATTTTAACCCCTAAGGGAAGAATGAAAAAAAAACATTGCCGTTTATGTAGCATGATAATGAAGCAGTTGCACTCTGTCAGGGTCATTGTGGGTGCAGAACTTGTGGAAGCCAGCATGAATTATGGGAGATTTGCCTGCATGTGGCATCCATTTGGAGCCTGTGTGTCACCTTCCTCCTTAATAACTCCCACGACCTGGAGAGAGTCAATTTGGTAATCCTCTGATAAATCAGTGTTAAATGTCATGATCCTTACAAGCAGAGGGTGGTTGAGAGTGTCAGTGACTTCTGATGGCCCACAATGGCAATTATTCCTCCTCACACACTCCAGAAATGTCACAAAAATTTACTTTAAACGTTTTTTGGGGGGCTAGAAATGCTTTGGTTTAGGCCTCACACTGAGGCTCATTCACACTGCTGCTCCAGAGATAAAAATTTTAAGAAGTTCATTACTTAAAATAGCTGTTCCCCTGCCAGGCTACCAGCCATCAAGATATGAAGGAAATCAACTGCACTGTTGTGCCAGAGATGTGAGGAAATGTGAGAGGGTGGGCTTATTATCTAATTTAATAAGTGCAGAAAGTTGCTAACCAATCATTTCTGTTTTCTCAGGTTATTTGTGTATGACTGAAAAAAGATTTTGATTCTTTCAAAGCAATTTTACAAATTGGTCCAAATGCTCCATCCCTCAAAAAAATGACTTTTCCTATTAACAAAGCACATTCAGTCATGTTGTTTCTGCCCATCAAATATACTTTTTTGATTAGTTGTAAAAATGAAAAAGCTTTTTGTTGCTGTGGTTAACAGTCCCCTGAACTCACACCATCAACACTATCTCAGCCCACTATGAAAGCTTGTTTCAGCCACAGAATAAAAGGTGACTGCGACTTTTTATCTCGCAATTCTGGCTTTTTTTCTCTCTTAAATGCATGATATAAACTAGCAATTGTGAGTTATAAATAGGGCTGGGTACTGAAACCCAGTGGCAATATGGCACTGGTACCTATGTAACCACTTAAATTCAAACTGTGCTTTCGTGTATTGGCTGGCGCCGAGCCAGAGACAGATGCGTTCAGCTCTTAAATGTGAAACAAAACTCGAAACCAACCGTGACAGTTGTGAGAAGTGTAAATGTTTGAGTTTTGTTTTCATTAAAACATACAAAGAAAGCATGTTTGTGACTAAATTAAAATGACTGGATTTATATAATCATGGCAAATAGTTAGTTATGAGTAGATATCGCCTACGCTGGATTGCAGTGATAAAAGACAGCATTTTGCAAAGAATTAAAGCTCTAGTTACTTCAAGCGAAATCGAACTGGTGCCAATATGGCACCGGTACCTGTATACAACCGGACTAAATCAGTCACATATCACAACTATTCAGTGTTTCATAATGTTTATTTTAGGTTTTAGACATTTAAATGATGTCTGTGGAAGCGGCAATAACACTCCTTTCAGTTATAATTTGACTACGTGTCTTATATCTGATACGCATTACATAGTTAACTATAAAGTTTACTCCATTTCTTCTCCCAGTACATTGGTCACTTTCATGCATTTTGTGAGACGTGGATGAAGTTACATGATGTAAATCCGACAGGTCCGATTCTCTGAATTGCAAACTACCATGGCGGCTCCCATCACGCATTATAGATCGACTAACATGATGGTTTTAATGACAAAAACACATTTGCTTACATATATTTGAAAATCAGAATATCAGATAGTTCATGACATAGTTAACACGTTTGCGAATATTTTAAATAAAGAAAAAACTAAATAAAACCGATACATCTGTCATTTTGTGGCTGCTGTGTGTCGTGAGAAACCTTGATGCGTCGCCATTGGAAACAATAACGCTGCATTCACGGGGCTCCGGCGTTAGCGCATGATGGAGGCGTGGCTGAAGCTTGGCCGTTATAGTGACAACAGCCAATCACACGCGTCTACTCTAGGGTTGCATGAACGCAATTGGCTAGCGCCTGCTCTAGGAGTATTTGCATAGGCGATCTGATTGGATGATGCCTTGCCTTGGCGCTTGAAAAGCTGAGAAATCTTTAACTTCTGCCGCTTGCAACGCGACACGACGGAACCCACAATTCAGTTTGGCTGCGCATGACGACACTCATTCAAAGTAAATGGGAACCGTTAACGCCCCGTGTGAATGTAGAGTAAGGCGATGCGTTCTAAAATATTTAGCCAGAGAATATGGTCATATTTCTGCAAAATAATTGGTTGTAGCATACCAAGAATTCTGACAACTTTGCTGTTATTAGTACTGTAACTTATTAAATTGTTAAATTAGGCCTATTGTAGTTAGGTGGCTTAGGTTTTATTGTGAATTTGTTAAGTACATTTGTATTGTTTTGTATTTATTTATATTTAAGTATACTTTAAACTTTTAATAAATTGTTCAATTTAAAGAATAATAAAAAATCAAAAAATCAATAAAAAGCCATTTTTGAATGTCATCCACTATCGTTTTGTGGCTCTTTTTTATTTTTTTAAGTATCGGTTCAGGCACTAGTAGGGATGCACCGAATGTTCGGCAACCGAAATTATTCAGCCAAAAATAGCAAAAAGAATAAGTGAAAAGACTGAATAAATTTTACCAAACAATGACGTTTTTTTATTTAGGCGGTCAAATATAGCAACCAGCGCATGTGAGAGAGTGGCACGCATGCTTCTAAATGCAGCAAACATGTCGGAAGTGTGGAAGCATTAAAGTGTCAGAGAAAGACACAAAAATGGCCGTTTGCAGACACTGTTCTGCTGAATTGTCTAAGCATCCTAAAATGCAGACAAGAGCACCCTCAGTTGATAGTGTAATAATATATTGGCAAATGCTCCAGTGCATATTTGTGTCTGTACAACATCAAATGTATCTATTTACAACGTGTTTCTGCAGCGGTGACATAGTTGTTGATCTCTTGTACGCAATGGCCGATGTTTTACTGGGCGGCAGTGGCTCAGTGGTTCATGTAGGTTGTCTACAAACTGGAAGGTTGGTGGTTCTACCTGACCTCAACTGCTCCCAACGAGCTGGATGGCGCCTTGCATGGCTGACACCGTCGGTGTATGAATGAAAGAGTGAATGGGTGAATGTGAGGCAAGATGCAAAGCGCTTTGGATGGCCATGGGTCTGTTGAAAGCGCTATATAAATGCAGTCCATTTACCATTTTTTTAAAACTAAAGTTAGTCAGACTCCACTCACTGCTCAAACCGCCAGTTTTAATTCAGTGCTGAGTTACACAGGCTCGTAAAACCTCTCATGAACAAACAAAGCGTAGACACGAATCAATGTAAGTAAGATATTTATTGTGTATTGTTAGCAGCTTCATTGAACTTTGTGAGATCGCGATGAACTGACATAGCGACAGCATTTAGTGATCGTAAATGGAGCGGTCTTGGCTCGCTTGAGTCTACAGTCTATATATAATCCATTGAATACAACTATTGTTTTACTATTTACTTTTAAAAGCAAGACAAAAGAGTAAAAAGCTAATTTTTACTATTTAATTTATGCAATGGTGAAAAAATTGGCAAAATAAAAGGAAAAATTTTAAAATCCACGTTTGGTATTCGCCAAGTGTTTCATTATTATTTTTTTCCATTCAAACCAGGATTCAGTGTAGATTTCCGTGTGAATAATGCGACATAATCAAACAGAACATTTCTACTGGAAAGAATCAGGGTGTCTATACACATTTACTATATTTTCAGCTATTTTTACCCGTTTGACAGGCCACCATTTCAATTCATTTCTCCCTGATCCCCAACCGCTGAAAATATAGCTAGAAGCAAGAAAGATATACGCTTAATTTGTACTACTGTATTTTCCGCACTATAAGGCGTACCGGATTATAAGGCGCACCTTCAATGAATGCCTATTTTAGAACTGTTTTCATATATAGGGTGCACCGGATTATAAGGCGCATAGAATAGAAGATACTGCAGTCAAACGTTTGCGTTATGCATCCACTAGATGGAGCTCTGTGCTAAAGGGAATGTCAACAAAACAGTCAGATAAAGTCCAACTTTATTAAGTGTTCTGACAACTCTGTTCACTCCCATGGTAAAGTTGTTCAAACGTTGATGTGCATATAAACAATATCTCCCAGCCTTGCTAACTTTTCTCCCAAACGTGGAGGGGAACCTTTTCTTAATTCAGTAAACACGTAACGTTAGTAAAAGAAACAGTCGGAAACCACTAAATCAAACGTTAGTGCATAACTCCACATTGTTCAGTTACATAACACGTAAAGCTTTTCAGTTCATTCCCCATCCACGAATCCCTCGAATTCTTCTTCTTCAGTGTCCGAATTGAACAGTTGGGCGACTACGGCATCAAACCTGCCCGGCTCCCTCTCGTCATTATCCGAAAGCACAGTACCGGTGTTTACTGACTACGGTAGCCGTAATGCTGCAATGCGGCTTTGTAGTTTACCAGTACTGAAACATTTTATTATTATTACATTTTTTTTATTGGTTTTGCATACTGAAACATTTTGACAGAGCGCCTTGATCCATATATAAGGCGCTCCGGATTATAAGGCACACTGTTGTTTTTTGGAAAAATTAAAGGCTTTTAAGTGCGCCTTACAGTGCGGAAAATACGGGCAATATTAGGACTTCAGCTTTAGTTCTCAGCCATTTGTGTGTGTGTGTGTGTGTGTTTTGTTGCTGATAGTAAGTAGAGACAGAGGCACGGTGGTCTTTAATTAATACTGATGCATTTAACTGTCATTTCAATCACAATATACAGTAACCGCATGACACCAATACTTTTAAACTTCTAGATAATGGTTTAACGTAATTTGTGCGCATCCATAAACTCCTTTTATGAGAGTAGCATATTTAACCTAAATGTGTAGATTGGAAGGCATTTTGTTCACTTCAATCACACAGTAAAAGAGTGTGTAGGCACAGTGTGTGGGTGCTGTGCACATACTTATGTCATGTCTTATATTGTTTATACTATAAATCCCAATATGTGTGTGACAAGGTTTATAGATCAGGCCTGTGTATTCTGTGTTAAATGTAGAGATTAAATTATGAAGAACGACAGATTCACATACATATTTATGTCAGATGGTCTCTTACTGTCTAAGTGGGAAGTTCTTGGTTAGAATGAGCTGCAGTGAGAACCTATGAAATAATCAGGTTTGAGTCTTGGTCCTGGAACTAAATTTCAACCCTTAACCCAACCTTGAAATGAAAATGTTTGATAGGAATGTTGTTCCAGGACCAACAAAACCTACTTTGGTAAATTAATCCTTGCGCCCTGTCTAATGAAAACTGGGAATAAATAAAGGGATAGTTCACCTAAAATGTTTATTTCGTCATCACATACTCGCCTTCAAGTTGTTCTCAACCTGTATGAGTTCCTGTCTTCTGTCGGACACAAAAGAAGATATTTTGTAGTAGTTAGTAGTAACCAGACATTTGACAGCACCCATTGACTTCCATAGTAGTTTTTTTTTCTTCTTCCTACTATGGAAGTCAGTGGGTGTCATCAACTGTTTGATTTCCAATTCCAACATTCTTTAAAATATCTTCTTTTGTGTTAAACGGAAGAAAGAAATGCATACAGGTTTAGAACAACATAAGAGTGAGTAAATGATAACATTTTTGTGTGAACTATCCGTTTAAGAGGCTGGTAAAAGAGGCAGAAAGCACCCAGGAGGTCATGTTCACGACTGAGACAAGAGAGTGTTGTGGACCACTGTTATTTCACAGCCGACTACACTTATGAAAGGATCAAACCTGCTAGGTGGAAACGAGCGAAAGCCACAACTATGAAGCATAATTCAGCTGTCCATTTGAGTTTAACTCCACCTTTAACACGCAGAGACCAGCATCCTATTTTCTCCGGGAAGTGACAATGGGAAGAGGTTACAGTGCTACTTATTAGATGGCTGTTGTAGCGCACAGTTATTAATATTGATTTCCTCCTCAGGGAATATCAATTTTGTTCTGCCGCTCCATACATATCGTAATGATGGGACTTAGCCTTCAGAGAAAGGCCTGTTGCGGAGTCAGCAAACTGCGAGGAAAACAAAGACATACTCTTATGTAAACAAGATAATGTTGCAGCACAATCATCCAGCCTGAAACACACACACAACGCTTGTGACAAATCCACACCGACTATATCTGCGTGTTCCCTTATTGCATTTCCTCTTTACACGCAATCATTCGCAACAGCAAACATGCAATTATTGATACTTCTGTCACACAATAATAGCATTGTTCTGTCTCGAGAATGGGACATGTTGACACCCAATTGTGTCATTATTCAATTCCCATGGTGTTTTCCGACAGAAGTAATGCAGGCGGCAGCAATTCTTAAAGTTGGCTGCAATATTCCCAAGACGGTGTGCAGCGCTATTTATTCAAAAGCATTCAATCATAATGTCATGGGTGTTATAGTATGCGTTATTTCTTGAGGTTTCCAGTGTTAGAATGAGAGGTATTCCATATTTTCCTTACAGATGAGGGCAGTTTATCTCACTTTATGAAAGTCATTCTGAGGGGAAAATTGTATCATCTGGAGGAAAGGTGATAACTGCTGTGTGGAGGCTGGAGGTTATGATTAGTTGTGGTATTTTTATTATTAATATATTTTTTGAACAGCTGTGGCTATACGTGTATCTGTGTGTATTATATTTTAAGTGATGATAAAGTTAGATAACACATTTTTTCACAATTACAAAGAAAGGCATATGGGTAGCACTCAGAAACACCAAAAGCCAGGCTTTGATTTGAAGAGTTCGCAAAAAAAAAATGCATTTAATTTTCTTACTTATCCAGTTAAACTAGACATTAATCTGTGCTAAAATTGTGCTGCAGCATGAAAATTCCAGTTGTTGTTTATTGCAGTGAAAACGACCAAATACATTAACATTGCCATACTTAATAACATGCTAGAATTTTTATGACTGTAATAATTGTTACAAAATACTTCTTATTTTAATATTTTTGTTTAATATTAGTTTAGAACCATATTAAATAGGTCAAAAATATTGGGAATGTGTCCTATAAAAACTCAAATGGAAAGAGATTTTATTTATTTATTTAAAAATGCAAAATATAAATATAATACAAACATATAATACATTTTCCCCAAATCGCTCAGCCCTAGCGATCATAAATGGGCATACATCCATATAAAAAAAATAAATAAAAAAAAATCGAGGTCAAGTACACTTTCACATTTTATTTTAAAGAACAACCGTTAAGAAGAGAAATTGAGTTCAACACATACTTTACGTGGGCGTTTGTGCCATTAAATTATTTGCATATTCATTTAGTGAATCAAGTGTTAAGACAGAAATAAACTATGCAATGAGCAAGTATAATTATTTTAATTACCGGTACAATAAATAATAAAGAATAGACTACCGTTCAAAAGTTTGAATGTTTTAGGAAAAAGTTGTATTTATTTATTTTCATTTCAATATTCTAATCTGACAGTGAAGCTGATGTTTCAGCATCATTACTCCAGTCTTCAGTGTCACATGATTCTGACATGCTGATTTGCTGCTCAAGGAACATTTCTTATTAGTATCAATGTTGAAAACAGCTGTGCTTCTAATTTTTCCCCCCGAAAATACTGAAACCGTGGAACAGTGTGAATCTTTGATTGAATAAAAAGCAGCATTTAGTTGAAATGTAAATGCTTTAACATCATAAAAGTATTTACTGTTTGAGTAGTTAAATGTGTCTTTGTAGAAGATTATCTGTTGTTGGTTTAGCTCACAACCATAAGTTTCTGTATAAATTTGATTAAGATGCGAAACATCCTTTTAACGTGCCCTCATGACCTCAACCATAGTTTTTATGAGTGTCTATTCCACATTTTAGAGCGATATAATTATTTCTAAAGGCGCCCCTTTGTTCTACTTCATCAGTGACTGGCACCCCACCAGCAATGCTAATATGACTTAAGTTGCATTGATTAATGGATGATTGCATATATAAATTCAATTTGGCTGAGACCCAAAACAGATTCTATTCTCTAGTGCTTGTTTTAGTTTTTCCACTGTCCTCCAACAAGAGTAAAATATGTTAACTCCTAAATAGAACCTGCAGTACAAAAAAGTTGAAGGGCCAGTGATTAAAATACGTTGGGAAAAATTATTTTGGGAATACAATTCTTTTATATATGACTAAGTCTAATTTATGTTGATTTACTACAAATGCATCAGAATGTAACAACAAACAAGTCTTTGAGCCAATACTCAACTTGTTGTCTTGGCCACTTGAGAGTGGACAGCAAGTATGTATGCAAAACTGTCCCAGTCGGGGAAAATAAAATATAAAAAAATTCCAAAGCTCAGTGCCCTTAACACACACTAGATCCACACTATTGCTAATACTACTTCAGAGCAATATTTGAGGCTAAGCGCGTCCCATCATTCATCATGTTCAAGATACCATGTGCCTCAAAATTGCACAACGTCTAGGAAAACTTTACAGTGTGAGTTAAAATATTTTTAAAATATAGTTTGGTAGAAAAACTATAGTGTTACACATTTTATTTGTACAAAATAATCACCATCAAATTGTGTCATTTGTTACATAGGGACTACTGAATTGATAATAGGACTACTGAGGGACTACTAAATCGGCAATAGAAATACTTAATCCACAATAGGGACTACTGAACCAACAAAAGGACTACTAAATAGGCAATAGGACTACTGAATCGCAAATAGGGACTACTGAATCAACAATAGGACTACTAAATAGGCAATAGGACTACTAAATAGGCAATAGGACTACTGAATTGACAAAAGGGACTAATAAATAAACAAAAGGACTACTAAATAGACAATACGACTACCAAATCACCAATAGGGACTGAATCAGCAATAGGACTACTGAGGGACAACTAAAGAGACAATAGGACTACTGAATCAACAATAGGACTACTGAGGGACTACTAAATTGACAATAGGACTACTGAATCGACAAAAGGGACTACTGAATAGTCAATAGGGACTACTGGATCATCAATAGGGACTACTGAATCGACAATAGGGATTACTGAATCGTCAATAAGGACTACTAAATTGTCAATAGGGACTACTGAATCGATAATAGGACTACTGGGGGACTACTAAATCGACAATATGACTACTAAATCGACAATAGGGACAACTGAATCAACAAAAGGACTACTAAATCGGCAATAGGACTACTGAATCAACAGAAGGACTACTCAGGGACTACTAAATTGACAATAGGACTACTGAATCGACAATAGGGACTACTGAATAAACAATAGGGATTACTGAATTGTCAATAGAATCAACAATAGGACTATTGAAGTGACATCAGGGACTACTGAATCGTCAATAGGGATTACTGAATCAACAATAGGGACTTCTGAATTGTCAATAGAATCAACAATAGGACTATTGAAGTGACAACTAAAGGAACACTAAATCGACAACTGAAACGTCAATAGAGACTACTGTTCTCACGTCATGTAACGGTGTAGGTCAAATACACATACACATCTATATTTCAGTGCCTCTCCATATAAAACTGATTAAATGTAAATTAATAAAATTGTACCCTGCAGTAAGTGTTGATCCTGGATGTTGTCATCTGCGCGATGGTCGTAACATGAGGCTTGGCCGGAACATCTGTTCTGTGTCACAGATGTATTGTGATTTATCGTTTAATTTGTTTTTGTATACATTTTTGATATTTCTGTGAGTTTAGATATGTTTAAGGTCTACTAAGTTACTAAGGAGGACACCTATTTTGATCGGTATTATAGTTTATGGGTAAGTTAGTAGCTCGCAGTTTATCAGAGTTGTTTTGCAGATACAAAGATTATCAGTTATTAACTACACCCCCAAAAAGGCATAAGGTCTGTATATTTTTGTTTACTTTTAGTTGTATTTTGTGTAATTTGCTGTGCAAAATTACATTAATGATAATGCAACGGAGAGAGAGTTTGTGAATGAGACGTTAATGCGCACTTCTTATGCTTTGCTTGTTCAGGTCTTACAGTGATTTTTTTTGGAGTGAAAAACGATGTAATTAACTTCATAAACCATCAGTAAAGTTTGGCCATCATTCGGATGGGCTATGCGCTACATTCTGTGTCCATAAACATCTTGGGATAAGGTTTTCACATTGACAGTTGTAATTGTAAGACATAGCAACTCCGTTTGTTTGTCCGAGTTAGCAACAGTAACTAAGGGGGGCGGGGCTTACCGATAGGTCAATTGCAAAGACCGCAAGTGTAGATACTGGGACAGGCCCAGCATCTTTACCTACAATGCTCTGCCAGTCTAATCACTGTGCTTTTACCCCTAATGACTGGGTTTGGGATTAAAATGATGAATCTGACCTAAGATGAGAGCTGCATCGCTGTTTTTCACAGAGACACAGCTGGACTGGACCCAGCTGGTCTATGGCACGCTCCTGACCCACCTCTAGGACCCTAGATCTAAGCAGTCCTGGATAGGAATGTGTATCCAGAGCCCGGATCTATCAATTACGTCCAGTAATTAAGAGTGTGTCAACAGTAGATAAAGAGCACCATTAGAGAGACCTGAACAGTAGGAAACACACTTCTTCTTCATGGGATTTTAGGCTAATCTTGTTTTACTGGAACTGTTCTTCCCTCGCACTCACCTTTGATGTGTAAATTAGGCCAGAATCGAAGAAATAAACATGGTCACAAGCCAAAAGAAAATGGAGGCTTTGGCAGAGCATATTTTTTTGGAAAAACGAATGGCATGAGTACAGAATTTTTGCTTCATCATGATTGAATGTTGCTTAAAAGGGATGATTTTCAGCACCAGCACAATGGCTGTAGCAGTTAGAGTCTGTTTTCCAGTGGCACATCCAGGAAATGTTTTATGGGGCAGCCAGATGGGGACAATAATAAAAAAATCATAGGGTGGCACATCAAAAAGACTTGGCTAAATCTTAGGATATGCAACTGCAGGCTGATTGTGAGGTTCTGACAAATGTATATCAGAAATATATGCATGTAGTCATTCCCACTTTACACACAATCATTATTCAGCATCAAACAAGTAATTATTCTTACTTTTGTCACAAGGTAATACAATAGTAATATAATCTTGAGAATGAAACATGTTGTTGACAATTATAGGTGGTGTTAATTTTCACAAACAGATTTATTTTTCAGTAAACAACACTATAATAAACTATAATATATAATATTAATATAATATTTTATGTGTTAATGTGCTCAGATTTTTTTCTTCCAATGGACTAAATAAAATATATATTCACATATATATATATATATATATATAATGAAAATATTGTTTCATATTTTTGAATTATATATTATAAACTAATAAACTAAAATATATGGATTATTTACATGGATGAATGGATAATAATAGTTATGTCAACACATTATCAGGTAAGGACAATGGCAAATTTTCCAAAAACATCTAATGCTGATGCACAAAAATTGTATGTCATGAAGGTTTTTGTCTTGTGATTTTCACTTCAGACATGGCAAGCGAGAATCTAGACAGACAGTGGTTGACATGTCCTGAATTTTCCCCAATGAGCTTATTAGAATGTGTATTGAAGCAGTTAGCAAAGGTCTTCAAAAGCTTTCCCAGGGCTCCATCCAAGCATTTCAGACAGGCTGAAGAGAGACCTCAGCTTAACATGAGGGACAAAGAGATTTACAGTGAGATTTGGAGTTTAATTCAACTAGTGATCCCATCTTCTTTAATCTCTGCACGACACAGAGCTTCATCCTATAGAGCAACCATTTTCCACGGTCAATTGAAACAATTTCTGCTTCATCTAAATTGTAAATAATTAAATTATCCTCACACGTATTCTTATTTCCTCAAGCTGCAGTGTGAATATTAAGAGGCTGCATGAATGTGGGGTAAATAACGCCATCAAAATGTTTAGACTTCTCGCTTTTGCAGCCTCGCCGCATTGTAATATCACCTGCTCTTCCCTGCTCGAAAAAGGATCTAAGATGAGCTGTTGGCGCTGCAGTCTGAAATATAAATGTGACAAAATAAATTATAAATTGACACTACCGCAAAGTCTGTTTCAGGAGTCAGGCGGTTTTGGTTCAGAGGAAACAGAGTTATCTTTTTTGACACAAATATACATGCTCGCCATGATCCATGCTCCAAAAACAATGTGTTATCGCTTGAGGTTTGTCTGCATTTAATTTTAACATCAGTACCTGCTTGCGACTTTAGTCTGCCTGTCAGAGACTACACAGCTGGGCTCAGAGTGAACAAGGCAGCTCTGTCACTAGTGGGAATAAGCTGTGCACAACTTTGGCTGTAGAACTGCTTTTTCAAAGATGAAGGTCCCAAAGAACCTGTCCCAGGAAACACTGTCCTTGCATCTGCTTCCTCAGTATGGTTCACTTCTCCTCACTGGCTGGAACGCCCTTGAAGTTTCTGTCTGATTTCTCACCTCAACCTCTAAATGTATAATACAATATTAGGAATCCTTGAAATGTATAGTATTTAGCTCAGTGACATACCTTTTCTTATCAGCCAATAATGTGCGACCTGTAAAATGTATGTATGATGTTTATGTGTATTAATATATAATCCACTAGCCGTTTCACAACCAAAATAATGGTTTTAAGTCAGTTATTTATATATTTTGCTGTAGTGAGTTTAATTGTAATTGTCATTAATTGTAATAATCCAGTGAGATTTTTGTATGCTCAAGGAGTCAGCAGCCGATCTCATGATCCACATGAAGATCTAATCTCACAATCAATAAGTATGTCTGGGATTACATGAAGAAACAGCAAAAACTGAGACAGACTAAATTCAGAAGAAGTGGCTTAAAAAAATTTTTTGGGTGAAAATAGTAACGTACAAAGATTTTTGCACACACACAGGACAATCCATTGCTAGTGGTGCATTAAAGGAATATATATATATATATATATATATATATATATATATATATATATATATATATATATATATATATATATATATATATGTATTATTTTGTGTAAAACACTAATTATAACCAATAATTGTATATGTCTTAATTGTCTTAATTAGTATTAATTATTTTTATTTTACTTTTTTTCCCGCTGGTCTACTTTTTGCTTCAGATTAATGATGATGGTTAAAGAAAAAAAATTATACTGTTGTCTTAGGACAATTTATGATGTTCGCATTGCTTTTACATTCGAAAACATCATAATGAATAAGTAATAGGCTATTTTCTAGTCTGGTTTTGAGCCTCTCTAATTTTACTCAGTTTTTATGGGCATGCCACACTGAAGACTTGGAAGTAAACGCCCACTGCTATGATTGGATAAGCTTTGCATATTAAAATGAGCTTTTTCTCCCCCGTCAGTACACGTGAGGAATTGTTTTAAAAGCGTGTGGGGAAAACGGCAACTGGAAAGATTCGCCCACAGGGCTCACAAAATCTCTTTATCAAACAAACAATGATTTATCTCTCATCCACCCACAATTAATTAGAATGTTATTTTTTATTACTTGGCCCACCCAATCAGTGGATATAACCACAAACCGTGCATCACTAACACACACACACGCACTCACAAGCCTCACTGCAGAGTCAGACAAATCAGCATTGATCAAGAGTTCTGCGATTGTATTTTCCTTCAAATATCAAGTCAAGACAGTGAACAACACACATCAAGAAAGGAATGTTATTTCACTATTTAAGATTCACTGGCCTGCCGACGGGCTTACGGTTTGGAAAACACATAGCCCCGGGACGTTGGGCTATGCAAGCCCTGGCCCATATATGTCCGAGTCTGATCCCAAATCGCAGCACAATGAACCAACAACACCACAAATAAAGGATTCTCCAGTCTGTGACAACGTGCTAAGTTATGTTTAGTTACACATAACCAGTAGATATCAAATGATTTGTCACAATGCAATACTATCACATAAATACATTTTTTTTTACTCACATACTGTAAGTGTGTTTCTTAATTCATTCATTTATTCATATAATCTCATCCTGTCTGCAAATCCAGTCTTTTGTTTGCAAATGAACTGGGAAATGAAAGAAACAAACGCGCAATGTCGTCATTAACGCGTGAGCTGGATCGTCATTAAAAATAAAGTTTAACCACACATTCCTAATATTAGAATCTGAAGGAAGCTAATGTAGCGACTGTGTGCTTCCACAACCAGACACAGCGCAATATCTTGCTATCTCCGGCATGTTTATTGCTCGGTAGCGCGATCCGCTTTAACTCCACATAGGCCCATGTTATTTATGTTACATTTCTTGCACGAGTCAGTGGGCAGGGCTACAGAATCAGACGTACTTCTTCTGTTGAGGCGGCGTTTCACCAAACTCTGACGTCACAGGTTTGCACATTCTGACGTTGATCATTTGCTGGGCCTGGTGTCATAAAAGCTTTGCTTTGACTAACAAAGAAGTTTTCAGCTCTGAAACGTACAGGATATTCTTATATCACAATGAACTTTTATATATCAAAGGCTAAATAAAAGTTGTTTTCTCAATTTATGACCCCTTTAAGCAAGTATACTGTATCCTAGAAATTAGTAGGCAAATTAAATAAACTAGATGTGTTTTATAGAAGTTTCATTTCACCACAGTCAAAGAAACACCCCCATATATTAATATATTATAATGTTGACATAATGGAAAATCTGTTGTCAACAGCATCGGCTGAGTGCAAAACATTAGAGAAGACATTTTTGTGGTGCAAAACCTTTCTTTGCTTTATTTATTTATTGCTGTAAAAGACCCATTGCATTTTTCCATTTTCATTTTGAAAAAAAAACAAAACAGTGAGTGTGCAATAGACAGAAAGGACAAAACATTTACCTCTGCAGTGCTTGTATCTTCTCTGCTGTGATTCCCTGAACAATCTTCTCCAGCACGTCTGTGTCTGAACTTGGCTCTACCTTCACTTGCTCCCTGCTGAAGGCATATCGTCCAATGAGCAGCCCCAGAGCAAACACGCCCACCCCTGCAAGCAGGTATTTGGCCAGGCAGGTCCCATTCCATCTCTGGCCCTTGGGTACCGCTCGGCTGAAACGAGAAACGTAATTAGGGTCCTCCTGGAGACGCTCAAAACGTCCGTGAGGGGAGACGGAGGGTTGAATCGGTTCCAGGTCTGGGTCCATGCCCCCGCCAGAAGAGCTGCTCACAGGTTGATGCTCCACACACTCCAGCTGGAAGCGGTCCAGGCCCGGTTCCTCCAGCTCCTTCTCCATGTCCCATTCCAGTTCCAGGGAAGCTGTGTGAAGCTCCTGACTCTCCAGATCCCGCACACGGAGGGAACCGTGGCCAGCACGCACTTTCCTGTATGCCATGTCTATTACTGTAGAGACATAAGAAACACACACAGATATAAATCTAATTACTCAATGTCAGTTTATTTTTGAAATTCAATCTGTGTAGATAACAACTAATTGATAAAATTGATAATCGATAATGAAAATAATTGGCAAGGATTTTGATTATTGGTTAATCATATTATATATATACAGGGATTGCTCTGTAAATTAAACTGAGAGCATAACTAAAGCATTTATGCTATTTTAAACACTGTAGTCTATGCTAGATATATAGCCTACATTTTTAAATAATCCATTTCATAAACATGCGTGTTTATTTGAGCACTTCCGTCAGTGAAACAACACACTACAGCCTGTAAAACATTTAAACGATTATCAGTTAATAATGGTAACATAAAGATTAAGACAATTAAATATTAGTTTAAAAAAAAAGTTTTATTTCCCTGCAAAGATGCGTCATGCTTTGAGATGAATGTGGGACACGAGCTGGAGACACCTTCTCGAATATCTTTATCTTCATGTTTTCTCCTGATGTTGCAAAGCAACACGTGTTGTAAAACGTCTGAAGAGCGAATTTTATCTTCCACAGGGTCAAGACATTTAGGCTGTTTGATTATGCACTGCCAGAGAAAACAAAATCAAAATCGGCTGGCGTGAATTGCTATTCAAATAAACTTGACGCGCCAAGTCTAATAAGAACAAACTGTGTTAAATAAAATTTGAAGTAAAAAGGTATTCGTCCTACATTGTTTTTTTTCTACTTCACCAAAGTAAAGCATGTGAATGGGTAGGCTAATAGACTTAATTATAAGCAAACGAAAGGAAGAAACGTTTACAATTCCCTGCGAAAATGAGTGTGACGCGAGTGAAGATTTATGAAAAAAAAACTTGATGTCCAGTGGGATAAAATGGACTAACTGTTAGCCTTTTGGTTATGCCTATTGTTAAAGTTCGCGGAAATCGGAAAATCGGGTACAAACATATTTGAAAAGCTGGCAAATCTTTAATTGGGTTCAGCCTCCCTCTCTCATTCGGCATGAATCCATATGTTTTCATGGCTGCGATGTAACTGCAAATTTATTTCCTTTGAAAACAATTTTTTGTGCTTCTGTCCTGTGGTAATATATTCACGTACAACAGCATTCACATACAAAACACGGGGATAATTAAATTATAGTTTTAAATAGAAAATAGTATTTATGTAAGGAGGTATATTAAAATAAAAAGCGCACAACTCTTTACTTTGTTTCCTCATGTGCAACCTAGCGTGTGCAACCTGAGTCCTTATTTGGGTTAGCAAAATAACAAAATAGAAAATAGTATTCATGTAAAGAGATAGTAAAAAACAGATATAGTAAATTATATTTTTTTATAAAAAAAAAGATGAATAAAAATGACGATATCATCGCCCATCGCGATGTTTTACTGTAAACATCGTCCAACTGCCAATTTAGGGGACATCGCCCAACCCTAGAAAACATCCAGTTAAGTCACATTAAAAAAGTGAAAAAAGCATTTCTATGGACAAAACGCTTCTAAAAATAGTGAAGAAAAGTGCAAAAACAAGATGTCCTAAAAATGATACGTCATATTAAACACTTCAGACTAAAACACATTAATGTGGCTTGACCTGTCATGTGCTTTGACGAATGCATTTGTGTGCTGTTTAATCACTAGAGGCATGTTTTCCTCAGTGTATAACTTGCATTATCTGTAAATGTTAGACAGTCAAGCAAATAACTACATTTTGCAAACAGACTTGTACTTACGGCAAGTGGTTCTCAATTACATTTTATAGACAGCACATCAAACAAATAGAGTGCAATAAATAGGAGCGAAATAGCATGTACTTTGTTCTGAAACATTTCAGTAACACTTTATTTTGTACATTTCTTTGCAACTACATGTCAATTAATTCTCGGTATTAGACGGTCTGCTAAAAATAATTTTATTTACAATGATCAGGCATAACATTATGACAGATGAAATTAATAACACTGGTTATCTCTCATCACGGCACCTGCTAGTGGGTGGGATATATTAGGCAGCAAGTGAACATTATGTCCTCAAAGTTGATGCAAAGAAGCAGGAAAAATGGGCAAGCATAAGGATTTGAGCGAGTGTGACAAGGTCCAAATTGTGATGGCTAGACGACTGGGTCAGATCATCTCCAAAACTGGACTGATGAATCACGCTTTTCTTTTCTTCACATGGATGGCCGGGTGCGTGTGCTTCGCGTACCTGGGGAACACATGGCACCAGGATGCACTATGGGAAGAAGGCAAGCCGACAGAGGCAGTGGGATGCTTTTGGAAATGTTCTGCTGGGAAACCTTGGGTCCTGCCATCCATGTGGATGTTACTTTGTCTTTGACACGTACAACCTATCTAAGCCTTGTTGCAGACCATGTAAACCCTGTCATGGAAACAGTATTCCCTGGTGGCTGTGGCCTCTTTCAGCAGGATAATGTGCCCTGCCACAAAGCAAAAATGCTTCAGGAATGGTTTGAGGAGCACAACGAGTTTGAGATGTTGAATAGGCCTCCAAATTCTTCAGATCTCAATCCAATCGTGCATCTGTGGGATGTCCAAAGTAAATAAGTCTGATCCATGGAGGCCCCACCTCGCAACTTACAGGACTTAAAGGATCTGCGGCTAACATCTTAGTGCCAGATACCACAGCACACCTTCAGGGGTCTATTGGAGTCCATGCCTAAACATATCAGGGCTGTTTTGGCAGCAAAAGAAGGACCAACACAATATTAGGATGTTATGTTTTGATCAATTGAATGTATCTTTCAGAAAACAAGTATTTTCTTTAAATAAAACCACAAATATCCCAGACTTTCAAAGCACATTAAACTCTCTGCTGCCATGTTTATTATTTGCCAGAGTTTTGTGCCAGTTGGACACATCACTCTCTACACAGACACAGAACTCTCTCAGCGAGTAATGTACAAGCTCACAGTTTGACTGTTGCTGCTAAAAAAAAGGTCATTAAGGGTGATGACTTGGTTGGTTCAAATTCATAAAAGAAAAGCCAGTGTCTCAGTGTACCATCAAATTTAACTATCCCTTTAACAGACAACGCCATCAAACTCAAAACAGCCCAATCGATAATGACAAAACTCCAAACCACGCTGAAATTCCAGACTGCACACAGGGCCATTATCCAGTCAAACTGAGTCCCTGAAATAGGTTGCCTTTAAAAAATTACAGAGAGAAATATCTGCTGTTGGCACTAGGCAGAGCGAAGGGAGCTGGAGAAACCTTTGATAGTCACACTTAAAATAGTCATTTAGAGGTAGGGAGAAATCTGCTCAGATAGAGGGAAATAACTTTGCAACTACTAAACATTACCATTCGACACACGTTTCGAAAATGGCGCCGACGAGGATTTTGCAACACATTTTGCACATTCACTTTGAGCATTTGCCCCCCCCCCTTCTTTTTATATAGTTTGCAGTACAGAATTTTTCTGTTCTCAATCTTTTATAGGAATGAAGGGACATGAATGAGTTTGTCTGCATGCTTTTGCTTTTACTTTTTAAATAGGCCTCACAGAATGAGAAAAGGTGGAAATGATGTGTTTTTGTCTCTCAACATTAATCTTCAGTGCTCCACAAAACTTCCATTATCCTAGGCCGCTGTTTAAGAGGAGCGATCTGCACCGGAGGTTCATTTACACTCTGACCCCAGCAATGATATGGGTTGTCAAACTCTCAGGACAGCGCTAACCTCATCTCCTTTCCACTCCTCCTATACCCGTGCCTTGGGGTCTTTGCTCACAGACTGACAGCTGACGTTCAATCACCAGAAACATCAGTAATTTAACGCCTTTCGACTACCCAACAGAGCCATCAATTAAAGTAGAGGGGAATGCACCATCTTTGGCTTTTCCTCTGTGATTGATGTTACCGTGAAAGTGGAAAAGATGCTTCTTCACATGCTCTGCTTCCACTCTAAACCTGCACCTAATAGGTCAATGGCATGACAGACTTTTTTTTTTTTAAATTAAAAATGCAATGGGTGGGAGTAAACAATAGAACAAGAAAAAAACTGTATTTAAAGTGCTCCTATTACACTATTTTAAAGGTTCCTAATTTAGTTTTTGATGTCTCCTAGGTTTACATGCTTCCAAAGTTAAAAACACGTTAATTTTCTCATAATACACATTGAAGCATTCTCATCTCACAGCGTCAGAAACTATTCGATAAGAGATTCTGTCTCTCTAAACCCCTTCTTTCCGAGAGCCTACTCGGCTCTGACTGGTCCGATGGCCGGGTCTGTTGTAATTGGTCTCTTACAATGCCTGTCAACACACTCTATGCATTATCAGTATTGCAATGGGTCACTGACAAATAAGAGAGTCTATGATGAATAAAAAGGAAAATATTTTGTTTAAAAGTGTTTTTTTGTTTTAAAAATTATTTTGTTTAAAAAAACTTTTATTTTTGGATATTAGTGGTGGATATATTAGTGGTGGCGTTATGCGGCGTGATTATGCGTTAACGTAAAAAATACCGCCGTTAATCTATTCTCAAAGTTGGGTTGGGAGCTGAGTCTATACTCCGCATAAGCTTTCACCGTGACTTTCACCGTGATATTTTAGCACGGATGTATAGCCTACCTAGCGAAATGCACTGTAGGGAGCGAGATCTTGAACCTGCGTGTATGCTGTGAAATTACCACATCAAGCGTGATTATAAAAGTTAGGTGAACAACGCTATTCATTTTGCCACCTTCTCTTCCACGTCGGGTTAACAGCTGCTGCTTTGATGAGCAAATGCACGACCCAAATTTGATAAATACCGGACCCAATATAATATAATATAAGCAACAGCTGGAACGGAGCAACAACGGTGTTCTACCGTCTACCCACCACTAATAATATATATATATATATATATATATATATATATATATATATATATATATATATATATATATATATATATATATATATATATATATATATATATATGATGCACAGCTCGTTTGTTTGATCGGACTACAAGGGCCAGCCTTCCTCCATGTGCATCAATGAGCCTTGGCCGCCCGTGTTTCTGTCGCCAGTTCACCACTGTTCCTTCATGGACCACTTTTGATAGATACTGACCACTGCAGACCGGGAACACCCAACAAGAGCTGCAGTTTTGGAGATGCTCTGACCCAGTCGTCAGCCATCATAATTTGGCGCTTGTCAAACTCGCTCAAATCCTTACGCTTGCCATTTTTCCTGCTTCTAACACATCAACTCTGAGGACAAAATGTTCATTTGTTGCCTTATATATCTCACCGACTAACAGGTGCCTTGATGAAGAAATAATCAGTGTTATTCAGTTTCCTGGTCATAATGTTATGCCTGATTGGCGTACATGTCAAATGATAAAATGATAAATATATTTAAAAAAAAAAACATTTTATTTTTTAATTTTTTTATATATAAAACCAACATGCATGCACACGTTTCCAAAACACGATTTAAACAAAATATTTTCCTTTTTATTCATCATGTACACTCTTATTTGTCAGTGACCCATTGCAATACTGATAATGCAACGAGTCCCACTGACTAATAATTGCTTAACATTTCCCTTACTTAAGTGTACAAATTTACATTTCAGCCAGATTCACAACAGGATCATAACCACATTGTTTTGTTCGTGCCCTTATTCTGTTTGTTACAGTTTGATTTAAACTAGAGGAGCAACACTGTTACTTTCCGAACTACGGCCAGTGGATAGCAAACACCTTGTTTTTCTGGATTTATCTTATCAATATTTATGAAACCCGTCAAAACAGCATTTATTTTTCCCTGGAATGGGTATAGACAGGCTGAGTAGATCCTGTCACCCCAGTAGAGGAAGGCCCAGGTACTGCTTGGGGCAGCTCAGAGAGCATGCAGGGAAAAGCAAGAGTAATGGCACCTATCAGAAGATGCCAGAAGTTTCTTGGCCTTACTCCCACATGAATCCTCCAGCATGGATGGTGTCCTCTCCATTACAACCCCTAATATACCATGGGCACCTCATGGATGTCACAAGCTGTTAGACCTACAGCAAATTGCCTGCACAGTGCACACTGTACAACGAGCTAAAATTATCTGCTGCACTGAAAGCGAGGAACAGCCAAAAATCGATATTTCTGTCAAATTTGATTTTAGACCAATTGCTTTATTCACTATCAATGACAATTTCAATTAAAATCTAAAATAATAACTTTACACCACTTTCTATGTGCACATGTAGATCATATTCTCAGAAAATCATATTAGCAAGGATTCTAAATCTAATATGATAACAAATTGTTATTAATTATATTTCTCTTTTATTCTGGATAAAAACAAACAAACAATAAATCATTTGAGCTGATTATCAAAACTTTGTAAGATATTAAGGCCCTATTTTCAAGGAATGTATCTTGAATATGTATTTTGTCAAAAAACAACAACAACTTGTTTATGCTTTAAAGAAGTGCAAATATCTGTTGTTCTCTGAAAACAAGCCATATCATCTCCTTCTCAAGTAAATTCATCTTGTTTTATGGATGTTTAGACATTTTTTACTGGTAAACACAGACAAAGACAAAGATACTCATTAAGAATACGATTTTTTTAGGGCTGGTAATTATAAGAAATATTTTGTATTGACACTAATTAAACAACAAAACTAAACTGCACAGCAAAAAATAAAAAATAATACAGATGTCTTTGCGCTCAGTACTTATTCTCGTCTTCTTTTGTCTTTGCAGGGGGTGAAGACGAGGGGAAGTACAGAAAAACGAGCAGGAAATGAGAAGAGAGACATCTCACAGTGTTGTCTCACTTACCTGTCATCATTTCTGACATGACCTTGTCAGTTACCTTAGTTATAAGGCATGAAACTAGCTGTCAGTCATGTTGCATCGGGCCAACAACACAAGACCAAAAGAATACGTTTGCAGCTAATGAAAACAGACATCCTCCATCCTCATACATACCTCACAAAACACGTATTTTACAAATAGTTTGATCAAAGGAATTTCCTGGAAATAAAGTAAATTACCAGTCTAGATCAACAGAGTTTGTGAATAGAAACCCCAGATTTCAAATTCCGACGATGACTTTAAACATGTCAGACGTGTCAGAGCTGATGGATTTCATTTCTGCAGGTTTCCAGAGCTAGACATTGACAAAACTTACAAAGACGTGTCGCCATTACCCTACAAAGATAATTCTGAATTTATACAAGGTGAAACGCAACATAAGCCTGTGGCAGAAATAGGCCATGCCACAGAAAGCATCACCAGGCCCTAGACACCGTAGAAAAGCACTATTTTCATATGACATATGAATAAAATATGCATCCTCAGGGGTACATGCTACATGTCTCAAAGGCCTCATTCACATTAAATTCTAAAATACACAGGCATTTCCAGGAGGTCAGGCAAGTCCACAGTGATATAAGGGCAGTTTTCTCTCTCTCTCTCTCTCTCTCTCTCTCTCTCTCTCTCTCTCTCTCTCTCTCTCTCTCTCTCTCTCTCTCTCTCTCTCTCTCTCTCTCTCTCTCTCTCTCTCTCTCTCTCTCTCTCTCTCTCTCTCTCTCTCTCTCTCTCTCTCTCTCTCTCTCTCTCTCTCGCTCGCTCTCTGAACTGCAAGGTGAATGTTAAATATTGCTTTACTCTTGACCTCCTCCAGCAATTTCTGTTAAAACAACACTTATGCATGTTTTAAGCTTGTCTCAAAAGGGAAAATTGAAAGAGAGAAGAAATATTGAGAAATTAGATATTAGCAGAGGGGAATTTTCTAGTACATACTAGAATAAGACAGCTCTTCAAATCAGCTCCTCCTGGCAGACATTCACATGTGTTCATACACAAAATGTGGATCTAGCACACAAACATCATCATGCTTTGCACTGAAATATAAAATATTAACTTACTATTAACTAAGACTTTATGTATAACTGTACAAACCTAAACGTTCATTGAATATTTAACCAGGGAATTTACAGGTTTATGTTAATGTATTTCTAACAATTTTATTTACTATTTTTAACAGCATTGTATTATTTAACATTCACTTCAATAATCCATAATTGTAGACATTTGATGATAATTAAATTAATCTACACAAAAAGTACAAGTGACTTCTTACATTAGTTTTATCTGGATTTCATGTATAAATTTGTCATTTAATGAGTTCCAGTTAGAAGGTCTATTTTGTATTTATACGTTGAAATAATTATTTGATAAATTAACAGAAAATAATTGTGTTAACCATTTTTTTACCTCATCTCAGAGGTTTTGTAAGTATTTTAATGTTGTATATACACAAAAACATTTGCATTTGAAATGCTGTCAAACCTTTTGATATTGTTTCTCTTTCGAATGGGAACTATGGACGCATGGCATGACCGGTGTCTGAAGCATGTGTCACAAACAAACAGCTCCTGAAGACAAGAAAGAGGATGACGTGCACTACAGGCAGCTTTTATACTGTGGTTATATGACGTCAATTCACCAGCACTTCATAAGCTCAAAAGTCTTAAGTCTAAACACTTGATGGAAAAAAAACCTTTATTTTAAAATCTAAAAGAAACTAAATTACCACTACAGCCAGAAGAATATGGACCAGAAATCACTATTAAAACATTTAGAATCTATCTTTGTCTTTTTTTGTGTGTGTGTGTGTGTGTGTGTGTGTGTGTGTGTGTGTGTGTGTGTGTGTGTGTGTACTTAAGTATGTAGGAAAAATCACAGCCTCATTGAAAGGATACATTCTGGAATTCACTGCGCTTCAATATACCTGTAAATATCCTAATTAAATTCATAATCAAAGCCTTAATTAATATTTATCCTTCTATTATCATGATGATTTCTGATGATTTATTCCAGTTGATTTTACTTAGTCAATAGAACCACTGTTCTTCCTTTATGTTTTCTAAAGTTTGTATTTGTTCTTTGAGTGGTGACCGAGGGTCTGGCTTAGAGATGCTAAGATAGCACTTGATAGCAATATGTTGTTGCGTGTTTGGATTTTGGAGGTATCACACACCCCTAACATGCTGGGAGTGCAGTAACAGTCTTTGCTCACTTAGCCCGGCTTCCAGAGTTAAATATGGTTCCCTTTCGAGGGAACTCCCACCGCGCCGGAACGACGACATTTGGGGATGCTCCTAAGCATCAGCGAATCTGAAGTCTGAATGAACACTAGTCCAATCCGATTGGTCGTGCGTGATGACGCCATCGCGGACGGCATACCCGAAGTATAAAAGGAGCCGCGCGTAATGGCGGCAGTTATTGCTCTTCAGCATAGCGCCTCTGTCAAAATTGTCTGTCTATTTACTGTTGTTTGTCCAGTTGTGCAAGTGTGTGAAAGAAGTAGGCGAGAGAAAGCAAGAGAGTTTAGCAGTGTGTGCATCCGTGTCCCCGCTACATTTCGGGCTCGGATGCACACCTGCTTTGTGTGCAATGCCTGGGTGTTCAGCATGCTCGGGCGGTGAGAGCTGACACTCAGGCTGCTCCGCCTCGGCTGGCCGTGTTCGATGAGGCCGCCAGCCTCGTGAGCCCCGTGGATCGGTCCCGCATTCGCCGAGGCGGTGCGGCGAGACCGGTCACTGGGCTCACGGATGGACATGTCAGCGAGACTTGGGACTGCTGAGGCATCTTCCCAGTCTTTGTCTGTCAGTTCAGATGTTCTCCTTCCCCGTGTGGAAGCCCGCGATGCGGCTTCTTCCCCCGGGGCGGAGGACCCGATGCTTGAACGGTCTGATTCTGGGGAATTAGACGTGCTCAGCATCGGGCAGTCGGGTTATAACGAGCTCGCCACTTCTTATATGCAAGACTCAATCTCACGATTGCCGAGGCAGCGTGCAGGTATGGGTCTGCTTATTAAGGTGAACACACGCGATCGGTGTGCATGGAATACTGGTTGACGATAAAACAGTATTGCCTGATGATTAGGCTGCATTTAAGTCTGAGGATTTAAATGAAATATTATTCGACTCTAAGGAGTTAGATATTCAGCCTGTCATTCAGACCATGTTTCACTCGTGATACTGTTTGGCTTTTTCTCGAGCGATGAAAGCCAATTGTACTATGACGGAGTTGAACCACGCTGCTGAGGCAACGGTGGTTTATGAGTCCGTATAAATACAATAAAACAGTGTTGAGGATTATGGCTACATTTAATTCTGAGGAATTAAATAAAATATGATCTGACTTTGAGGAGTTAGATATTCAGCCTATCATTCAGACCATGTTTCACCTTATTGTGGCTGTATTTAATTCCAAGGAATTAAATTAAAATATTATCTGACTTTGAGGAGTTAGATGTATTTTTATTCAGCCTATCATTCAGACCAGGTGACTTGTCTGGATATTCATCTAGGTGGAGCCCTCCTGAAGTTGATGTCGTTCTCGCCGCCTTGTGGCCTGCGGGACACATCAGTTTCAGGCAATTGCTATTCCCAGTGTCCGCCCTAGCGTGCGGCCCTGTAGAGCTGCTCCCTTAGATGAGGCTCGCGAAGGGCAACTGAGGTTGCTTCTTCCGCGGCGCTCTGGGAAATCGATGTGGTAATCCCGCGTCTGTATGACGCCGGGCCATCGATTTCCCTGCGCTGCTCCAACAGCCTTTCTCCAGCCGCCTCTGAAAAGACCTGCGGCTGGGCAGCTCGCGCTGGCGTCGCACACAGAGGCTCGTTCCCAACTACTCCCTGCCGGTCAGCCGCTTCAGGGGGTTGGGGACGAGGCTCGTGTAACACCCGACGCCCCCTCTCCCGGGTCGGAGCGATCGAGGTCGCCTCCCCTGTGGAGTTTTCGAATCGATGCTGTGCTCCGCCATCTAGTATGCTTGGGCCACATCGTTTCCCCGCGCACGCGTGCTGCACCAGCCGCCTCTAGCAAGACTTGCGGCGGTCCAGCGAACGCGTACGCACACCGAAAATCTTCCTCGATTTCGCCCTGCCGGTTAGCCGCTTCAGGGGGTCGGGGAGGAGGCTCGGTTGACACCCGAGGCCGGCCTCGAGAGGCTGGTTCCCTTAGCAGATTATCTTGGCGCAGGGTTATGCCTCCGGATATATCTGCAGGTTCGGGTAATGGAACAGGAAGTTCACTCCCCGTTGGTAAGGAGGCCACAGAATGTGCTCCTCCGCCAGACAGGGAGTCCGGGTTTTACAGCCGGCACTTCATAGTTCCTAAGAAGGATGGCGAGTTGCGTCCAACTTTAGATCTGAGGTACTTGAATCGTTCTCTGAGGAGATTCAGATTCAAGATGCTTACAGTTCCTCCGTTGTGATTCAGATCCAGTCTGAGGACTGGTCTGTCACGACGTGTCTAAAGAGGCATGCTTCCCTGTATCCATCCTTCTGTGTCACAGGAAGTTCCTGAGGTTCGCTTTTGGGGGCAAAGCGTGCCAATATCGGAGTTCTTCTATACGGCCTAGCCCTTCCCCTACTTAAAGTAAGTGGTAGCAGCAGTTCGGCATTGAGGTGTCGTCCTTGGGTGCTCTCACTGCTTGGGGTTGAGACTCTACACGCAGTAGCGTGTTGCGCCTTCCCAGAGAACTGTGTTCCTGGGAGTTGTATGGGATTCTCTACGTTGTGGGCACAATTGTCTCCCGCACGTATCGAGTCCATACGGGCGGTGGTCTCTAAAATGAAGCTAGGCCACAGCATCACTGTGAAGCAGTTTTAAGGACTGCTGGGGCTCATTGCGGCTGCGTCCAACAGAATATCTTTTGGCCTGCTGCACGAGACCCTTACAGTGGTGGCTGGAAATCAGGGGGTTTTCCTCGAGGAAAACCGTTCTGTATGATCAAGGTAACGCGCAGATGCCTTCGTTCCCTAGTCATATGGAAGAAACCTTGGAAGAAACCAGTGTTGGGAGCATCACGTTGCCGGAAGACCGTTTCAACGGATGCCTCCCTCACTGGCTGGGGCGTGGTCATGGCGGCCGCTTTGCGAGAGGTCTGTGGGAGACCCGGCATTTCTCCTGGCACATTTACTGCCTGGAAATGCTGGCGGTCTACAAAGCTCTGAGGGGCTTTTTCCCAGACCTCCGCGGCCACCATGTCCTGATACAGAAGTAAACCAGGTGACTTTCCTTGAGGAAATCCATTCTGTATGATCAGGGTAGCAGCGCAGTGGCCTTCGTTCCCTAGTCATATGGAAGGAACCTTGGTTTCTGTCCCAGGGCCAGTGTTGGGGCGTCCTGTTGCGGAGATCCGTTTCAACAGGCGCCTCCCTCACTGGTTGAAGCCTTGATCATGGGCGGCCGCTTTGCGAGGAGCCTATGGGAGGGCCGTCATTCCTCCTGGCATATAATTTGCCTGGAGATGCTGGCGGTCTACAAAGCTCTCAGGAGCTTTTTCCCGGACCTCCGGCCAACATGTCCTGGTGCGGACAGACAATACGTCTGTCGTAGCGTACCTCAATCATCAGGGAGGGTTCAGGTCGCGCCCTCTGTGCAGACTGGCGCATCTAATCCTCCTGTGGTCCATCAGGGCAATGTATGTCCCGGGGGTCCAAAATCAGGGAGCAGACATCCTGTCGAGGCAGGGGCTGAGGCCCGGGGAGTGGCGACTCCACCCAGATGTGGTGGAGGCCATGTGCAAGAGGTTCGGCCCAGTGGAAGTGGACCTATTTGCGTCTCGAGAGGCGTCCACTGTCCACTGTGGTTCTCCCTCACGCATCCAGCCCCGCTGGTTGGATGCCAGGGTTCAGGCGTGGCCGAGGCTGCGTCTGTGCGCATTCCCCGATTGCTCTGCTCCGGGAGTCCTGGAGAGGGTCCGTCGACAAGGGGTCAGCCTACTTCTGGTAGCACCCTGTTGGCCGACTCAGTATGGTTCTCGGATATCATAGCTCTGCTGGCAGGTCATCCGTGGCAGATTCCTCTGAGGAGGGATCTCCTGTCTCAGGCGGCGGGCACAATATTTTACCCCGGCCCGAGATTTGGAACCTTTGGGTCTGGCCCTGAGGGCCAGGTACCTAGAGGCTGGCCTGTCGGCAGAGGTGGTAGAGAGCGTTACTCAGTTC
This sequence comes from Gobiocypris rarus, assembly GCA_023029165.1. Taxonomy (NCBI): domain Eukaryota; kingdom Metazoa; phylum Chordata; class Actinopteri; order Cypriniformes; family Gobionidae; genus Gobiocypris; species Gobiocypris rarus. Next base: position 36,314,293 of record CM040931.1, on the reverse strand, counting down.
CAGGGCTCCGTCTACAAGGAGACTGTACAGCCTCAAGTGGAATGTATTTTCCACTTGGTGCAGGGAGCGTGAGGTGGACCCAGTTAACTGCCCGGTGGCTTCAGTGCTGGAGTTCCTCCAAGATCGCTTCATGGTCTAACCCCGCCCACACTCAAGGTGTACGTGGCTGCCATACCGGCTTTCCACACTCCTACGGGTGATGGGCCTTGCAGGCACCGGCTGGTTGTACAGTTCCTCCGTGTTCGGAGGATGAGGCCTGTGGCTCAATCCAGAGTTCCAACATTGGGATCTGGCAGTGGTTCTCGGAGGGCTGGCTGAGGCCCCTTCGAGCCATTGAGTCGGCTGAACCAAAGAACCTGACCCTTAAGGTGGCTTTTCTCGCCATTACCTCTCTGAGGAGAGTGGGTGATCTCCAGGCCTTGGCGGTAACGCCGACTTGCCTGGAGTTTGCCCCGGTGGAGTAAAGCCATCTTACACCCTAGGCCAGGCTACGTGCCTAAGGTCCCATCAAGGGTGGTCAGGTCTTTGGTTCTGCAGGCATTTCATCCTCCGCCTCACGTGACGGCGGAAGAAGGGAGGCTTCACCTGCTCTGCCCGGTTAGGGCACTCAGAGTGTATTTGGAGAAGTCAGCACAGTGGAGGAGGTCCCAACAACTGTTGGTGTGTTTTGCTCACCCAAGAAAGGATTGCCTGCGCTACTCAGACAATCAGTAATTGGATTGTCCAGGCGATAACCATGGCTTATCAGGTGCGCAGTTTGCCTTCACCTATGGCCGTGAGGGCTCATTCCACCAGAGGCATGGCCTCTTCGGTGGCCCTCCTTTCTGGGGTCCCCTTGCAGGATATCTGCGAGGCGGCAGGGTGGGCTACCCCACACACCTTCATTAGGTTTTATAGCCTAGATCTCCCTACGACGCCTGGCGCTAGGGTGCTCCAGTCCTAGTTGTGCCCGGTCTCCGGCTTCACACTAGGCAGGCGCTACCTCGGTGTGGCCTAGTGGGTACTGTTTCAAATCGCCGTTCCCGACGCAGTGGGAGTTCCTCGAAGGGAACGGCTCGGGTTATGTATATAACCCTTGTTCCTGAGAAAGGGAACGAGCACCGCGCCGGCCGCCACACCTCGCACGCCTGGAGCGCATGCTTCAGAGCAATAGCTGCCGCCATTACGCCGCTGCTCCCTTTATACTTCCGGTATGCCGTCACGATGACGCCATCACGCACACCAATCGGATTGGACTAGTGTTCATTCAGACTTCAGATTCGCTGATGCTTAGGAGCATCCCCAAATCGCTGCCTGGCAGTGCTCGCTCCTTCTCAGGGAACAAGGGTTATATACATAACCCGAGCCGATTTGTGTTTCATTTTTATTATATTTTATTCATTTTATATTTCCTTTTACTGAAACACTAAAGAATCAAGATGAATATTGCCTGTACTATTGTCTGTACCTCTGACTGAGAGAAAGCACATGCTATCAGTATGTTTTGGGAACATTTTGGATTGGAGCTTAATCAGCTCCAACCTGGGAGAGACTGTGTATGTGTGCAACATTCTGGTCACAGATCAGTATTGGAGGTGGATTACAGGCCTCCTAAGAGACAGGTGGGTTTGTTGTTCTGGACAAACTGGTGCCTGCTCGGGTGAAAGCTGCCAACAGGTGACGTGTATGGACACGTGCATCTGATTAACTGACAATGCTTGGAAATGGACCATGCCTGTGCATTTTCTCTGAGCCAATCAGAAATATCCACCTTGCAATAATGAGGTGGTTAGACCTGAAAACAGTATAACTGTTGGGACAATTGTGTGTACGGTACAATGAGATTGGTAGAGAAGGAGCGCGGCCTACGAACTCCTTGTGAGACTTGAAGCTGGCTTCTGTTGATGAAACTGCAATGAAACTTCTTTAATTAATTGCACTCCTGACTCTTGGTTTTCATTCCTCACTACTGGTCACTCGGTCTAAACTGTTAAACCCTAACATCATGAAAAAAAAAGCTTGTCAGTGAAGCTGTCAGTCAATTGCACAATCAATCTTTATTTTAAATTGTGTCTCTTTGTTTATTATAATGAGAGGATTTGTGCGCTTGCAGAACTTAGAGTTTTCAGATATACTGGGCCTGGGCCTCATTCATAAAACTTCCGTAAACATTTGAGCATATTCGGAGTAATTTGCGTGTAAAATGGACCTTTACGAAAACTCTCCTCCAGATTCACAAACGCTTTATATACCACGGATTCGGTAGGTAAACGTGTGTATATTAATGAATCCCAAACGTTCGTAAATAGGGCACGCATAAGCGCTCATTCATAATGCTATGATACAGAATATCCATGGCAGTAATATATATTCTTATGGTACATAGTGCAGAAAAATGCAATGTCATCAGTTTGCCTAATTAGAACACAGAATGGTTGAATGTTTTACACACCATTTACACGTGGTAGGGAGCAGGTGTACATTTATTTTGTACCAACTAACATTTTGAAAATACAAACATTTTCCTGAATCCGAAAATTGAAAAACGGCTTTACGAAAGATTTACAAAAAAATTTGCTCTGCTCTTGTTTCATGAATGAGACCCACTGAGTAGATTCAACCCCATCTCACGCAATTTATAAGTATTTTACGGGGTGGCTGATTCGTATGAATTCGTACGAATGACCTACCCCTAACCCCGCCCCTAAACCTACTCGTCACTTGGGTTTAGACAAATCGTACAAATCCGTATGAATTGTTCGTAAGATAGCGCAGGATCCACACTACTGGGTCATTTTAACAACTCTGATTGGACATTATTTTCAACCGAAATCTCTGTGATTGGCTAGAATATTCAACTATGCAAAATCATGTTGTAAAAACATTGGCAGTGCCATTGAAATCACACGACACGAATAAAACAACCAGATTGCTTAAATTTACTTTTCTTTTTCAACAATAGAAATTTTATGTCACACGTAGCAATAGAACTCTGTTAATCCTGCAATAAAAATATATTACTTATATTGATCTGACCGGTCAGCCAAGGTATAGCAGCCACCATGCCCTGCCATATCCAATTGACGCCCTGTCTGGTTCCACCAGTAGTGACGCCATAGGCTGTCACTGGCCAATGTTATTGTCGTGACACATGCTTTAGACACCTGCCATGTCACCGGAGGCATTCCCATTAACGCCCTAGGATGCAGTGCAAGTTCCACTTCTCAGGAAACCAAGGTTACATTCGTAACCCGAGACCATTTCACTGTCCATCCAATTGTTTGAAAATGTATGTAAATCTTACAAGAACACCTAGAAATAGTAATGGATCTCTCGAAATGGCACACCATAAGATAAAACAGATGCTGTTGCATTATTCTGCAACATTTTTTAAAATGAGGAAAGCACCAGTGAAACTAATGCAGCCCAGCGGTAAATCTGTGAATAAGGTGTCATTTGTGCATTCAGATCAATGCACACAGGTGAGACGGATACCGAAACAATGAAGATAAAGCCAAATCAAAAAGACAAATCACTTGTTGCGAAAACACATCGCCCCCAAGCATCTAATCAATTACCCAAGTCAATTACATTCACTACGAAGAAGAGGAACAGACAGGAGCATTCTTTTGAATGGCTCAAAGTAGCACCAGGGTTATTGAGGACATCTATCACACTAAACTACACACAGAGATATTGTATCTGCCTGTATTGGCTGAAATGCTGGATCAGACGCATTTGCTAAAAAAAAGGCTGGCAATCCAGCTTGTACCATTTCAAATGGATTATGGCAAGCACTCAGATCATTAAAGCTAGAATTAGACTAACAGTAATTCATTAAAAATCTCTGAAATGCAGAAAGGAGGAATGTTTGTCTTCCATAGAGGCACTATGGAATGGTGCTAATGGTGTGGAATGACATCCTCTGTCTTGTAGGTGTAAATCAATAGCACTGTAAACTGGAGCATAAAGCACAACCTCTAAGACCAGGTGATCCAGAGACTCAAAGTTTTTCCACTTTCTCCCATAGGTCCCTATTATAAACAGAGACTTAAACTGGGAATTTGAGAAAACGCACTTATGAGCTTAGGGTTTTATAGGATAATGCCGCTGCCAAGTGTTCCTTGAAAAACAAACAGTAAAAGCCATTGTTTAGCTAATTAGTATCATGGGGCACAAAAGGACGAGAGCTGGTTTTTCAAAACACCTCATCTGGCTAGGGCCAAGAATTAGCCCTTGGAAATGACGGCTGGTGCATACAACTTCAAAGGCAAGATTAAAAGCATTTAGTCTGTGTTTATCTGGTAATGTGCAATTGCTAAACAGAATAATTTATCAAGGCTAAGAAATATACAATGTAAACTGAAAAAAAAAAAAAGCAAACCTCCAAAAGCTTCTGGCTGTCTCATATGATATGCTCAAAGCCAGTGCGTCAACAGAGATGCGAAGCATGTTTGGTAACCCTATTTTCAGGAAGCCACTGACTCCTACAGGGTTGTGTTCATGTTGTGATGCATCAAAAGAGGATATTATTGCATATCTGTGCTGAAATGCTGCTAGACATGAAAAACATGTGAACTTGAAGACAATCTTTAAATGAACATTAAAAAAAGCTATTTATTTTGCACAGCTATACCCTGACATTACAGAGAACAAAAAATAAACAAAAAATATATATAATTCATAATTTAAAAAAATACACAAATAAAAAGTATGCAAATTATATTAAACAAAATAAATGATATATAATATAAATATTACAGAAAAGAAATTATATGTAAATGTATAAAAATATTAGGTGGCACGGTACGCGTGAAAAACATCCGAACCGCTTGGTTCGCTTTGTCTCGTTCGAGGTGTGTTGCCGACGGTTCGACGATGCGCAATGTAGCCTCATGCCCGTATGTTACCTCAGACAGTGGGTGTCCTTTCCGAGCGAAATAAGAGGGGTGAGTGTGGACATACAGTAAAAGATGTAGAAGTAAAGGACAGTAAAAGTGGAGTTCTGCAGGTCACGTCACTTGAAGAAATGGCAAGTGGGAGAGATAAGAAAGGCTGCCCGGAGTTGGAGGATGCACCAGCGTCAGATAACGGCGGCTTCACACCGCACACGCAAACAGTGCATTGGCAGGGCTGGAGCCACGCACACGCCGCTCACAGTGCATTCACACTGGCAGCGTTTGTCTCGCGAAGCTGAACCGCTGGCTCGTTTTTTGCAAATACAGACGAATATTGTCCATTCTGTCACATTTTCCGTGTTCTCCTCCGACCCTGTCTGTCTCTGCTGTGATTTATGATGGGCGTATATATCTGCTGCAAATGCAATATATAACATGTTGTATATAAGTAGTAGGCTTCTAGTTTTAGTTATTTAAACAGGCCTTTGATGTTTGGGCAAAAAGCTGCTCACGCTGAATTAAAGCCAGAGTGCATTGTTCTGATCAAAATTGACATCGTTAACATGAAAATGTTACACCAATGTGTCGGACTTGGTAGACAGCATAAGCAGGAGACAGCCAGTTAGGAAACAACTTCTATATGATATAACAATTTTTTAATACTGTATCCTAAATTGTGGATAATTAAGCTTATATATCATATGCTGATTTTCTGGAATTTAACGATTAAAAGAAAAAACAACAAGAACCGTACAGAACCGAAAATCATGACCCTAAAACCGTGATACGAACCGAACCATGGGTTTTGTGAACCGTGCCACCCCTAATAAATATATCTATGCAATTTGACCAAACACTGAAAGATTATGACAGGTCTTCAGCCAAGTAGAGTGATCTTTGAATGTGACAGTATATCTAGTTATCAGAGAGCACAAACCTCCATCCGCAACAATCTGTGGAATGACACACTCAATCATGTTTGTCCAAACAATGACCTTGAATCCCATTTAACCTGAAGGTCATATTCCCGGCTCAGACATCCTCCAAAGAACACACTGCGGTCACGTCTCATCGTGATTTAGAGAGTGTTTGATCTTTGCCATTCATGACAAATGGACACTGGTACATTAAATGGCCATACAAAACATGGCATTGGGCTTCATTCTTCCAAATTGTAGACACGTATGTATCTCTGAGATGCAGCTCATATATACTACATTTTTTCCGACTCAATAGCAAAGGATGGATGGCTAATATGGCATCCAGCCTGGTTTAACACAAATTTGGTTCAAGTTTTGATTTGTATAACCAGGTTTGATGTGAAGGCAATTATAAAGTAAAACAGAGCTTCCTTTCCTCTCGCCCAATCCAGTCCAATTCGACAACTGATATCATCTCTGAATATGTATTAATGATCATAGGTAGGCCACTGATCAAAGAGGACAGCACTTGCTTAGCCTACATTCCCAAAGAATTTGAGTCTTATCAAGTTCCTCTTTGTTAAAGTCACTCGGAGCCACGGAGAGTGTGTCTATTTATAGACAAAACCATGCCGCTGTTCCTGTGTACACAGATCAGTCATTATCTTCCTACCCTCTCACAAACAGAAGTCACCTTTTGGTGCAAATAAGGTCTGTCTCATCTGTAACACACTGATAGATGGACACGGAGCCTGTCGAACATCACTGGCAAAACATACAGAAATAATGAAGGAGCTTTTTGATTTAGCAAGACCAACCTCTAGGGCTTTTTTACCACAAAATATATATCATACTGCCGGGCAATCATGCAGAAAGACAGAAGTATACACAAACATGATGGACATGACACGCAGGCTGTTGACTCAACTGTGATGTGTTGGGCAGGTGTAATTGGCCGTCATCTCAAGGCGCTCACTAGTGACTGGAATTTCAGGGGGTCTGATGAAGAGATCGGAAAAGCTCATGTGTCTTCCCGTCAGAGAATGCAGTACATGTCCCAGAATTCTCTGACGCTAAACAGAGCAACGAGACATCAATGTCTCTCAAGAATCTTAACTTTAAAGAAATGTTAATTTCTTATTTATTTTCTTGTATTTGTTTAAGTGCACTTATACACAGCTACTTAGAAAATAAACGAATGTCTTGGCATGACATTTTTGCTGTATGTTGTTATGAAAATGGTCAAATGTGCAGTTTAGTGCTTGTTACACGAAATTACTTTCTTACTCAATGCTACTCTTGACCAATTATGATCAAAGATAAAGGGGGAAAAACCCTTTAGAGGTATCGCAGATTGTCACTGGGGCAGTAGCCTCAAAAGGTTTAGCCACTGTACTCTTTAAGGGTGTGTTCACACTTGGCATGTTTGGTTAGTGTGCGGTTCATTTGAACAAGTGTGAATGCTGCAACCCCAACCCTGGTGTGCACCAAACAAACGGACTGAGACCGCTGAAAAGATGGGTCTCATTCGCTTCCAAACAAACTCTGGAACAGTTCAATGATATATAAACACAACAAGGACCAAAGACATAATGTGCAAAAATGCCTGTTTTTTCTCATCATAGTCATGAGTTTGCTTACCACAGTTCGGTACAGGCATCAGAACCGCATCTTGTCGCAGCAGATCTTTCTTTGTGCGTGTGACGGAGAGACTCCTGCAGCTGTTTTGACTACTTTACACATTTTATAAGCTCAGCTCGTCAAAATACCATCATATGTAGGCTATGAACATACAACGAGCACATTCAACCCAGCACACAGCATTGTTTTGGATGTTTGCAAGTTCCGTTATGAAAAATACGTAATAAATACGTAAACATATTCCTATGCCTTTAGGTTCAATATCTTTAGGTTCTGTATTAAAATGCCACTGTGAATGTCAAATGGACCAAATGAAATAGATTTGTACCAGACTAGTGCTAAAGCACTCAAGACGGGACAAGTTCAGAACCATATTTTCATGGTCTTGTCATTGACTCGAGAGCATTTAGACTTGGACTTAACACTGTGGATACATCTTATGCGATATGACACTCTCTGCAATCATCTCATTATTTTCTTGAGGTTCACGAGAAACCAGGATTCATTCACCACAAAGGAAATCATAGGGCGTTTTTATATCTGGTGACTTATTGTGTTTTTACTGATCGGATATCTATCTATATTGGTAAAACGGTTCCATTTACACTTGGCCGCATATATGTGTCTCCGCAAAACAGATATAAATCTGATCTTCAATTGCCACGCTATATGCAAATTTGACAGAGTACACGTCAATGAAAGCTACCGATATGAGCTGCATTTTATTTATCATCAGCTTATTTCAAGAATATAGATCATAGATTGTGTATGATAAAAAGTGACAAATAGTAGTACGATGTAGGATTTTCTCTGAAAATTTCCTTTGAGCTCTGCATTTTTACTAAAAGAGTTGCAACACATCTTTAAAAAAGCTGTAAATAAACTGAACTCTTTATTTATATTTTGCAAATCTACTCTTAAATATGTTTAGGGACATTTGGCAATGTGAGGAGGCTGGCCATCTGGTTAGTGGGCACCCTCCTCTACCCCCTTCTACTCTTGCCCTGCATTACAGACCCCTGCGTTTCAATCCAATTCAGTGCTCCAGCTACCTGGCAACAGTCTCCCTCAGACCTTGCCAACAGATGGTTCTGCAGCAGGTAATAATGACCCAAGACAAACTCTTAAATTGATTATGCCATCGTTAGGCATAAATACAAAGTATCGCCCTGCAGAGTGGAAAGATGGCTCCGAGTCAACAGGCACTCACATCAGAGGCAGATACTGATTCTGAAGTGCACATGATGGGGGAAAGACACAACGGAAGATGAATGCAGACTGATTGACCTAAAGATTGCAAAGGGGCCATTGAGTAACCATGTAAGGGAATAATTAGTAATCCTAATCAAAATTCTAAACTTGCAAATAAAAAAAGACCTTGAAAGGGGATGTGGTGTTAATAGTAGCCCTCTGAGAGGTTCACATGGGCATAAGGTTTAGCCCATACAGAACGTCCGATAACTGATAAGTACCTCCTGCCACTTATTAAAATGCAAAAGCTTGTGTACTTTCTACTTGGATACAAATCTGGGCTGGCAGCCAAAGGGTTACTAGTTTGAACCCAACACAGGGGATATTGAAGTTACTTTGTGGGAAAAATATAAATACTTCAGAGATGTCCAATCCTGCTCATGGAGGGCCACTATTACTGTATCCAGCAAAGTTTAGCTTCAATCCTAACTAAACACACCTGATTATGTGTTTAGCTAGGATTGACTAAACACCACCACCCCCCATCTTTTTTTTCTTCTGGATTAATTATTTTAACAACCAAAACAGATGTTTGAATTGAATTCCTAAAAATGTATTACAATTTTAACAAAAATATGGCCCTATGAAATGTTTCTGTGTTTTAATTTTTCTGAAATGTGTTTTATGATTTGATAATAAATTAATGGTAACACTTTAGTTTATGGTTCTAGTTGCTTATTAGCGTGCATATTACTAGGAAATTGGTTGTATTATACTAATTATTATATTAATGCCTAATCTGCATGACCAAATTCTACATCTCTTAATCCTACCCAATACCTAAACTCAGAGGTGGGGACTCAAATCACAAATTTTAGGACTTGAGACTTGCATAATTAAATGAACAAAATGACTCGAGACTTCAACTATATGACCTGAAAAACTATAAATCATCACAACATCAATTGATGAAAAAAATGTAAGCTACGGAATCAACGACACCAGTGATCAGAGTCTGAACGATTGCCTAATGCTGCATGTGCACAGAAAAAATAAAGGGAAGAAGAAAATCTCCCAACATTGTTTCTTTTGGATATAACCACTTCAAAATTGGCCATATTCATAAAAGGAGATTTGCTGTATGCATAATAACTGGCCAGGGATATCGGACATGACCATCACAGCCTCGAACTTCATTCACCACTTCAAAAAGTAAGCTAAGCTGTTAGTTATAGTTAATGATAAATTTAGAGGGAATAATGGTCAAAACAGCATGACTCTTTGTACAAACGTATGTTTTCGATCGTAGATTAAGGCTGTCAATAGATTCAAATGATAGCATATTTAATGATGGCATGTTTTGTAATTAACGTGATGTAAATTCACTGACACTTGCCAGTTTCTTTTAAAGTGCTTTAATGCCAAATAGGTCTCTGTTTCTAATGACGAAAAACAATATACAAAACTGTGATACCAGTGTTTTATTGATGTTTCTCTTAAAACAAGTTCAGACGTTATTGGGGCAAAATGCCACCAGGATTAATAAAATGCACCCAAAATTCAAGCACTAGTATAAGTTATTTATAACATTAAGCAATATTTCCAGAATGTTAGTGGGATTAGTGGGGAGAACAGTTCAGTAAACAAAAAATAAGTGTGATGTGACATTTTAGTAGGGCTGGTCCGAATACCATTTTTTGAGCTTCGAAACTTCGGTAGTAATCAACACCAAATACTCTAAGCTTCGGAGAGAGGGGGTTGAACATATTCTTCTCTCTAATAAAGGCAGGAATCTCGAGAAGTGGCGCGCTTTACGAGGGCAGGGCTTATATGCTCCGAGAACAGACACTGCACTAGTGATACAAAACACACAGGTCTGTTACACCCATTAACAAGCTCCTATATTTTGCAGTAGATTAATTTAGATTGACTACCGCAGCAAGCCTATTACCCGTTATTATCAGTGTTAAGGCATAACACTGGTTACATCACTTGCCCACCGTCGTTTTGATATTTTGTAGTAGTAAAAATCATTTAGTTCAATTAGAGAACAGATGAACTAAAATTAAAAACTGAACGTGAAGCGTGAGCCGAACGGGAGTGGGAGCACAGACCAGCAGCAGGAGTCAGATTTCATTCATCACGAGAGGGAGGAGCCGAATGACAGTTTGATCTCAACAATGCAATGTAAAAGCGCCTATTTAAGTGTTAAAAACTGTTTATTGAGGCAAAAGTTGTAGTTAATATTTAGTCGTTAGTTAGTTAATGGTGAGAATTGGACCCTAATCTAAAGTATGACCAAAATTATTATAAAAAATGGCGGTAATCAAAAATGAATGCGTAAAACTTCAACAATTTAACTAAGCAACCCAGGCTCTTTGGAAATACGTGACTCTGCCTACATTTTTGCAAACCCTGAATTATGTACCTCCAGGCACGCTTTCCTACACTTTTCGGGTGAAACGCCCACTGGAGGCGCTAAGTGGTATCAGTTTTTCTCAACCCCTTCCCTAAACCTAACCATTTGTGTATTATAAAAAAACATATAACATATAATAAGGATATAACAGGCAGATACGACTGCAGGCACAATTTATTTAAAAAGTACAAATATTCCAAGTGTTTTTCGAGGCCAAACGATTGATTTTTGTGAAGAAAATCCCAAAAAGCAATCAGTGTTGAGTCCACCTGCCGAATATCATATTTGAAAATTACATCAGCTTTGACAGCATTGGCTGTCGTATGTCTCGTGACCAATTGCGTCATTACATCAGGTTTGATTGTAAAATGCCATTGGCTGTCGATGTCTCATGACCAATTGCGTCATTACGTCCAGATTTGATTCTAAATGCCATTGGCTGTCGTCGATGTCTCGTGACCAATTCCGTCATTACGTCAGCTTTGATTGTAAAATGCCATTGGCTCTTGTGTGTCTCGTGACAGACCGCGTCAAGCTCAAGATTTAAGAGTATTATTTGAATGAAATATGAATGAGTGGAGGGTGTTCACACGGAGCGGCGGATTGGATCATCATTTCAGCGTTTAGAACATTAAGATCAACTCTGTTCTTCACATGAAGATATCGTATGACTTCAGAAGACTTGGAATCCAACATGAGTTAATACTTTTACACTGTTTTGGTCAGTTTTTGCAATAAATACCTGTGACTGTACTTTTATTTGTCTGTTATGTGTTTTATTGTTGAGAAGTGGGTAGGTTTAGGGTAGGAGTGGGGTTAGTTGCTCCAAAATATAAAAGTAGCCTTTAAATATTCATAAAATCATGTCTACTTTTACAAATGCAAAGAATTAAATATATTTAAATAGGAATTAAAATTCGTGCTTACACAACGTTTTTCTTGAATTGTGCAGGGAAACGTACCTGGAGGTACATATTTCAGAGTTTGCAAAAATTTAGGCAGAGTCACATATTTCCAATGAGCCTGGGTTGTAATTAATCCTTTAAAATGAAATCAAATGAAATTTGACCAATTCCTTTCATTTTTGGCAAACAAAAACATGTTTTGGACATCCCTAACTACTTAGGACTAGGAAAAACCAACTACAAAGCAACAAAATGGTCACCATTTTCACACTCTTTCCTGGCAAAGAGACCCGTTTTATGAGTATTTCACTTAAAAACAGAGGTTACAGCACTACTCCCTAAAAACCATCAATAGGTTTTGGTATTTGTACAACTACCCTTTATTACGAAACAATGACAAATACTTTGTGGTATGAGAGGGCCCTGTAGGGAGCGTACAGCTTTTCTTTATCACTCCTCTAAAGCCTCTTGTGTCACAGTTCTCTCACTATTCATACTCTTAAAGATCGAGAATGATACAGGGGACAGTCATATTTCAGAGCACTAAACATGTCTTTAATCATGAGGAAAGTCCTTCTGCTTGGAAAGCCATGATTTGAAGCTCCAGTGTCAGGTGCAGTGAGAGCTGATAGCTCCTCTCTGGGTGAAGAGTGTTGGATCATTTAGAGAAATCTATATTCTCTGGCCATTCATTTTGCTGCAGGAATGAAGCCTTTCTCCCGAGGGAGAAACAGAGAGCTCTCTCAGCAAATAATCCCCTTGCAGCCACTTCCTGCGCACGAACCCCCTTGGAGTATTTATCTTCTTCTGAAAGAAATGTTTGCATGGGTGTCATACTGTACGTAACCTGACAACATAACCTTTAGTACATATTTCTTCCCCACCTGTAAAATATTTGCTAGTCTAGACAAAATTCAAGAAGCACTCTGTACTTTTTAAGTTGCGCTGGTCATTATGGCTCCTTGTACTTATACTGACACCTAGTGGTGTGGATGTAGCATCAAGTCAAATCTAAAGTTTTCAAATGACATTATACTGTAGATACCTGCAGGGTGTTTAGAAATTAGCCAAAATTAATGTATTTTGTGACAGAAAGTGCTCCACAAAATGGGTGTTAAAAATGTTTTGTCATATGATCGCAACATGGCCACAACATGGCCTGGGTCTCCTCACAAGGAGACCCAGGCTGCAATCCAAAATCGCATACTTTCCTACTATATAGTAGGCAAAAAATGTGACGAAAGGAGTATGTCCGAATTTACAGTACTAAAAGAGTAGGCAAAAAGTACCTGAACCAACTTCCGGCGAGATGAAGTGTGCATATGATGGACACTTTACTATCCCATGAGGCCACGGGAGAAGATTTGTGAATGGAAGTGAAGCAACACAACTGATGCTGGTAGGTCACTTGATAATGACAGCATGGTGAATGTAGCATGTCCAGATTACATTCATACTACACACATATACTATATAGAACATACTTTTTAGAGGCCGTGAAGTAATTACTTATTCAAAATATGTACCTACTCAAGAGAGTATGCGATTTCAGACGCAGCCCCAGTCCATGTAAAGTAAAAAAGCTTTTATAACACTGCTGATCTGACTTGACTGTTCATCTCATATGAGAGCATATCATTAAATATATATCTATATTCATCAAGTTAAAAACTTTTGTAATGAACAACGCCCCGCAAAAAAAATCTTTCTATCTTTCAAAAGAAAATTGAAAACTAAAAAGATATAAAAATAACCCTTGAACATAGCTTTTTGTGAGGATATTTAGGGAGAATCTCTTCTTGGCTTCAGTCCTGAGCTAAGGGATGTTTCAAGGATCTCGTTGAAATGCGGCAGTAGGGTCACTTCAAGTGTCCTTTCCCGCTAGGGGCTCTGTGTCTGTAAAGTAAGGTTTCTTATTTAACTTTGACATTCGTTAAATACAAATTAGGGATGTCAATGATTAATCGACGATCGATTAATTGTCGATGATACATTTAATCGCTAAAATATATTGATCATCGATTAATCGGGGTCATGCGAGTGCTGCTCAACCGCGAGTTCTATTCGGGACCATTTTACATCTGGAGTTACACCTTCATCTTGACTATAAGTTTGCGTGTGCATTCACAGCCTTTTGCTTTGTGTAAATGTAAGTTGTAGTGTTGTGTTTATTTTGTGTAGGCCTATCTATATCGGATTTATCTCATATGCATTTGGTTAAGAATTAACGCGGTAGTGAAGCGTGGCGGTGATACGCTTCAGCGCAATGCACTACTAATAATGACTATGATTTGGACTGTCATATTACATAACATTAAAGAGCAATATTGTAATAAAACATATTTTGGATTTAGTTCATCACATTGCTCCAAGAAGAGAGCGCGTGCACAACATGAGGCACGCATTCTGCAAGCACGTAACTTAGTTCAAGTTCACTTGTATATTCGCGTCATTTTGTGCGGATAAAATGTGTAATATTATGTTTATTTTGTATATATCTGATTAATCTCATATAAGACGCGATAGCAAAGAGCTTCGGTGTATCATGTTTATTCAGCTTCAGAGTGTGAAGCTCAAACTGCATTGCACGACTAATAATAACTATGATTGGGACTGTCATATTACATAACATTAATGAGAACACTATTTTAATTAATCGTTTAGTTGCTGTTGTTCCAGGAAGAGCAGATACACTCATTCTGAATAACAGATTTGAGATTACACGTTTTATTGAGTCGTTATATTTGATAATTAAATAAGTAATATAATTTAAATGATCAATCACATGGACTAATTTTACAATCCTACCAGCCCTTTATTTAGATTAAAAACCCTTCTTATTAATTTGGTGAGGAACATGGCGTTTTGAGCAGCATCTGCACACCCTGTCATGCTGTCGGCTATGAGCCACTGATGTAGACGCATACTGCATTATTAAGGCTAATGATTAATCGATGAATTGATCGTTAATTTAAATGACGATCGATAATGGTAATTTGTGTAAATTGACATCCCTACTACAAATCTTTGAGCAATCTTGGTGAGATTCTCATTTTCACCTTACACATATTCTTAAAATAAAAATAAAAAAAATAAATGAGGCACTATATCTACTCTATTAATTAATCCTGACAAATCCTTAATCTCTATCTTTTTTCTTAATTCCCCCAAGGACTAAACAAGATGCTGGGGTGGCAATGAACCCATGTTGTGCAAATGAAAGACGGCAGTGGGAATAAAGAGCTGCCATGGGGCTCCACTGACCTTGCGTTTATTCAGAAGTACATAATGCAATAATCACCTCCGCATGTGTGATAGATTTTAGCCACCTCGCTCCATTAATCAACAGCCGCGGATGGGAATAAATTGAATTAGCGCTGCGAAAAGCTCACTTCTCTTAACTGCAAGCAATGAAAAACAATTAGTGCGTCTGAAAATGAGTTTGAATCTAATGCAATTGATTAACAGATTAATAAATATTTGATCTCCGCTACCAAGAGCTTCTTGTTCAACGTATCAATGAGGCTGTTTTATAATTAACCTCAACACTGTGATTAATGTGATGAACATCATAGTTTTTTACATTGTTCTAATGTACAGCTAAAGTGTAATTACACTCTAAAAAAATGCTGGGTTGTTTTAACCCAATGTTGGGTCATATATGGACTAACCCAGCAATTGGGTTGTTTTAACCCAGCGGATAGGTTAAATATTTGCTTAAGACAACCCAATCGCTGTTAAAACAACCCAATCGCTGGGTTAGTCCATATTTGACCCAACATTGGGTTGTTTTTTACCCAGAATTTTTTAGAGTGTACAGATTACTTGAGATTATTTGATCTATTCAAAAAATGTTTTACAGCATGACATAATTGCACAACTGGAATATTTAAAGGAAACAGTCTTTAATCCAAAAATCCATGCTGGGGAAACAAAGGAAAAAAAGGCAAACACATCTACTAACATTGATGAAACATGACAAAAGAACTGAACCAAAAAGGAGTAGATGTTTTGTAGATGTTAGGACATTGAGTAGACGTTTTGTGTAAATGTCAGGGCATTGCTGCTGGGTAATATACAAGGGGTGAAAGGTAACCATAATCAGTGTTTGGGAAAGCTTTTTCTCCATTCTGGTCCTGAAGAAGATTTGGTTCCTTGCCACCGTTGCCTTTGGCTTTTGGCTTGCTCAGTTGGGGACACTTAAATTTCAACTATTTTACCGATCTGCCCTCATTGACACTATATGATAATTGGAATTAGCTGGATAACATCACTAAATTCACCAGAAATTTCCTGTTTAATGGCAAAACATTGAACTTTGTCAGGCTGCAAGGGACACGCCCTTTGACATCTTCACAATTTCACATCGCAAATACGATCCGATAAAAACTCTAGAAGGAGTTCGTTAAAATCCTCTCAACATGGGGACAGTAGAGGTGTAAGTCAATGAATGGGAAAACAAAGTAACTTGCATTACTTTATTACTTTAGCATGATCAAAAAAAAAAATCTATTTGTTTCAAACATCGTAACATCACATAGCCTTAACCTAACAGACCCATCATTTCAGACCCAAAGCTTTGGGTTTGCATTTGAAAATACAGAGCATCTGTCTCAATGAGCTGTGAACGTAGACAAAAAAAAAACCTTAGTATTTAATTTCATGGCTCCTTAACTTTCATACAGTTAATTTCTCCAGCACCTTGCATTTCTCTTGTATTTTCGTACCCTTTGTGTAGAATTTGAACCCTTCATAATAATAAAGGCCTCCAAAGAGTGAGTGAGTGAATCAATGAGTGGGTGGGTGGGTGAGTGAGTGAGTGAGTGAGTGAGTGAGTGAGTGGTGAGTGAGTGAGTGAGTGAGTCAATGAGTGGGTGGGTGGGTGGGTGGTGGGTGAGTGAGTGGTGGTGGTGAGTGAGTGAGTGAGTGAGTGAGTGAGTGGTGAGTGAGTGGTGGAGTGAGTGAGTGAGTGGGTGAGTGGGTGAGTGGGTGAGTGGGTGAGTGAGTGAGTGAGTGAGTGAGTGAGTGAGTGAGTGAGTGGGTGGTGGGTGAGTGGGTGGTGGGTGAGTGGTGGTGAGGAGGTGAGTGAGTGAGTGGTGAGTGAGTGAGTGAGTGAGTGAGTGAGTGAGTGAGTGGTGGAGTGAGTGGGTGAGTGGGTGAGTGGGTGAGTGGGTGAGTGGGTGGTGGTGGTGAGGTGAGTGGTGAGTGAGTGAGTGGTGAGTGGTGAGTGAGTGAGAGAGTGAGAGAGTGAGTGAGTGAGTGGTGAGGAGTGAGTGGTGAGTGAGTGAGTGAGTGAGTGAGGAGAGTGAGAGAGTGAGAGAGTGAGAGAGTGAGAGAGTGAGTGAGTGAGTGAGTGGGTGAGTGAGTGAGTGAGTGAGTGAGTGAGTGAGTGAGTGGGTGAGTGGGTGAGTGGGTGAGTGAGTGGGTGAGTGAGTGGGTATAAATAAATCTGTTGGAATTCATAAGGAGAAACAACTAAAATAAAAGGGGGGCTTTGTCGTTAAAGTTGCACAATGGTACCATAATGGCTGCCAATTGCTTAATTTATTTGTGATCATATCATCACAATTGGAACCACAAGCTATACATTTTCAGAGGTGATAATGAGATTCAAGACAAAAGCTTTTTACAGCAGAAGAAATAAATGACTGTACTCCAAAGACTGTTTCATAAAATGAAAGAAAAAGGAATATAAGTAAGGTGCAGATGATAATAAAAGCAATATATACCGCAGTCTTGCACACTATATTTTCCAGCTACAATCTACATGCATTATTGAGTTCAACCTTTGGATATTTAAACATTTTGTAGGTCTTCTGTCAACAAACCAGTCCAAGAATGACTATTTATCCATCAAAGAAATTGAGACAGACAAGATCTGATGATAGATATGCTTGTTTGTTTGTTTATTTGAGAGTAGTCGCAAATGCTTAAGGAAATAGATGCTATATGTCATGTTATGAAATATATACAGTGGCCTGAAAATTATGTAGACCTCTTGAGACATACACGTCTAGTTTACTCTCCATAGACGTAATCATTTTTATACTGTATAAACTGTATATTCTATCCCTTTACAAAACATGTTTAAGTTACACAAAATGTAATAGCAATACTTAGTAGTAAAAAAAAAAAAATCATGCATTTTAAAGAGTACATAACACACTGTTTCTGCCAATCTCATGTTAATCTTGAGTATCTATAGAGTAGTATTGCATCCTTCATATCAGAAGAGTTTTATCATATTTATAAAAGACAGATACGCTGTATCCATTCTTTCCGAAAACAGCCGAACTCATGAAGGCTGGCAGTGGGCGGAGACACACACACACACTTGTGTACATCGTGGCATTATATGTTCGATTCACTATACATTTGTGCTGTTGACATTATATGCACTTATTTCACTCACCGCCTGTGGATTTGACTTATGACCGGGAACAAACAAACACACTTGCAGAACTCCATTGTTGGTTTCGTGGTCTAAAAACAGATTGACAGCAATGCGGGCATGCTCTCTCTCTGGTTGATGTGCGCACGCACTCATCCGGGAAAAGTGCCCATACAAGGAATTCCACCCTTTATGAAGTCATACAGGACCACACTAGGAAAAAAAACTTTCCGAAACTTATTAGAATACTGAAGGAGTGTATTTGGCACAGAAACCCCCACCCCCTTTAAGCTGCTTAGAGTCCAAATACTTATGTATTCAAACAATGTATACCTACATGTTCTATGAAAAACAGAGGACAGGAATTGTGGATTTACATGCGGGGAAAAAAGCCCTCTAAAATGTACTTGTGAAGGTAATCTACATGTCTCAAAAGAGATGCTGTGACGCATGAGGGGGGCTTACAAATTGGTTCGCTATCACCAGGCTGCAAAGCTCAAATGGGTCAATGAGAGCGATCAGAGCTCAGCGTGGCAGCAGTAGGGGGTTTGAAATGGTGTACATGGCAGTCCGCAGCAGAAAGGCCAGCGTATACTGTACTGCAGTGCTGCGGTCTGGGGGTAGATTGCGATCTAAGCTGTACGCCCCAGGTATGGGAAAAGTGGAGCGTGATGTTTATAATACCTGACTGAAGCAGCCATGGCTAAGAGACTTTCACGGTTGTCTGCCTACAGCTGAGACCTCACGTCTGATATTCAACCATGGCCTGATGCTAAAAGAAGTTGAGAAGGGGGGAAAAAATCCTGGGAGACTTAACCAAAAATGTTGCTTTTTGGACCCCACTGACTTAAAATGTATGGGCAAAAACAATTATTCATAATAAGCATATATCCTGTTTTCTAATATACAGGTTAGGAATGACATGAAACTGAAAAACTGATGACATAATTATAATTAGCTTTTTAACAATATAGTTATTGGATATTTTGTTTGTTTTCTTTTGTGGTTCAGATGACAATTTTTGTGCTTTCTGATAGTGCCGAGTCTCTAAAAACCAAATGCATCTAGCAATATCAGCAGCTCTGTGTGAACAGATAAACATCTTTAAGTCCTATATCTCATTCCTCAGATCTAGCAGTGGCATGTACTTGACATTTAGCTGTGATAAGTCAAGTGCAGCATTTACGAGAAAAAAAAAAGGATCTAAAAGGCTTCCGTGGTGGTTCATGTCTTGTAATACAGCCGCCATTAAATACATGTTGTTAATCACGCATCAACACTGCACCCTGTTTATTACCAATCAAGAACAAATATCTTGGCGCCTCTGCTGTTGTGATTTAAATATTCCCCTTATTAACTTTATAGACAAAAGTAACTGTTCACTCAATAGCATTATGCTGACTCATGCAGAAGACAGGGACCACTGGTTCACACAAGGGAACTCCTAACTGCAAACAATCAATTAACTGTCCAGGGGGTTCTGAAGAGAACTGGAGGGCTATTATTCAATACTTTTCCCTTTCACTTATCTGCCTTTTATTGGTGTTGCTTTTAAGCGTAAGACCTAAAATGTGTACGGAAATTTAATTAAAAGATGTGGTAAATTGCAACTAGGGACACGCCAGCACAGCAAAACAGCAAATATATACTAAAGACTGAACAAATGTATGATTGATCTGAAATGAATGAGTGTGGCATATAAAGCAAGCATGTTCATAAGGAAAACAATAGTTCATGGTCATAACAATTTTCTTTTTTTCAAATGTGTGTTCTAGGAGAGACATTAATTTAGTGTGGAGTGTAAAGGGCCATTTGCACAGAATGGTGTTTCGTGATTTAAAAGCGGACGATTTTTTTCTTTTTAGAAAAAAATGTAATCTAATGCTGCACAAAAACTAACAATGCATCAAAGCCAATGTTGTTTCTGATCTTTGACATGTCCAAGACCGTGATAAAAGGTAAAAAAATTATATTGAAATTAAGTCATTTTGTGTTTTTTCCCCCAAATCAGTGACATCATTTATGAAATTGGCAATTAAAGAGCTAAATTCCTGAGAGAAAAAAACAGCAACACTTTAATAGTTTTGATCAGGACTGAGGTTGATTAATAGATTTATGCAAAAAATTATCTGATACATTTTTACAGCAGTTTAGTGGCTGTTTTCAGCCACGAGGGTAATGAAAAATTGCTGATGATTTTGATGATGATTTTGGCATACAGCTCATGAAAACCCCAAATTCTTATCTAAAAAAATTAGCATATTTCATCCGACCTATAAAAGAAAAGTGTTTTTAATACAAAAAAAGTCAACCTTCAAATAATTATGTTCAGTTATGCACTCAATACTTGGTCAGGAATCCTTTTGCAGAAATGACTGCTTCAATGTGGCGTGGCATGGAGGCAATCAGCCTGTGGCACTGCTGAGGTGTTATGGAGGCCCAGGATGCTTCGATAGCGGCCTTAAGCTCATCCAGAGTGTTGGGTCTTGCGTCTCTCAACTTTCTCTTCACAATATCCCACAGATTCTCAATGGGGTTCAGGTCAGGAGAGTTGGCAGGCCAATTGAGCACAGTAATACCATGGTCAGTAAACCATTTACCAGTGGTTTTGGCACTGTGAGCAGTTGCGTCGTGCTGAAAACGAAATCTTCATCTCCATAAAGCTTTTCAGCAGATGGAAGCATGAAGTGCTCCAAAATCTCCTGATAGCTAGCTGCATTGGCCCTGCCCTTAATAAAACACAGTGGACCAGCAGCTGACATGGCACCCCAGACCATCACTGACTGTGGGTACTTGACACTGGACTTCAGGCATTTTGGCATTTCCTTCTCCCAGTCTTCCTCCAGACTCTGGCACCTTGATTTCGAATGACATGCAAAATTTGGAGCGACAGTCCAGTGCTGCTTCTCTGTAGCCCAGGTCAGGCGCTTCTGCCGCTGTTTCTGGTTCAAAAGTGGCTTGACCTGGGAATGCGGCACCTGTAGCCCATTTCCTGCACACGCCTGTGCAGGTGGCTTGTGCTGGATGTTTCCATAAAGCCAGCAGATGGAAGCTCAGTCCACTGCTTCCTGATAGCAGGTCCCCAAGGTCTTGGATCGGTCCTTCTCCACAATCTTCCTCAGGGTCCGGTCACCTCTTCTCGTTGTGCAGCGTTTTTTGCCACACTTTTTCCTTCCCACAGACTTCCCACTGAGGTGCCTTGATACAGCACTTTGGGAACAGCCTATTCATTCAGAAATTTCTTGCTGTGTCTTACCCTCTCGCTTGAGGGTGTCAATGATGGCCTTCTGGACAGCAGTCAGGTCGGCAGTCTTACCCATGATTGCGGTTTTGAGTAATGAACCAGGCTGGGAGTTTTAAAAGCCTCAGGAATCTTTTGCAGGTGTTTAGAGTTAATTAGTTGATTCAGATGATTAGGTTAATAGCTCGTTTAGAGAACCTTTTCATGATATGCTAATTTTTTTAGATTATTTGAGATTTTTGAGATTTGGGTTTTCATGAGCTATATGCCAAAATCATCAGTATTAAAACAATAAAATACCTGAAATATTTCAGTTGGTGTGCAATGAATCTAAAATATATGAAATTTTAATTTTATCATTACATTATGGAAAATAATGAACTTTTATCACAATATGCTATTTTTTTTTAGAAGGGCCTGTATGTGTAAAAAATAAGATTTGTCAACAAAAATTATTCAATTTGCTGAAACACAGAGAAAGTTATGGCCAAATTAAGACTCAAAAACACCCCATAGTGGATGAAACCATCCCCAGGGATGCATAAGGGTTAAATAAACGTTTGCTGATAATTTACTCACCCCCATGTCATCCAAGATGTCCATGTCTTTCTTTCTTCAGTTGAAAATAAATTGAGGTTTTTGATGAAAACATTCCAGGATTTTTCTCCATTTTTTGGACTTCAATGGACCCAAAACGGTTCAAAATTACAGTTTCAGTGCAGCTTCAAAGGGCTAAACAATACCAGACGATGAATACGGGTCTTATCTAGCGAAATGATCGGTCATAATATATATATTTTTTTTAAGTTTGTTTTTTAAGCACAAATGCTCGCCTCGCTGTTCTGTGATGCACGTTTGTGAAGTCACGTATCACAAAATTACGTTGAAAAGGTCATGCTTGACGTAGGTGGAAGTACCGAGTCAGTGTACTTCCGCCTACGTCAAGCGTGAGCTTTTCAACGCAATTGAGTATTACATGGCGTCACAAACGACGCATGGCGTTTCAACAAAAACCTTAATTTCTTTTCAACTGAATAAAGAAGAACAAGGACATCTTTGATGACATGGGGTTGAGTAAATTATCAGCAAAAGTTTATTTAAAAGTGAACTAATCCTTTAAGTCTCCGTATAAAGAACTTAAAAATCTGCAATTGGACTCTTCAAGACTTAGGTTTCCAGTGGTATCTGGCACCAAGAGGCAGCAGATTCTTCAAGTCCTTTAGACGAGGTGGACCAAATTTGTTCAGACAGCACATCCCACAGATGCTCAATTGGATTGACATCTGGGGAATTTGGAGGCCAGGGCAATACCTTGAACTCTTCACCATGTTCCTCAAACCATTCCTGAACAATGTGTGCAGTGTGACAGGGTGCATTAACCTGCTGAAAGACTTCCAGACTTCCTGACTTCCACCAGGGAACACCGTTGCCATGAAGGGGTTTACCTGGTCTGCAACAGTGTTTAGTCATTTAGAGTCAAATTTACGTCCACACGAATGGCTGGACCCAAGGTTTCCCAGAAGAACATTGCCCAGAGCACCACACTTCCTCCACTGGCTTGTCCCACTGCCACAGTGCTAACCAAGTCAAAATTGACCCCAGGTCTATTTCCATTTATTCTTTAACAGATTTCCTAATGTTTATTTCTGAGCATTTTTTCTTCCTACAAGAAACAATCTAATATCTTCAAATATGTTTAATTTATAATGATGTCTACTGCCACAAAACAAGTAAACAGTTCAAATAAAATGAAAAAGACGATAAGTATGCATACATGATCTTTCCTGCTTTCAAGGTGAGATTTTATCCCATTTCAGGGAAGCACGGTGTAAAGGATATTTAGGTAAGTCTCTAAATCATCCTGGGTCTGTCATCTGCCTCAACACTTTTATTTTCAATTCCACTGCAATGAGAGTACCACAGTGCATCATGGGAGGTCGTCTGTGTTTACCGTCCCTTTAGACAGACCATTCACTTTGCAACCATCAGTCACTGTTAAACTCCACTGACTTTAAAAACAGAAGACTAGCTGCACTAAAAGACACAATACAGCGAGATTGAGACCTCTCTTCAGTTAATAATGAGTGGTGCGTGGCATTTGAACGCGAGAAACCTTGTGAGGCTGGATCTGTTAATAGATGGTACGTGTGAAGGGAAGTGTTGCTGCAGCTAAACACAGACACTGCAGCTAAGTTTTATTTCATGTTAACATGTTACCTGTGAGGCGCTGGAGTCTGTCAAGAGATTATAAAGTGTTAGAGCGGCACTTCGGCTATGTTCGCACTGTCACTGTTTGGGATTGACAAGCGTATTTGCTAACAGATGTGAGCATTGGCTTGTCGAACAAATTGCAGAAGTAGATTGAATGCTATGTATGAGGTTCAATTATAATTTTTTGTCCAGATCTTTTAATTTCTTTGAAATATATATATATATATTTCAATTAAATTGTAACTTTTTTAGAAATAAATATATAAGCGTTTCTTGTTTGTGTTGTTATATATCTCAAAATTTGATGCATGGTAGCCACATTTGACTCCTAAAAATATAACTCACTTGGACAAGTGTACAACACAATCACAGATTATGTAAATTAATTTCAAACACAAAGAGTGCCGTTGCTACTCGGGTGAGTTGTAACACTAGCTGGGGATAGATGTAACAATGAGAGGTAATTTGCTGTAATAAGATCCACATATTCTAAATTTATGCAAGAATGTTATTGAAGAACAAGAAATAATCTGTTTTGAATAAAGTGAACAATTTAAAGTAACAAAAAGCATTGTATTGTATTTCCTTAAGGACTCATTTAGCACAAAAACAACTGCAGTGTGTGTTTGTGTGTGCGTGCTGTTTTCCTGTCACATAACAATTCAGTCACGAGCTATGTTGCCATCCACCTATTTATGTGCATTTTGGGATATTACGCAGAGATGCACATAAATTCTAAAAAAGGTGGATAATGTTTTATCCGATAAAAATACATACACATAAACTATGATGGAAACATTTACCACATAAATCCCTCAATGTGCAACAAAAAATGAATGTGCCTTAACTACATGCGACGCAACGCCATGTCACGCAATAAACGTATATTTTCATGTTAATTAGAGTTTTCGTCCTAACCACCATAACACAAAACATGGGAATAATAATCTCAGGTAGTGTTTATTTGCTTTATTTAATGTTAAAAGCATGTAATGTGACTTTGAATATCATTTAGTGCTCCCAGCATTGTAACGTTGTCATACTAAAAGCAACAATGGATAATTCATCTCAGATCTTGAAATATTAAACAAAATGGAAACAAGAACGTTCAAACCGTGAACAAACAAGTATATTCTATGACAAAGATTGTGAGCTCAGTGTATTTTAGTAAAGATTAATCTCTAGCTTCGAGAGCCCGCCCACACGCTGTTCTGATTGGCTGTGGTTTTTGATTGATTTGTCGTATCTCGTAGTCGGCGTCACGTCTTGTGTGGACACACAAGTTGCTTGTCTCTGGAATATTATCACATTGCATGTAGTTAGGACACAACTACCCTTAGGACAGGTGTAAGGGGTTGGTTGTAAAAAATAAAATAATGAACTGTTACAACCATGGCGACGGAAGCAAAAAAAAAAAAAAATGTGGTAAGTCCTCTCTCTGAAAATGTTTACTGGAGTAGATGCCATCTATATTAAGTACAAATATACTCTGTTGTTTACTAAACGTCTGTTTGTGCCAGACAAAATAAGTGAAATCACTAAACCATGTAGGGTGGCAATAGGTAAGATATATATATATATATATATATATATGGCCATAAAATGTACAATGTTGCTCACAGTAACAAAAAGGTGATGCTCTTGTCAAACTGACAGTGTTACAACTGACCCTGTGTTACAACACTCCCTGGTCTACCCTAAATATCAATTTCAATATCAACACAATCCATTTCTAAATATTTTTTCAAAACTCTTATTTCCAGGTTTCAATGAAGAAGGAAAAGAAGAAAACATTTTCAGTGTGGTAATTTTTAGCTCACACTATATATGTGAGTTATAGATCTATGCCACATGTATTCGGTTTGACTCAAACTGATTCAGTCATCTTTTTTCTTGATCATTTTCCACGGGTTCAGTGTTCCCACAGAGCTTCAAAAATCAACCCGGAGCTTCTGCTGATCAAACAAAGCCAAAAAAAAAAAAAGTGCAAGTGTTTAGGGAAGGTAAATGATGTTGACTGGAAACAAATACGTTATCAGGAACTGAATTCATCCATCACAATGGGCAGGCAATACACAGTGGGACACGACTGACAACAAATTTATGCAGAAGGAAAAAGAGGCCAAACTGAGAAAGAGACAGACAGAGGACAAACGCAATCCTGTTTTAAATCAATGTAAGACGTCACTGAAGTGAGGAGCAGAGAAAGACGAAAGTGTTTATGAAATGGATCGGGAAGAAAGTGTTTTGGGGGATGGGGGTTGGATCAGATCTTTGGTAGCTTTAATATTTCACTGTGCTGATAAGAAACCTGTCATATCTCCTTGCCTTTCAGCAGCTGTTGCCATG
Organism: Gobiocypris rarus; assembly: GCA_023029165.1. Lineage (NCBI taxonomy): Eukaryota > Metazoa > Chordata > Actinopteri > Cypriniformes > Gobionidae > Gobiocypris > Gobiocypris rarus. The sequence goes on along the minus strand of CM040931.1, from coordinate 36,288,148 downwards.
ACAATGGGTAGATGGCTGAGCCATGTGTGCGCGTATGTGTGTATTTCAGAAGTATTAGCCAAATGATGACTGGCAAAGACAATGACATCTGTGCAATGTGGGGGAATGAGATACCAATTAATATGTGATGAAAAAGGTTATACGGGGGGGAAATGTTATATTTGGGATGAAGCTCACATCAAATAACATTCCAGTATCTCACTTACTTCCTAGACAAATGTGCTGTCTGGCTATAAAAACAAGTCTATAATTTTAATTCCATGCAAATATTCCCCAACCACAATCTCCAAAAATCACATTAGCTCTATCAGCTGTGTTTTATAAAGCTGAGGATTATAGTTTAATATCCAACTTTGAAGATATAAAGAGCTAAATAGATACCTGATAGAAGAAGTCTTCAAAACCCCAGGCCTTTGTTGCAAATCACAGGCTGCTCTTTTAAAAAAATATTCCAGGTTCAATACAAGTTAAAGGACTAGTTCACTTCAAAATGAAAAATTCCTGATATTTTACTCATCCCCATCTCATCCAAGGTGTCTGTGTCTTTCGTTCTTCAGTCGAAAAGAAATTGCGCTTTTTTTGAGGAGAACATTCCAGGATTTTTCTCGACATTATGGCAACCAAAATGTTGAAGGTCCAAATCAATGCAGTTTCAAAGGGCTTCAAAGGGCTTCAAAGGCTCTGCGCGATCCCAGCCGAGGAATAGGGTCTTATCTAGCGAAACCATTGCACTTCCGCCTACATCTAGCGTGACCATTCCGGCGTGATTATACAAACCATGGTGAATCATAGAGCAGCGCAAGATAAGCAATTTAGGTTAGAAAGTATATATATTTTAATATATATATATATTTTAAATGACTGATGGCTAGATAAGACGCTATTCCTCAGCTGGGATCGCGCAGAGCCTCTGAAGCCCTTTAAAACTGCATTGATTTCCACTAATGGGCCTTCAACATTTTGGTTGCCATAGAAGTCTATGTCCTGGAGAAAAATCCAGGAATGTTTTCCTCAAAATTTTTTATTTCTTTTCGACTGAAGAAAAAAAAGACTTGAACATCTTGGATGAAATAGGGGTGAGTAAATGTTCATTTTGATGTGAATTAATCCTTTAAGCCCAGTTGACAGCATTTGTGGCATGTTTATTACACGAAATAACCAGTGACACATATAAAAGTAACATTTAAAGTTATTTCAAAGAAAATGTGAAGTGTCACACAGGGAATAAACACTGTCCGCATTTCTACGATTGTTCAAAACTGTGGATGCATCAAACGCCTGTGTACGCAAAAGTATACTTTGTTTGACTGTGCATATACACTCGTGTACGCGTAAAAAACAAAAAGTACACGTTCGCCTTAAAATTGAGGTTAAACCACTGGAGACACATGGATTACTTAAATTATTCTTTACTTAAAACATGACTTAAAACATTCTTTACTTCCTTTCTGGGGCTTGAAAGTGGTAGTTGTGTAGGCTGTCAATGTAGGGACAAAAAGCTCTCAGATTTCCTTAAAAAGATATTCACTTGTGTTCCTAAAATGAATGAAAGTCTTATGGGTTTGGAATGACATGAGGAAGAGTAATTAATGACAAAATATATATATATATATATATATATATATTTTGGGTGAACTAACCCTTCAATTTTTGAACTGGGAATATAAGTGTCATGCTAACCAATTGGTCCAAAACAAAACTTCAGTAAGGCATCTTGGGTCCTGCGCACAGGGCCACAGGTAACACATTCTGTATGTACTTCTTCATATGGGAAATCTTTAGCACTTAAATCCTTATTGCACGCCTGGGGCTGGACGCACGACAGACTTGACCTTGATTTGGACACTTTAATTGCATGCAGTTATTTTCTCTCATACCTGCTGGAACCTATTCACTAATTTAGTAATTATTGCCAAATCTCGCAAATAATTGATTCTCTTCACAGTGCTAAGCCACCAAATTTCACCGTGCAGATAAAGAAAGCTCTTAACTTTGAGCCAAGAATGAAGTCAAGGTTAGCAAAGAGGAGTGGACAGATCTGAGGCAAGGGGAATCACTCCATTCATTATGAACATCTTTCTTTCAGAGCACAGTAGAACAAATCCTGGTAACATTTGTAAATCTCCATTTGTAAGAGATTTCAGTCTCTTAAATGCAAATAATAAAAAGGAATTTATATGCATTGCATAATCATTTATGGTTAGGAGGACAGAAAAATAAATAGGCTTTTCAACATGTAGTTGTTGAATGGTAAAGGCCATGTGTTCAAACAAGCCATGCAATTAAATGTCACCTTACTTTTGCTTTATATATGTGATACATGATTGAAATCAGATACATATTTTTTGAAAAAGGTGTAGTGTAAAAACAAAAACTAAATAGTACATATAAAAAAATGTGTTTTGAAAATGTAATACTGACAAATTAAATAACAGAACCCCAGTCAAAGAGATGTGCTACTCAAATAGACTAGCACAAACAAATGTCCAATTGCTGAAGAAAAGAGAGGCCATAAGAATCCATTCAAATCCATTCATATCTACACTATATTGCCAAAAGTATTGGGACACCCCTCCAAATCATCGGATTCAGACTGCTTCTACAAACATTTGTTAAAGAATGGATCGCTCTCAGGAGCTCAGTGAATTCAAGCATGGTACCGTATTAAAGGTTGCCACCTGTCCATTCGTGAAATTTCCTCACTACTAAAAATTCCATGGTTATTCAACTGTTAGTGGTATTATAACAAAGCGGAAGCAATTGGGAACAGCAACTCAGCCACGAAGTGGTAGGCCACGTAAAATCACAGAGCTATAAAAAAGCTGGGTCAGTCCATTCTGAGGCACACAGTGCGCAGAGGTGGCCATCTTTCTGCCAGTCAGTAGCTACAAACCTCCAAACTTCATGTGTCCTTCAGATTAGCTCAAGAACAGTGTGTAGAGAGCTTAATGGAATGGTTTTCCATGGCCAAGCAGTTGCCTCCAAGCCTTACATCACCAAGTGCAATGCAAAGCGTCGGATGCAGTGGTGTAAAGCATGCCACCACTGGACTCTAGAGCAGTGGAGACGTGTTCTCTGGAGTGATAAATAATCACACTTCTCTTTCTGGCAATCCGATGGACGAGTCTGGGTTTGGCGGTTGCCAGGAGAACGATACTTGCCTGACTGCATTTATTTTATGGTATTATGGTGTGGGGTTGTTTTTCAGGGGTTGGGTGTTCCAGTGAAAGGAACTCTTAATGCTTCAGCATACCAAGACATTTTGGACAATTTCAAGCTACCAACTTTGTGGGAACAGTTTGGGGATGGCCCCTTCCTGTTCCAACATGTTTGCGCACCAGTGCACAAAGCAAGATCCATAAAGACATGGATGAGCGAGTTTGGTGTGTAAGAACTTGACTGGCCTCCACAGAGTCCTGACCTCAACCCGATAGAACACCTTTGGGATGAATTAGAGCGGAGACTGTGAGCCAGGCCTTCTAGTCCAACATCAGTATCCAACCTCACAAATGAGCTTTAGAAGAAAAGTAAAAAAATTCCCATAAACACACTCCTATTAGTGGAAAGCCTTCCCAGAAGAGCTGAAGCTGTTATAGCTGCAAAGGGTGGGCCAACTCCATATAAAACCCTACGGATTATAAATGGGATGTAATTTAAGTCCCACAACTTTTGGGATATTTGGAAACTGTAAAATTGATTTAAACTACACATCCATTTTATACTTATTCATTGAAATAAATAATCTCTGTGACAACTGTTTGTAGCACAACATCTGACAAATTCAGCTGTTAACATACTTTTTTCCATCATGTTTGGATATATGTGTTCAGAACATTTTGGGAAGTGAGTAATGCATTTGTAAAACTAACTGTGTGATTTAGATTATGCAAATTAGTTTTACAGGGGAAAGATGCCAGCAGCCAATCATAGCACAGAAATGGAGAAGCGCCAAATTGCAATCTCCTCATCGGAAAGCGATAAATGTACCCTTTCAACAGACACTCTTGTTCAGTAAGACATTAACAGATACAACATTCACAGTCTCTGTAAAGGAAAAGACATTTACAGATTCTGTTCAGACCGTTTAACAAACACTACGTTCAGAGTCTTTATCCAGAGAGACAGTGTCAGATGCAACACGCCATGAATATCCATGCCAGAGAGACAAAAGTAGATTTCTAGAGTCTCTGACCCAGAGAGGCAGAAGACTTAGATACATTTGCAACAAGGTTAAGCTCTGGAGAGCAAACTTTAACTTCAAAGTACCTTCAACTGCTTGTTCCAGATTGTTAAGGGCCATCTGCACTTATGTCAAAGCCTCATTTGCATGTCCCATATTTTAGGACCCGTTTGGTGATCTAGGGCAGTGGTTCTCAAACCTGTCTTGGGGACCGTCCACCGCTACACCTTTTGTATGTCTCCCTCATCAGACACACCCAATTCAAGTCTTGCTGTCTGTACTAATGAGCTGACACATTGAATTAGGTGTGGAAGACATACAAAATGTGCAGTGGTAAGGGGTCCCCAGGACAGGCCTGGTGCTGTTTTGAACATTTTATGAGCTCTTCGTGAGTTCTCAGCTGGTAAAAAATAAAACCATATGTACACGCATAAAATTATCGCTCTTAATCCAGCACAGAGCATTGTTTTGAATGTTCCGTAAGCAAGCTCCGTCGAGAAATATACGTCATAAAAGCGACCAATCAGATTGTGACCGTATACCTATGCCTATGGTTCGGTAACTTTAGGTTCGCAATTAAAAATACCAGTGTGAACGCTAAACAGACCAGAACTATATGTTTTGTTTTTGTTTTTAGTCGGATAAACAAACCAAACTACAAGTGTGAACGCACTTAGTGGTTGTGTTGATTACCCTTGTTCATCGCTTTGGTTAGCAAAAGAAGGTAAATATCGTGGACACTCTCAGAATCATCTTAAGCACTTATCTCATTTACTACATGTATATACACTCACCTAAAGGATTATTAGGAACACCTGTTCAATTTTTCATTAATGCAATTATCTAATCAACCAATCACATGGCAGTTGCTTCAATGCATTTAGGGTGTGGTCCTGGTCAAGACAATCTCCTGAACTCCAAACTGAATGTCAGAATGGGAAAGAACGGTGATTTAAGCATTTTTGAGCGTGGCATGGCTGTTGGTGCCAGACGGGCCGGTCTGAGTATTTCACAATCTGCTCAGTTACTGGGATTTTTATGCACAACCATTTCTAGGGTTTACAAAGAATGGTGTGAAAAGTGAAAAACATCCAGTACACGTCAGTCCTGTGGGCGAAAATGCCTTGTTGATGCTAGAGGTCAGAGGAGAATGGGCCGACTGATTCAAGCTGATAGAAGAGCAACTTTGACTGAAATAACCACTCGTCACAACCAAGGTATGCAGCAAAGCATTTGTGAAGACACAACATGCACAACCTAGAAGTGGATGGGCTACAACAGCAGAAGACCCCACCGGGTATCACTCATCTCCACTACAAATAGGAAAAAGAGGCTACAATTTGCACGAGCTCACCAAAATTGGACACTTGAAGAATGGAAAATGTTACCTGGTCTGATAAGTCTCGAGTTCTGTTGAGACATTCAGATGGTAAAGTCAGAATTTGGCGTAAACAGAATGAGAACATGGATCCATCATGCCTTGTTACCACTGTGCAGGCTGGTGGTGGTGTAATGGTGTGGGGGATGTTTTCTTGGCACATTTTAGGCCCCTCAGTGCCAATTGGGCATCATTTAAATGCCACGGCCTACCTGAGCATTGTTTCTGACCATGTCCATCCCTTTATGACCACCATGTACCCATCCTCTGATGGCTACTTCCAGCAGGATAATGCACCATGTCACAAAGCTCGAATCATTTCAAATTGATTTCTTGAACATGACAATGAGTTCACTGTACTAAAATGGCCCCCACAGTCACCAGATCTCAACCCAATAGAGCATCTTTGGGATGTGGTGGAACGGGAGCTTTGTGCCCTGGATGTGCATCCCACAAATCTCCATCAACTGCAAGATGCTAATGGGCAAACATTTCTAAAGAATGCTTTCAGCACCTTGTTGAATCAATGCCACGTAGAATTAAGGCAGTTCTGAAGGTGAAAGGGGGTCAAACACAGTATTAGTATGGTGTTCCTAATAATACTTTAGGTGAGTGTATACTCCCAGTTCTGTTCAGTCCTTTGTCGGTTATTGTTTCGTGTAACGTGTAGTTCTACTTCTTTATGTGCAGTAAAGTCTATTTAGAATCCTTATTCCTCAACTAAATGTTACATAGGTGATGTGTTACAAACACATTTTGGTGGTACATGTGAAAAACACTACATAACTGGTGCCCTGTGTGAGGTTAAACTATATATGTATATATATATATTAGTGCTGCAACGACGCTGCCGACGGCGTCATCGACGACGCCGACCACGGAAATACGCCGACGATGCGTGAAATGCGCCGACGCCGTGATCATACATTCATCTCGCGAGTGGCGGCTTCTGCTCCTGGGAATGGAGAAAGTTCCATTCTATCACAAAACCTAGACCACGATTATCAAAAGTATGGGGATACTTTAAACAGAGGCTAACCAAAATGGTCCTTTGTTCCCTTTGCAAAGCCGAAATGGCGTTACGTTACCACGGCAGCACTCCGATGCACGTGCTCCTCACACCGGCTTCACACCGCACACGCTAGCAGTGTGTTGGCAGGGCAGAAGCGGTGCGTATGGAGAGCGGAGCCGCGCCAGTTGTACATTCACACTGGCTGCGTTTGTCTCGCGCAGCTGAACCGCTGGCTCGTATATTGCAAATACAGACGAATATCGTCAATTCTGTCACTTTCCTGGTGTTCTCCTCCGACCCCTGTCTGTCTCGTGCTTTGATTAATGATGGGCAGCGTATATCTGCTGCAAATGCGACTGTGTTCTCCTCTTTCCCAAATACACATGCATAACATGCTGTATAAAGGTAGTTTACGTGATAAAAGTACTCTTAATGTTAATATAAGCCTCTAGTTTTAATCATTTAAACAGGCATTTGAAGTTTGAGCAAAAACTGGCAGTGTGTTTTCCAGTATTTTATTTTTTTAAATCACAGCGCCGGATGTCATATGGTGTTTGTGAAACACACAGAACACTTCACTACATGATTTCAAGGTGAAATTAGTTGTTTTGCATGTTACTCAGGTCAGTTTTGATCAGAACAATGCACTGTGGCTTTAATTCAGCGTGAGCAGCGCATAGACCCGCGCCAAACGATCGCGCACTGACGCTTCTGCTCTGCTCCTGCTACGCGCGCGCTGCCTCTGCTGCCGGTGTGAATGCATGAGCGTTGGTAAAAATATGCGCTGCTTACTCCCTGCTTACGCGTGCGGTGTGACATCCATTGAACATGCTTAAGCTTCCATTTTCCACAACTGATGTGTGCGTTGATGAATGTTTATATGTGAATAAAAGCCTAAATTAAATCTGTTCATCATATAAAGTGATTGTGTCTCTTCAGAAAATGTGGACTAAACCACTCAATTAATTTGTATTAGTTTTACAATTTACGATAAACTATTTGAAGTGTCAAAGTGGTAGTTGCATTAGTGCTGCAATTATTGTGTTTGTTTTTTCTCAGGAAGAGGCAAAGCTTAGAAGAAGAATTCTTTCAAAATGTGCATGAAATGCGTCGACGTGTCGCGTCATACATTCATCTTGCGTAATGGCCCCAGCTGGCCGTTACACTTACCGATAGCATACTCAACATGATTGCAAAAGATACTTTATGGCACTTTATTTTTGTATACTGTAAAAACTAACTTGCAGTACTTTTTGGTAAAAATTTAATAAAAGTTGAAATATTATATTAGAAGTAGTACTTATCATTTTTTGTATAGTTATCCAAAGGATTCATTAGCTAATCAAAAAAAGAACACTAGATTGAAAAATAATAATAGTAATCGTTAGATTAGTCGACTAATCGAAAAATAATCATTAGATTAGTCGACAGAAAAATAATCGTTAGTTGCAGCTCTAATATATATATATATATATATATATATATATATATATATATATATATATATATATATATATATATATATATATATATATGTATATATATATAGGCTGTCGATTTAACACGTTAAGGAAATTAATAAGTTAAGAATAATGCATTAAAATTAGTAACGCATTTAACGCACTTGCCCTGCTCCAGATCCAACGTAGGTCATCTTACATTTCATACAGTTGATTGATAAAGAATATGATGCAGTGCAACAACTCACTGTGTAATTAAGCCTACAATGCAGTTACAATGTCCCTAAAATTCAAGATATGGGGATAAAATGCCTGTTTTAGTCTCAAGGTGTTTTTACACCGGGCACGTTGTGGTCAGCGTCAGAGCGCGATTGTTCTCTCTGGTGCTTGAATAGATACACTGCAGGCTCCCTCCTGATCGCATTCAAGGTAATTAATCAACACCATCATCCCCTACATTGAACTAAATACATTGTCATCTGACAATGTATTTAGTTGGTGCGCATGCGCAGGTTACTTTTCTTTCGAGTCGCTTGTTATGCTCACATTCACTTGAATCTCAGCACAGTTCGAGCGCAACTCAGACCAGAGTTGAGAGACCAGATTTTTAACTCCAATCGTTGCAGTCTGTCAGTCGTATAATGCATGTGAATGGTAACAAGCATCTATGAGAGTAAAAAAAAACAACAGAAAAATCCATATTAAACCCTGCAGCTTGATTTACACATTTGTGTCTTAAGACACGAAAAGATTGGTTTGTGCGAGAAACATAACAGTATATAATTTTGTTTTACCTCAAATACAACACTATGTCCAACAGCCTTCAGTGCGCCATCACTTCCGGTAAGTGAGGTCTGTATACGATATGGCATAGTTTATGTTTATATATTTAGTTCATAATACTGAAGAAACAAAATCACCTATATCTTGGATGCCCTGGGGGTAAGCAGATAAACATAAATAATTTTGGGGCAAACTATCCCTTTAACCTGTTTTGCAGTTGACATGCATATTTGCTGATAGAAAAAGGCTCAGAGAATAGAGAGCCCATGGTAGAAGGAAGAGAATTTTCTAAAGCCGTGTTCATGTGTTTGGAATGCCAGTGAAAGACGTTATTTCAACATATAATTTGCCAGGGCACAATTATTTAATTTGCTGCACCTGTGTTTTAAGTAGATTACCTGCACCAGATTATCATCGGCTGTGTTTTTTTGCGACCCTACGATAATGTGCGCTGCTCTTGGTAAATTGTCGGTCATAATGGAAATGAGCTTCATGCCTGTATTCTTTATTTGTGCATTGTCAGTAGATCACCTGCAGACCTTTCCACTCCCATCAGCGCTTTTATGAGATTGCGGTCTCACGGTCATTTGCTCTGTTAAATCTGGCCCCATAACTGACCAAGGTAATTTTATTGAGTATGTTGGGTTGCTAATTAATTTACAATGAAAAATCTAGGCCCTGAAGATAAACTATGAGAATCACTGCTATAAAGCATTGTTCAATACAAGTCCACTTTCTTTCAATCTATAGGCCTTAAACTGAACATAATTTACATAATTACATATTCCTGGATCAACCACTTTTGTTGTTTCTAGAACAACTTGCCTATCATGCCTATATCAAGACAAGGCTATGATTGGTTAAAAGCAAATATTCCAAGAATGAAACACAACATTGACCCATTTGTGAAAATCATGTTGTTCTAGCGCTTTACCAGATGTCTCTAATACCACAGTGAAGAAAGTACAGACCTAAAACGACACATTGCCACATTAAGTAAATCTCAATAGTTCTGTTTGTGTTGTTTACACTCAACCAGCTAACTCAATATTAAATAATGGGAAACGATCACTCTGAGAACAACGGCGGTTACCTTTCAGCAATCTGGCTAGACTAGTGCTTCTAATCTGAATTGACATGCTGTCGACACTTGTGTTTATCACGTTACTGCAGTGATAATGCATATTGCATTGATTCCAATTTGTTTAAATTATATGCCAGGATATCAACGGTTAGCATATAGGATGCCCATGCATGTTGAATACTAAGCAGTGCTCGGGAACCTGATGCATTCAAAAAACGACTAGCATGCTCATTTATATAAGAACTGCATGCTTTCTGTCCATCATCATATTCCACTCTAGTGCGCGTGTTTACAACCTACTCTATCAGTTTCATTACTCACTATCATTACAGCCGTTTAGAAAGAGTTTGATGTGTGGATGCGAATGTGTTTGTGTGTTTCAAAGTCTACCATTGAACGCTTTATGACATGCCACAGTGTGCAGTAACAATACTGAAAAATTCCAGCTCGTTTGCACCTCCAGTGGCCAATAAGGAAATCATTTAACGGAATGATGCTGTATAATTACGAGAAATCATCAGGTTTGCATGACTTTTCTAATATTTCCCAGTCCATCCTTTAATGATGCAGACCTAATGAGTCCATTAGTCTCCTCTGAGGGGCACGAAAGGGTTTGCCAGATGTTCCATGACATAATTAAACAGCATCTGCTCTGTCTTTAAGCTTTCTTGTCTATTATTTTATATATATATATATATATATATATATATATATATATATATATATATATATATATATACACATACATACACACATACACACACACACACACACACACACACACACACACACACACACACACACACACACACACACACACACACACGCACGCACACTTTCTAATATTGTGTTGGTCCCACTTTTGCTGCCAAAATAGCCCTGATCCATCCAGGCATGGACTCCACTGGACCCCTGAAGATGTGCTGTGGTATCTGGCACCAAGATGTTAGCAGCAGATCTTTTAAGTCCTGTAAGTTGCGAGGTGGGGCCTAAATGGATCTGACTTGGTTGTTCAGCACATCCCACAGATGCTCGATTGGATTGAGATCTGGGGAATTTGGAGGCCAAGTCAACACCTCAAACTCATTGATGTGCTCCTCAAACCATTCCTGAAGCATTTTTGCTTTGTGGCAGGGCGCATTATCCTGCTGAAAGAGGCCACAGACACCAGAGAATACCTTCTCCATGAAAGGGTGTACATGGTTTGCACCAATGCAGCCCCAAACGCAACAAACTGCGATGTACATTTTGACACCTTTTTTATCAGAACCAGCATTCATTTCTTGAGCAATTTGAGCTACAGTTGCTTGTCTATTTGATCGGACCACACGGGCCAGCCTTCGCTCCCAATGTGCATCAATGAGCCTTGGCCACCCATTAATAGAGGTGTCGAAATTAATCGTTCTACGATGCATCGCGATGCAGACAAGGACAATTCAGTATCGGTTCAGTAATAGACCATAAACGATTATAATGTACTGATTAATTTCTGACGTCATTTGTCACGTACATGCTTTGTCGCGGTAGCATACAATGGCAGAGGGAGTGCTTCAGTAGTGCTGTCATATTTGGCTATAAGATGTCATTTAGCCCATAACACACTCTCACGTAAAATTTTTTCACCATTGCGAGGAATAAAATTTACATATGTAGTTTCAACAACCAGATGAGCTTAGACTTTAGTATTGACTGTAATGTGGCCCAGACCACCTCTTGAAGTGGCTTTTACGATTTGCTTTTGTGTACTTGTTCTAAATGCTCCTGTTGTCATCCAGACTTGAGTTTTGTTTGATACATTCAAGAAGCGTGTTTTCTTTGAGCAGGTACAATTAAAGGTTCAGTTCATATAACTGCCTGACATTTTACAAATTGTATACATAAGGATGCAGTGCATCGTCAATGCATTGTGATGCATCATGATATCGAATTGAACCGAACTGATGGCATGATAATCGTAATCTAACCGAACCGTGAGACCAGTGTAGGTTCACACCCTTACCCATGAACCTGTTGCCAGTTCACCACTGTTCCTTCCTTGGACCACTTTTGGTAGATACTGACCACTGCAGACTGGGAACACCCCACAAGAACTGCAGTTGTGGACATGTTCTGACCTGTTGAGATGATCTAAGTCATCTAGCCATCACAATTTTGGCCCTTGTCAAACTACACTTGCCAATTTTTCCAGCTTCTAACACATCAACTTGTTCAACAAAATGTTCACTTGCTGCCTAATATATCCCTCAGTGTTATTCACTTCACCTGTCATAATGTTATGCTTGATCGGTGTATAAGGAAAAATGATGAAATGTATTCAAATGTACAAGAATTTGTTCAAATATTCCATAAAACACATATTTAACCTTAATACCTTGTTTTAAAAAGTAACTTTAAAAAGTTATATTTTACTCTACAGCTCGTGTTCAGTTCAAAGCCATCAGATCCACTCTCTCTGAATACAAATGCTCAACATATTAAACAGAGCCATACACATTTAAATCCCTCTAGACCACCTGCTTAAGAAAGAAGTGATTTGTGTTCTCATCATGTAGATGAAAATGGAGAACTGACATTCCTGTGCAGAAGAAAATAGCTATGAACATGGTCAAAAAGAGGTAGTTGTATTCAAACGCTTCCGGGTGAGGCATTACAACACAACTGGCACCAACTCTATAGAGCAGAACATGAAATTAAACAAAAGAGGAAAGACAAACTACAATGCCACGCTGAAAAGACAAGAGTGGAACATGGCAGTATCATATTTTCAAAGCATTAAAATAATAGTTTCACTCAGTGCGCCTTTAGAGATTTTTTAGGCCCCTATACTTCAAGCTAAATCAATGCATGGAGGCTCCGCCTTCTTTCACGTGGAAATCTTTTCTGGTTCATTTCTTCTGTTAAGTCCATAGAGGTCAGACGTCCGCGAGTGAAACATGAACACACAAGAGACCTGCTTTATAGTAGTTATAATTCTGATGAAATGAGTTTTTCAATTTAATATGGTAAAGCTGCTTGATTTTAAGCAGTCTATGTATAAAGTGCTATATAAATAAATGTGGCTGAATTACAGAGCTTGTGCAAACATGTGTCTAGATCAGGGGTCTCAAACTCACGCCCTGATATTTTGTGTCACCCTACTTGACATCAAAGCTTAGTGTTAAGAGTGGCCTGCGCGTTGTTCTGAAAAGCACCTTTTTGCTGAGTCGTTGCGTGTGCCGCGCTTGCCGCCTCACTTCGTGTGTGTGTGTGTGTGTGTGTGTGAGAGAGAGAGAGAGAGTTAGCTTGGTCCTCCTCATGCAGTATAATTGGTTGACACGTGCTTGACAGGAACAGAATTTGAGGCTGATCAGACAGCTGACTCAGATGGCCAATCAAATCAAAGTAGGCGGGGTTTACATTCTCTTTTGGCTTGTACAGTCTTCACACACACACACACACACACACACACACACACACACACAAGAGCGTCAATCTATCGCTTAATGCCGTTGCGGAGAGGGACTATTCTTTCCGGTGAAATCACAAAACTACATGTACACACAAATGCACACAAAATGCCCATGCTCTTAATATACAATCACTGATGAACATCTTTGATTTTAATAAAAAAAGAAGAAAAAAAAAACTATAGGAGAGTAGATTAGAACTCGGAACTGAGACAATTTACTAAAATTCTACCACCATACCACTGGAGAACTCAAATATCAGCAGTGGATCTACGTATTTATTCACTCATGCAAAGAATCTCGGGACTAATGATATATTTGATGCAAATTAATGCAAATATTGTTTGCAAATAGTCCCAAATTATTTCCCAACTACAATTAGATCTACAATTTCATTCACTGTTCTGTTTAACCTGGTTACGGCCTTGCTTTGAATAAGTCTATTATTTTAAATAAAATTAAAATAATTAATTATTCCATTATTACATAAGGATTTAATTTCTATAAGCTATATATATATATTTTAAATCGAGTAGGCAAGAGAAGCCTATGAACCATCCATGTTTAGAAAGGAATGCTCAAATTCAGAGGAACAGTTCATGTTCAGAAGAAAAAGTAATGTTGAAGAACTGTTAATAATAAAGATTGAGAAGATTGGATCAGTTGTTCTCCTTTTTTTGTGGAATACTTGATGTGGCCCAGCCTGACCCAGAGTCTACCTCCACCGGCCCTCAGGTAAATTGAGTTTGAGAACCCTGGTTTAGATGCTTTTCTTATGCTTTATTCAAAAAAATGCTTTGTTATTGAGAGGAAAGCACACAGCACATATTTACATATTCATCTAACCGTCACTCTCAGCAGTGCGGCGCCTGGATGTTCGCCAACAGTATATCGCTGCTCGCGTATTTAGAACTTTGTTTTACCCCTAAGCGAAGAACGAGAAAAGAACTATGCTGTGAGTATATTGAGGCCTTTAGTCATGGAAACTTGACATTTAAAGTTCAGTCAAGACATTTGTAATACTTCAAATAATTAAACAAATGAATTCAACCAACAAAGGCCATTGTTCTCTGAAAACCTCACTTTTTTTTCATTGTAAGATTTTTTTTCTCTCCAATGGACATGAGTTCTTGAGCACTCAAACAGGTTTTTGTTTTGTTTCTAGAGTCTTTCTACGCTTTAGTGGTGATGTGCACTGATGACTGAAAATCTCCACCCATTACTCAAATCCATCCAACACTCAATTAACAGTCCATTTGCATTCTGGCAGCACTCTGCGTCTAGCTCTTGATAAATAACTCTTTTCCTCTTGTGCTAGTCAATCAACACACACACACACACACACACACACACACACACACACACACACACACACAACCACACACACACACACACACACACTTCATGATCTTAATGAAACCCTACAGATTCCCACTGCAAAGAGCCCAATGAGTTGTAGCCAAGGTATTCATAACGTAAATTGTACATGTACATTTTTTACAGTCACTGAACCACACAATACCAATGTAATGGCAACATCTACAAGATAAATCCATTTATATACAACTTCAGAGATGCAAATCTTTTCAAATCATAATTAACAAGTCAAATTAGTAAATTATTGGACACACTTTATATTAGGTGGCCTTAACAACTATGTACTTACATTTAAATTAATAATTTGATACAATGCACTTATTGTGTACATACATGTTTAGCACATTTTCTATGTGCTTCGAAAGGGAGAGGTGTGAGCGGGGTGTGATTGCAACTCACATCCTCACCGAAAGATGGCGCTAAAATTCACACACTGCACCTTTAAGATGTTGTGTCATGTTAAAAAATGAACAAATTAAACCAACATTAAAAAAAAAGTACATTACAAAGAACTTGGCACGTTTTATCTTATACATGACTGACTCAACAAAATATAAATAAATTCAATATTCTATCATCACAAATTCATAAACAATGATTCGCATTTGTAGTTGCCTATGCATGAAAGTTTGAAGCTGTCAATACATACTGAACATATTGTATGTACAGTATATAGAACAACTCTATGTAAAACACCTACAGATACTAATGAGATCACACTGGTGTTACAGGTAAAGAAAGGAGGAAATAGATGTTAAAGATCAAGAACGAGATCAATGTCAAACAGTGCATGAACAAAGGCTGCTAATTGGAAAACAGGAGAACGACCTGCAGCAAGCTCCAAAGGCAACATTTCATATAGCATGTATACCAACCCATATGTCTGAATTAAATTATTCAAGCAATACATTAAAGATGATGACACAATGCATGCAGATATAACATATGTTGTTTTTGCTCTCTGTTCAGAAAAAAACAAAAAAAACAGCTAAACCAAATGTTGATAAAATGCCATAAAAACTTACAATCTCTCCCTACAACGTCCCCGGCCAATCACTCCCATCCATTATTTGCCATCTTGTGAATTTTTTGTCAGTCCTACCTGAGCACAGCCAGGTGGAAACCCCCCGAGACTCTGCAACAAATATGCAACTGCCTCAGACACTTGAGTGTTTAACTCATCCTAGTTTCTCCACTCAAAACTTGGTGCAGCGCCATAGTGATATGCGTCAAATTAAAGGCCTGGATCATTGAAACTCCAAAAAAACTGCATCTTCCAGACAGTGCTCTGACATATAATGGACTTTTGCATAAAGTATAGACACATATCATCACCCCCAGAAGAGTAGATGGGAAACTAACACTGTAAATTAATTTAAATAGCCCAACTGATGCATTTGCATTACCTGCAGACCGTAAACATTCACAATTGGCAGTATCTCTTAATTGCTTTGAGCATTTGGCCTTACATCTATTCTACTTGTTAGGGATTTCCAATCTTAGATGTTTTTGGTGGTAGGGTGCTGAAGTAGACTCTTTGCGACAAGGAGTAAATTACAAACATTAATCATGCCGAGTCATTATCAGGTTTTTCCAGGGGAAAAAAAATAAACTAAAACTGTTTATTTCACAAACCCCACCACCCTCTGTACTTTGGGACGGTTTGCAAATTAATGTTATAACGCCAGAGAATGTGACAGAATGTAATGGAAGTGATTCATATATACTTCATTGGCATTATATGGGTCTGAGTTTTTTAACCAATAAGCAAATGTATGCAAGTTTGCATATTGTGGTGTAGTAACTTGTGCCCTAATGACTTGCTGAGTCTGATAATTTGCCCAGAACACCCACTGTGCATATTACTCTATGAACAAGCTGGGGTCTGCAACTCTATGCAAACTGCCATTGTGATTTTATAATACGAATGACAGAAGTGGTATACACACACACACACACACACACACACACACACACTCAAATAAAGGATTATTAGGAACACCATACTAATACTGTGTTTGACCCCCTTTCGCCTTCAGAACTGCCTTAATTCTACGTGGCATTGATTCAACAAGGTGCTGAAAGCATTCTTTAGAAATGTTGGCCCATATTGATAGGATAGCATCTTGCAGTTGATGGAGATTTGTGGAATGCATATTCTGGGCACGAAGCTCCCGTTCCACCACATCCCAAAGATGCTCTATTGGGTTGAGATCTGGTTACTGTGGGGGCCATTTTAGTACAGTGAACTCATTGTCATGTTCAAGAAACCAATTTGAAATGATTTGAGCTTTGTGACATGGTGCATTATCCTGCTGGAAGTAGCCATCAAAGGATGGGTACATGGTGGTCATAAAGGGATGGACATGGTCAGAGACAATGCTCAGGTAGGCCGTGGCATTTAAACGATGCCCAATTGGCACTAAGGGGCCTTAAGTGTGCCAAGAAAACATCCCCCACACCATTACACCACCACCAGCCTGCACAGTGGTAACAAGGCATGATGGATCCATGTTCTCATTCTGTTTACGCCAAATTCTGACCATCTGATGGCTCAACAGAAATCGAGACTCATCAGACCAGGCAACATTTTTCCAGTCTTCAACTGTCCAATTTTGGTGAGCTCGTGCAAATTGTAGCCTCTTTTTCCTATTTGTAATGGAGATCAGTGGTACCCGGTGGGGTCTTATTATATATAAAGGGTTGCAACGGTATACCGGTATGGCGGTTTATCGTGATATTTACATGTACGATTATCATATCGTGAGCATTTGCTTACACACATTTTTTGGGGGGAAATGAAAGCAGATCTCACCTACGCTACTGCACATATGCAACTTCATTACACGTCACTGCTTAGACTCCACTCATACATGTACAGCTGAGAAAATGTCAGAGCCAGAGGCTACAAATTCTAATCTCTATCCCCCAACCAAAAAAATGTACAATCTGCAGTATGGGAATACTTTGGGTATCCAAAAAAACGAACGGGGGGTTGTCCTAAAGATGGTTATCCATTTTGCAAAAAGGGTGGCTGCAAAAGAAGGAAATACGCTGAACATGTTCTCCCATATTCGTGAACACCATCCTTCCGTGTTCTGTTTATAACTTAAGGCCATTTTATTTCCGTGATGCAGAATTATTTCTGATTATTAGGCCGGCGACACACTGCGTGTAGTGAGCGTGGCGTTTCTGACGCGGTGCTGCTGCTGCTAGGTGACGTACAGGGAAGGCCTATACTTCATGTATACTACATGTTAAACATTAATATATAGCCTACTGATACAGCAAAGACAACGTCGGCAGTTTTGACCATACATATCTATGGTATTGATGGCAAAATAGGCTACAGAATTTTCGTTCTGTATTGAAAATCGATAATTATTATTATTTATTTAAATGACAGTTATATCTGCATTTGTGTCAAAACCTAGAGACTTTCAAACATCACAATGTCATTTATTAATATGTATGTGTCAAAATGACATATAAACATCTTTTCTTTATTCTATTTTGCCTGGAAACGCGTCCAACACGCTTGCGCGTCGCATTAAAAATAGGCGTTGTTTCTATTTCTAGCTTGCACGCGTTTTCCGCGCATTACGCAGGCAGTGTGCAAGCTCTTAACTGTTTACATGGGAGCCGAAATAAAAACGAACACGCCACGCAGCTGAGAAGCTCACGCCACGCTTGAAGTGTGTCGCCGGCCTTACAGAAGAGAACGCGCTGGTTGCCGATGTCCTGTCTTTTGTGTGTCTCAATCAGATCCCTAGTTGCGCCAGTCTCGTGCACACATCGAGTTCTCTTTCGGTCTTGAACAAACAATAACAACACAGAGACTGTTACCAAAATGCCAGTTTTGTTGAGTATGGTCGTAGGAGTCTTAAAATAGTTAAATAACATCTTAAACGAACGTGAGAAAATGAGATGAGCGTGACAGCGCGTCAGATCCAGCGTCATGTTCAGCAGCCGCCGGTTTTAAAGTGACAGCACTGATGAACAGAGATGTAAAGGGAACAGAGAAAAGATTATTAATCTATATTTAATGTATTATTTATGCAGTTAAGAAAGCTGTTTGATAACTATTACATTTCTGTATTATGTCTAACAGGGAAGGCCAAAGGTAAATATATATTTTTTTATAATTCTTTTTTTTAATAATTTTGTTTTAATTCACTTAAATTAAAAGTTGTTTTAAAGCCTAATAAATGTTGAAATTGGTAGCTTTTATTTATACTGTAATTTAATGTCATTAATATTTCATAGAGACATTAGTATCAGCCGCCGGTTTTAAAGTGACAGCAGCACTGATGAACAGAGAAGTTAAGGGAACAGAGACAAGATGATTAATCTATATTTAATGTATTATTTATGCACTTAAGAAAGCTATTTGAAAACTTTTACATTTCTGTATTATGTCTAACAGGGAAGGCCAAAGGTAAATATAATTTTTTATAATTCTCTTTTTAATAATGATTTGTGTTTTAATTCACAATTTTTTTTAAAGCCTAATAAATGTTGAAATTGGTAGCTTTCATTTATACTGTAATTTAACATCATTAATGTTTCATAGAGACAGTAGTATCAGTGATACTGGCCTTCATTCATAAAAAGATGCCATTACAACACATTTAAAATAAGCTGTCTTTAAACCGTTTCTACATTAATTTGGAGAGTAACTGAAATTATTACAATATCAAAATATTAAAGCTTGGTTTATTATTTCCTAATCTAAAGAGAAATTGCATTCCTTATTTTGTTCAAATGTGGGGTGGTTCAAATTTCTTGTATCTATACTTGTATCTGACTCATACTTCCATAAGTTTTTATTTTTTCAGAAAAAAGTTTGATATAATAAACCATATGTTAAATAAAAAACGTATCTGTTTTCATTTATTGAAGGGTCATTGTAGGTGATGATTATAATAATAATCAGAGGTGGAAATAGTACTGAAAATGTTTACTCAAGTACAAGTACTGTTACATTGCTGAAATTATACTCAATTATAAGTAAAAGTACTGGTGTCAAAAAAGTACTTCAGTAAAAGTACAAATTACTCTTCTCAAAAACTACTCAGAGTACCAATATATATTTAATCAAATCATATATGTATTTAGAAAATAGCTACTTTCAACAAAACACAATTTTACCTTTAATAAATTAGTGTAAATAAATTAGTGGTCAGTATAATATTCAATACCATGGGGAAAACCTCAGAATACTGCATACTGTAATTTTGATATCTCTCTTGTCAAGGAAAATATTATTTTCAAGCTTCAAAAAGCACAAGACTCATTGTAACAGTAATTCATTTTAATGGGGGGGAAATCACATCTCGAATGGCCTGAGGGTGTCCACAGCAAATTTTCATTATTGGGTGAACTATCCCTTTAATTTCTAGTTCAAGGGCACAAAGATTTGCGATTGCACGGGACACAGTGAGAGCAGGCACACAATATCTGAGTGAGAGGAGAGGCAGTTCATGTGTAGTGTATATTTGAGAATGATCTTCGTTAAACCACACACTCTCGACCTCTGCCATTAAATAACGCCATAGAAACCTGCGGGTATGATTAAAATGATGCGCAATACATTCAGGCTCGAACTGAGGACCGGTTAAACTCTCTGTCAGAGGAGAGAGAGCGAGAACTGCAAACAAAGAGTAATGGAGCGAGTCAGATATTTCAGTATCGATATGTATCAAAATATAGATATTATTTTTGACAACACTACCATGCAGATTGTTTCTCCAAACGCTCAGTCTATAAATCACTGTGAGGTTATGATCAGCGCCCCCGGCCAGAAGCAGCTGTTGCGCTGCAGGCTTTTACAAATACCAGGCCTTTTATTGGTCCGTTTACGATCGGATCTCTTATTGGCTACGAAATCCCGGTGGTCAAAGGTTTGAATATTGATTCAAATTGTAAGCGTACTCAGTAACGAATTGTGATTTTAAAAGTAACGTAGATTATTAACCTAATTGTTACTTGAGTACAAGTAAAATTACATATTTAAAAATGTACTCCAAAAGTACAAATTCCCGAAAAAACTACTTAATTACAGTAATGTGAGTAGTTGTAATTGTTACTTCCACCTCTGATAATAATAATAATAAACAGAGCAAAACAATAAAGATTTTTAATATCGTAAACCGTGAAACCGTGATATTTTCTGAGACGATTATCATACCGTGAAAATCTCATACCGTTGCAACAATGTATATATATAGTACATCAATAATAATACATTTTATTCATAAAGCACTTTACATTTTAAAGAAAATCTCAAAGAGCTACAAAGGGAGGAAAAATAAATAAAGCAGTTAGAGCAATTAAAAATTAAGAATTAAATTAAAAATCAACACAAACATGTAAACACAAAGCAATTTAAACATTGAAATTAAACCCCAAACATTCAAATGAAGACAGCTCAGGGAGGGCAGAGGAAAAGATCCAAATGACTGCGGTAGAAAACACTAGGCCACCACCACGGCCAGAGCTATGAGCTTTTTGGAAATAACAGTAGCCAGGAGGACATGTCTCATTCAAAACACAAAAAAAACATCTGGTTTCTGTAAGGCACATTATGTTCAAACTTTTGTCCTGAATATATATATATATATATATATATATATATATATATATATATATATATATATATATATATATATATATATATATATATATATACACAATGAAATTGAGATGCTAATAACTACTGCCACAGACTAGTCAGACTTTCTATTTTGAGGGATTTCATTTCATTCAATAAAATCCCCAAAATGAAATTCAACCAGCATGTGCTAACAAACATGCATAATTTAAATTTGTAAATCAATCAATCAATCAATCAGCAAGAAAGAAAATAATAAATAAAGAAACAAAATGTAATAAAAATATAATAAGAAATCCTTTGTCCCTAAATACAAAGCAACTGATTTCCTCCTTTGGCATTAAATCTAAAAATTTCATTAGATGTCGTACCTTATTTATTTTAGCTGTAGTTTTGAAAGGTCTGTGGCACATTTCTTGAGCACTTACTTGTAATTTGATTGCATTTCTCAACCCATTCCGCATGCCAGTGGAGAGAGGAATTGATTCTGGATAGCGAATCTATCTAAAGTGGAACTGACAATGATTGTAAGTGAGATGCAGAGCAATTCGATTCCTAGTCATTTTTTGTGATATTCTACACGTTTCATCCTGACAGGATAAAACATTTGCTGATAATCTTGCTCCACCCTCCATAGATACAAAATGTCAGTGAGAGACAGATACACTTGTGATTACATAAAAACTATAAACTAGTTTGTGTTGTGGGGGAGAGAAATGCTGCATTTAGTTAGGATAACTAAATTCAGGGATAACTGTTCCAAAAGTTCTCTAAAAAGGTCAACAAACAAAAGCCTCAAGGTTTCAGTAGTAGAGGGGTCAACATCAGGGGCACAGGAAACGCTTTTAGCCGCCTCCACATTAAACCCACTCAACCAAACTTAGTCAACTTATATTTAAATATGTTCCTCTGCTCTCTTGCATTATAAGCATATTTCTGATACACATTTATGATAATAGTTTTATCCAGAAGTTTTAAACATTTTGATTCCAAGGGCCCTAAAATACCATAATCCTCTTTTACAAGACCTCCTTCCTAAAATGTGTATATACTGATTTTAAAAAGTGTACATTTCTAAATACAACAATACAAATGCCATTTATATTGTTACTGGAGTAAAGCCAATGTAAAAACAATTAAATAAATATTGACATTAATAAAATTTGGTTTAGAGAAATGGCAAATGTTTAAACCTGAAAATAAATATTTCAATGTAAGCACAACAAATATACATGTACACATTTATACATGGGTGACAACTGACGGGTAGGCCTATACCTGCATCAGCAAAGTATTTGCAGAAATGAAGCAAACTTTTTTTATTTAGCTTGTTACTTGTATATTTACCTTCTTTTTACTTAAATAATTAATAAGTAATGAATAATTTAGTAATTATTTTATTGAAGAATTCAGCATACTTCATTTTGTTATTAAGGGAAATGATGTGCTCAAAATGTGTTTTGTTTATTGTTTGTTTATCATTGCGTGACCATAAAGAAAAATGCCACATTGCAATATTAAAAATAGCAGTGTGGTGAGTTATGCGGACGTCTCAAACGACAGTTAATTATTAACTACAGAAAGTGAAAGTCAACTTAAATTTATATATATATATATATATACACACACACACATACATACATACATACATGTATATACACACACACACACACATACACATATATATATATATATATATATATATATATATATATATATATATATCAATCCTTTACCATTTTTAATCACGTTGAATCATACTTTTGTTGTGTGATTAATTGCGGTTAATCGCACACTTACAGTAAAATTAAGCATACGCATTTTATCTCATCAAACACATTCATTTTGTCATCATTTGATCAGCGTGTGATCAGTGATGGAGAACGCGCACATACACGGTTTGTTCTTTGTGCATCAATATACCAGACTCTGACGCGCATACTGTACGACTCCTGTACGTCACCAAAATTGCGCTCTTCAGAAACGTACACAGAATACGACAGAGCTTGTGTTTTAAAGCAAAACGCACTGGAATGAATAATTCACTAAAAACACAACGCGAGTCTCTATTCTCTCTGATAAGTCTGATGTAATCAGCCTGGCCTTCTTTACATTAGCGCTGTTTTGGACTGTTTGAATGAATTTGATTACTGGATCACTGAAAACTTTCCCAGAGTTTAACGAGCAACTAATGAATATTCATGAGTTCAGCCTCCTCCTTGCAGTGACATCATAAGCTACCTGTACTCTGGCCTCTCCACTCAGAAACTTGTTCCGGTGCCACTGGCCAACATGTTTTAGGTCTACAGTCGCCATCACTCCAAACCTCACTAATGAAGACAAACCAGTTAGAGGAAGAAATTAAAATTTTAATTGCTGTCCTCAAGATCCCAATATGTTGCCTCTCACCCAGGGGTCTGCGATTAAGTGGGTAAACTGCATTCTGTATTGATGGCTCTGTGCTCTTGTGGATATTAATCCCTGCCATGTGCAAATCACCCCCATATTGTCATTTTGATGGCTCCACAAGGTGGATTATAATGCGTCTCCATATGGCTCGGCTTTGCCACATAACCATGAATATGAGCTCGTGAATTATAAATATTCTGGGAGAAATCAGTGTGATTCAGTGCACCCTCGACAAAGATACATTTAGGGTGCTAATTATTGCACTTAACGTGCATGAGTGTGTCCTGCGGGATAGAGAGCCATGCGAAAGTCATGGTCCCTGCAGAATTATGCTAATGATTAGCATGACATTGGGGACAATGAAACAGTCATTACATAGATTTATGGCCTCAGATTAGTGTGTCACACACCAATAGCATTGAACTGTAATGTAATATCAGTGACATCATGGACTGAAGAGCAGTAATACTAGCCTGACTTCTGATCTCATCATCCCATCTAGAAATTAGATGAATAACATGGTCCTGTTAGTACCTGCTGGTATATGTAAATACATATTTTATTTCTAAAATCAACATCCTCCATTGGTCATTCAAATGTATTCTGAATAAATATACATTTTTGTATTTGCAACAAATGTATGTACATTTATGCAAATAATGTCATAATATAACAGATGCTATATCAGTGACAAGCTCTAAAATTGTGAAATACAAAATGTTTTCCCTAGTTGCCTTTCACATCACACCTCAGTAAAGTTTTATTTTAGCTTTATTTCAATTTAAAACAAAAATTACATTTTTTTAGTTAAAGATAAAAATAGTGATATTATTTTGAAGAATAATATGTGTTTGTGTTTGTGTTTATGTATGTATTTATGCGTGTGTGTGTGTGTGTGTGTGTGTGTGTGTGTGTGTGTGTGTGTGTGTGTGTGTGTGTGTGTGTGTGTGTGTGTGTGTGTGTGTGTGTGTGTGTGTGTGTGTGTGTGTGTGTGTGTGTGTGTGTGTGTGTGTTTTGTTTGTGTTTAGTTATGTATGTATGTATGTATGTATATAAAAATGTTGGGAAATATATTGGAAAAAACTCGTGTAAATGAATTATTGATTAATACATATCATTAGGTTTTTAGTTAGTTAGCACATGCCATTTTACAACCTTACGTAAGCTTGCCATGTCTTAAAAGATACTGACCTTGACACACAGTCATTAGGGTCTGCAGGGGTTCTCTCTATGATATTTACTGATTTATGTTTTCTCCTTAACGCACCTCTCTCTTTCATATGTAGCACTGAGAAGTCTGATTTGTTCCGCTTATGCGTCCAACTCTTGACTGCTGTCAACAGCCCATGTGACACTTTGGTAAAATGACAGGCTTAAAGGATAATGTCCACAGAATGTGTAAGACTGATGTAGGTTTATGTTGTGCTGTCAAACAGAGGCCGAGAAGTGGCTGCACCGGAGTCGAGGCATAACGGAAGGGGGCGAAGAAAAAGAAATCAATTTGCCAACATTTAAGTGACCCGTGCAGTGAAGACACGCCACAAGCAAAACCAGGCAAACCCCACCACCTTGAGCGGCAAAACATGATCTGTCATCCTGAGCAAGTGCATAATTCCAGATCAACACTCGGCCTGACAAGGAAACATGCTAGAGTGAGTCCCAAATAAAAACAGCAGCTTTTGCTTTGGAGGGAAACCAAGAAGATCTTTTACGGATCCTTTGCAGTTCTTGGTGTTAAATTTGCCAACCACTGAAGGGCATCTTGAATAATTTCTGTTTTTTGGATGGACTAAGTGTACTCTTCATGCTTTACTGGCCGCATGCTCTAGCATGCAATCTTTAGACAAGCTTCCTGAGTTGCATTTCAGCACAAAGAGGCTCTCTAGGTTTTAAAGCCCAGTGCATCTTAAAGCTAAAAATTACACACACTTGTGAGTTTATGTGTGAAAGACAGTATGAATAAGTAAGCAGGGTGGATGGGCGACCACAGAAATGCACACGACTCTCCAGACACATGATCATAATACTTGACTGAGCTGAAAGTACGTCTGAAGTACACGGGAGGATGGATTTTGTCTTGGCTAAAGGTCAGCGTGACCCATAAACAAAAAGGGCTACAATTACTGCCATCCATGTGGAAGACACTCAAAAGCAAATCTAATGTTTTTGTTTTACAGAAGAAAAAAAAAGATTCCAGTGAAGTGTTTTTCTCGTTTTTGTATACAACTATGGACAATGGGGGGATTTTTTTTTCTTTCTCTTGATTATTTGCATTACATTTTTGTCACTGAAATTTTTATTTCGATGTACGCTTCGGACATATTAGCAACAAAACCTGACATAAGCATAAGGTCTGGTTCATTTTGTAGCTTATTCTATAAGGAAATACATTTAAATGCAGTGAACATTAAGCATTAAAAACACTCTCCATTTTCTTATCTGGTTAAAAATGTATCAAATAGCACTTTATTTAAACATTTACTCTCCGAATTAAGCCCCTTTGCAAAGCATGATGGGAAGTGAAAGTCCTGTTTGATTGGGTTGCTTTATTGAAACTTCAAATAAAGCAACCCAATTTAAAATTTCAAAGAGTAACGGTTTTAAGTCAATATAACATGAAGCAATTACATTTGAACCAGAAACATGATATAATGGTGTTAAATCAAGATAAATTGCTTAAATAAAGTGAACAGCACTTTATTGAGTGCATATTCTAATGGTACATCAAATGATGACCCCTGCAGATAACTGGGATGTTTTTGTTGACACTAGTTACAATAATTTTGTAACAATAATTGCTACATTTTTGGGTCATGCATAATAACATGAACTTCAACTACAGTTTCTACTCTCAACCTGAGAGCCAGAACAAACCTCAGCAATGCAAGCTGGGGCCGGTAGGCATGTAATCGTACTTGGCATAACTGTAAAATAGCACTTAAACTTCTGCCTCAGAGACGACACAAAGTTCATTACTCCTTTTCTTTCTCCCTCTATCTTTCTCTCTTCCTTCCTTCCTTCCTCCCCTTCCTTTCCCACCTGACAGATAGATCAGGGTAATGAACTTCCAACATTAATGGAGGAAGAGTCTGGAGGATGGTGGGAGCTTGGTTTCAGGGTTGGGTTCACATACAGGCAGCCAGTGCCAGTGATGATAACATATACTGACAGCATTGGAGGCAAAGGGAAACCTCTACATGAACATTTGAAGCTTTTATAACCGCAATTAAGCTTCAAATGTACGTATGTAGCAAGCAGTGCCGGGGAACTTACTGAACTTATTATTTATACATATATGTATCCTTAAATGTTATACAGTAAATACACTACCATTTAAACATTTGGGGATAGTAAGGTTTTCTCATGTTTCTGAAAGAGGTCTTGCATGCTCACCAAGGCTGCATTTATTTAATCAAAAAATATAGTAAAAACAGTAATATTGTGAATTACAATATAATTATTTTCATATAATATTGTGTATTACAAATTAGTATTTTTTTCTGTTTTAATATATTTAAAAATGTAAATTATTTCTGTGATGACAAAGCAGCATTTTTCACATGACTTCAGTTTCAAATGCTCCTCCAGAAATCATGTTGATTTGGTTGATTTTATACCATAATTTTTACACTGTACAATTCTGTACATTTGATCCCCTTACTCTAACCTCACCCCTATACACAACCCTCATAATTTAGTATGATTTATAAGTTTTTTACAGAAGCAAGATGTGTAAATATATTATAAATAAAATGAGTTGAGTTCATGTGGACCAAAAACTTCAATTTTGTCCCTACAACAAAGGGTTTACCACACACACACACACTGCACACACAACACCCACACACGTTGGTGCACCTATCATTATTCCATAAACATAGTGACATTCCATAGACGTAATGTTTTTTATACTGCACAAACTGTGCATTCTATCCCCCTACATTACTCCTAGCCCTACCCATCACAGAAAACATTCTGCATTTTTTTTTTTAATAAAACATTGTTTAGTATGTTTTTAAAGCTATTTTTATTATGAGGACACAGAAAAATGTCCACATAAGCCACGTTTACGTTTTAATACCAGTGTAATACCCATGTCATTTTACAAATTTGTGTCCTCATAAATCACATAAACACACACACACAAACACACACACACACGTCTGGTTCACTATCTTTGTGGGGACTCTCCACAGACATAATGGTTTTTAAACCGTACAAACTGTACATTCTATCCCCCTACACTGCCCCTGCCCCTAAACCGACCCATCACAGGAAACATCCTGCATTTTTACTTTCTCTAATAAACTCATCCACTGTGATTTATAAGCCTTTTGAAAAGTGGGAACCGCTAGCTGGTCCACACAATATAGGTGATCTCAGGTTTCACTATCCTTATGGGGACATTTGGTCCCCACAATGCAATATAAACAAGGACACACACACACCTATCATTATGAGGACTAGTTTAAACCTCTTTAAACTTTAAAATCATTACATTTTGAAAGAAACAACTGAACATCTTCACTGAGATTCACAGCCACGAACACTGCTATTGAAATTCACTAAACATGCCATCACCACCACAAAATAAATGATTCCCTAATGGTAGCCTGACAGTCACAGGACGTGGATTAAAAACTTTGTTGCCTGTCATAACATTTACAAACTTTCTGGAGGTTTACAATTAGTATCTAAGCACGCATAATTGTATCTAAGCACCTTGCTCAGAAAATGGTATTTAACCATCATAAGGTAGAGAAAGAGGGAGGGGGGCAGTGTGGTGTACACCTCAACATGTCACCACCAATTTAATTATCTAGGTAACAGCTGCTATAACCAGGCCACCACGGTTCTTATCACCTCCTCGCATGTGCTCAGTATTCGTAATGCCAGTAGCGACAACGGAAGCTCGAGTTTTACTATACCGAATGTTGCTTCACATAAGAGATTAGAGCAATTACAGAACCATTACAACAATGAGTGCTACATTGTCCAGATTAGCTCAAGTGCCACAAACACATAATGACACATACGCTGTACAACAGGCTTTGATTATTTGTGGATGACAGTTTCATTTTGATCATTAATTCTGGGTACATGAACTGACATTCATTATTGAGGTCAATGTCTTTGTGGCATTTTCCCTGTTTATAGGAAGTAATGAGAGTTATTAAGGATAAGTGTTTTTTATTTTTATGAACATATCAAAAATTAGAACGCAACGGTGACCCTGTCAAGTCAGTATAATTAAATATGACCTTTAAGAACGAAAATAAGCATAGTAAAGTGAAAAATCTTAGAGTTATTTTTGATTCCACCTTTTGTGAGGAACACTGTTAAGACCTTGTTCTTCCATCTCAGAAATATTGCACATCTATGTCCTATGCTTTCTTTTTCTGTTGCCGAAAGGTTGATTAATCTTTTTATTAATTTTTTTTTCGCGGATAGACTACTGTAATGCCCTTCTTGTCAGAGTTTCCAAATCCTGTACCAACAAACTTCAATATTTGCAAAACTCAGCAGCTAGAATTTTATCTGTGGCTAGGGCTGTTGATCATATAACCCCTGTTTTGGCATCATTGCATTAGCTACCAGTAAAATTCTGATTTTAAAGTTATCATGTTAACAATGTTATAAACATTGCACCGTCTGGCTCCTCAGTACTTAACCAAGCTTTTTACACTGTACACGCCAAGTCGCAACCTGTGTTCTTCTCAGAGAGGGCTCTTAGTTGTTTTGCTCTAGAGGTGATAGGGCTTTCTCATCATATGCACGCAAATTGTGGAATTCTCTCCCGTCTGACATCAGGGAAGCAAATTCATTAGTGAGTATTAAATCGCGTTTTAAAACGTTTTATTTCAGGATTGCTTTTAATTGATTTTTATGTGTTGTAAAGCGCTTTGAGAAAGCAACGTTTAAAAGGCGCTATACCAAATACAATTAAAAGCACCGAAGGTGCGGAGGCGCCTATTGAAATCGTTAGATTTCTTATTATTATTCGGCAATTGAAGTCTATGGCAGCCCATAGAACCGCTTGCAGGAAAGTTGTAACGGTTTTACATTCTGATAGAGCACAGTCACAACATTAAATACACCAATTTTGGTGTCCCTAACTCAATCCCTCTAGCACCACCACTTGTCCAAAGTTTCACTCATGTTAACTTTTGAACCATAATAGCTAGAAACAAAATTCTGATTCAGATTCCTGAGCTAATTACAATTCGATCTGTTCATCTGATTTGCACAAACATTTAACCAAATCATCGTCAGGTGGTGCCGACAAAAAGTTATGGAATTCATGTTGATTCATCAAATAATTTTCGATAAACGAGCAATAAAATTTTATGTAGTTCTTGTGAAAAAAGACGTAAGGCTGTATCTCCGCAACGCTTTGTCCTATTCAGACCAAACTTGGTATATTTCATCACAAGCATGACCTGTGACATGCAGCATTTCCACACAGCACCATCTACTGGTCCGGATATACGAAAAATTGCTATTTTTGCTTGTAACTTCTGAAACGTTTATTCAAAATCATAAAAGTGGTCTCGTTAGATTCGGGACGTCATGCCGAGTCGACTGATATCTGATTTTACCATATCGGCCATTTTGAATTATGTGCTAAAATGCTGTATTTTATGAACACATAAACGGATTGCTACGAAACTTGGTATGAGTCGTCACCACGATGCCCTGAAGGAGCATGAGAAGTTTCGAAACAGCACCACCTAGTGGATATTTTTTTCTTCCAACTGCTTATAACTTTGGGTGTGGTTGACTTATTTTCACGTGAGTCATCTCCTTAGACTCTAGAATCATTGCAGAGTCCAACTATACCAGACTTGCAAGGTTTCGGCATATGGTTTGTTCACCGTTGTAATTTAGCGCTTAAAAAACATTAGCTGATATCTTAGAAACCACTAGTCCAATCGAGTTGAAATCAGCATCAAGTTCGGAAACATGGGTTGAAAGCAAAATGATAATGCCCAAATGTCAAAATATTGATGGTAAGAGGAAGTAAAATCCAACCAAAGTCAGGTGTCATTTTTTACGCGTTTTTTTCCCTATATAAATGTCTATAACTCCAAAACGAAATGAGGCATTTTCACCAAAATTGACACACACATGTATGGGCTCACTCCGAAGACACAAAAAAATGGCAGGATTGTGAACGCCATTCACGTCTCCCGCCGGCGGCTAAACCAAAGACATTATAGTGTTATTGTGTGTTTCATGTTATCCTTTATTCATTAATTCTGTGTTATGGCTATCACAATTTTAATAAAAAAATAAGGCGCTCTAAATAAATTTCCCTGCTCCCAGTGTCGCTACTTTATGGCTCCTTGAGGTGGCGCTCAACACATGAATGGGGAAAACGTGAACACAAGTTAACTAGCCTAAGAAAAAGAGGTTTTTAATGGGATGGCGGACAGCGGAGTGAGTATAATAATAGATGCCCCAGCCACGTTTAAGTCCAAAGTCTGGACCCACTTAGCTTTTATACCATTGATGGGACAAACAAAATCGACAAAGAATACACTATATGCAAGAACTGCCTGGTAAAAGTAAAGTGCATGGGTAATACGAACTTGCAAAGACACTTGCAACGCCATTGCCCTGGTCTCATTGAGAAAGCATCTAATGCTAATGTAAGTCAACCAGTAGCCATGAATGCAAAACTTCCTTTCTCATCCCAGAGAGCTGCCAGTATTACAAAGTCAATTGCTGTATTTATTTGCAAGGACCTTCGCCTATATTGCGTAAATTGTTATTAGCTGTTAAATGTGTCAGTTTACACACAAAGAAAAGTTTAAGCATAAAATGTTAAATTTAATTTACAGACTGAAAAACTTTGTGCAATATATTGATTATTACAAAATTGCTGTAACGTGATATTATCAGTATCGTGAGCCATGTATTGTGTATCGTATCGTATCGTGAGGTACCCTGGGATTCTCACCCTAGACACAACAGACTAAAGCAAACTGACTCTTGCACCTGATGCACCGAAGCTGTCAACTTCAAATTCTTCAGCATGTGGCGAGCACACAGCGCAGCGTCCAATGTGCTGACACCTCCTAATACAGAACCCTATGTGCAGGCCACAGCAGAGCAATCTAATCTCAAGGAGCTTTGCATCTCCGGCCAGGCCGTTATCGACTGTATTGGGGGCTATAAATCATGGTGGAGACACGTAGTGTACGGCCGAGTAACTCAGCCGATGTGAGCCTTCACAAACTGCTTTCAGGCCTCTGATGCTGTGAAGCATGCTCAGATCAGACGCTAAAGTAACCACCATGTACTAAACACACACACACACATATATATGCAGATGCTCTAAGGCAACCCACATACACCAATCTCTCAAAGCACTCTAATTCCACCTCTCCGTCAATCGTTGGAGGTGAAGTGGGGCGGAGGGAAAGAAATAGAGTCATTTACTGGAAGCCATTGACTCTTCTATGCATTACAACCAAACCTCAAGCCAGTTACCTTCCGAACATCTCAGCCATCTTCCTGGTTTGCTAAAGAGGCTAAGAGCAACAAAATGCAATGGAATGATTAGGTCCTTTTGCCCGGTGGCATTAAGGAGATGCTGGGATGTTAAGCTGTCAGTGAAGACTTTGTGAAGTAGAATGATTAAAATTATGGCACATGTAACACTCGTCAAATAGGACATGGTCTTTGACATATCATCATAAACTCTGGTCCACACTGTAGTTTTCTTGGTTTCACTTATTTTGATGGAATCTTTAAAGTCCCTGTAAAGGCAATTCTGAGATTTGTTTCTAAACACATTAGAAATGTTAGAAATGTATTGTTGAAACACATTACAAAGACTGTGGACTATGTAGTACTGAATTCAGAAGTTAGACCGTTAAGAAGTTTTTCACCATTGCTGTGTTCCCGATTTTTTGGGCGGGGTTAAAACGGTGGCTCGATGATGCACTGGAGCCACTGAGCACATGGCCCCTCCCCCATAACTAGAGTACATTCGCAATTTCGCATCAGTTCACCCGCTAGATTGCGAGTTACTGTCAGTACCGTTAGTTGCTACAGCCTACAACTTACAAAACAGCCTACAAAACAAAACAAAAGACGATCTCAAGAAGAGGTGAATTAATTTTGTGAACAGCTACCTTGATGGAGTGCTGACGATCACCACCAACACCTGCCTCTGCAGTGTCTTTACACCGGATAGTTTTACATACTTTCATCGGCAACAACTCGGATTCACTGATAATCCGCTGCAGAATGGGGCCGAACCGACTATCTCCGCCCCACCTTCATCCTCCCGTCATGACTCGTGAGCTTTACTTGAGTGTTGTTGTTGTCTTGTGTGTTTACGGCCGCTTTCCGCGAGTGGGCGTGGTTTCGCGCCGATCAACGGACATACCCCAGCGTTGAGAGCAGAGAACGCTGCTTATTTTTTCAAGATTTCGATAAGATATTTTATGTACTTAGCATTTTTATGATTTAAATTTGGCTAGTTGGTTAATAACACATGTATCTGTGGTGTGAGAACCTCAGAACACATGTTTAATTTGGACTTTACAAGGACTTTAACATACACTGTTGACTATAAGTAACATTGCACCTACATGAGTTTTAGTAGACTGGTAGTGTTAGGGTTAGAATAAGTTGGCATGTAACAGAAAGTCTACTAATGGCGCTTTTCCACTGTATGGTACGGCTCGGCACGGTTTGCTTTGACGCTTTTCCACTGAATGGTACAGCTCGGTACGGTTCGGTATGGTTTGGTATGTGTACGACTTTGTGATTCGATTTTCTGATCATTCAAAAGTACTGTAGTAAGTACTGTATTGTATAAAACAAAGTTTTATACAAAGTACTGTATAAAACAAAGCAGTTCTTCTTGTGAATATCTTCTTTACTTCTCTACCAAGCGTCTATTTCGTTCAAAGATTTGATGCCATTAATTTGGCAAACTTAGGCAAATCAACTAGATAGCTTGTAAATTCGACTTTGCTTCCTTTGTTTACTTATGTACGGAAGTTGAATAAGGTCAGCCAATCAAATTAGAGCTTGCCAGAGGGGTGTGCAGCTTTGGGTCAGTCAGTGAACAGACTTTGTGTGATCTGTGGGTGCCGTCTGAGACTAATAACATGACAGGTCAAATATGATATATGTTATAGTTTATTGGAACAGAGTGATTCACTAAAACGATCAAGCTAATTGCATTATGCACAATCAAGTTGAAAGCAGAAAGTTAGGCTCACTGTTCTCACATTACTACATCCCAGAGGAATGTCTCAGAAGTTTTAGCCATGGTCTTACCCATTCCTGCACTGTAACGGATTTTTGTAATTTGAACAGTATTTTACTGTAATATGTACAGTATAATACTGTAAAATGTACCAACAGTATAAT
This sequence comes from Gobiocypris rarus, assembly GCA_023029165.1. Lineage (NCBI taxonomy): Eukaryota > Metazoa > Chordata > Actinopteri > Cypriniformes > Gobionidae > Gobiocypris > Gobiocypris rarus. The sequence goes on along the minus strand of CM040931.1, from coordinate 36,254,011 downwards.
ACTGTTAATAGCAAAGGATTATGGGAAAATATATGTTTACTACTGTAATTATTCTCTACTGTAAATCGATTTACAGTAGCGACAATGCCTAAAAACTGACCAATGACAATGAAGACTTCAAGTTTTTTTTTTTTTCGGTTGGTGGGGGCTACTGAGGAAAGACTCAACAAAAGGTTAGTATTATTTCTGTCATTATTTTATGTAAAACTGAGATATTTTCAAATGCATTCACTTATTAACAACAACCTAACATGAACCAGTGCTGCAAATTGAGTGAGTTAAGCAAATTCCTGTCAAGAGCCTTTTTTTTCTGCCTGTTTGTCAAGGCGGATGGTTACGTGACTGCCGTCATCCTTGTGATTTACTTCAACCAGGGTGAATAAAGTTTACATTGACTAATAGTTTGTGAAACGGGAAAAAAGCTATTTTAATGTTCCTATACCTCTTTAATGTAAATTAGCTAAGCAGGAGGACTTTACGTGAACAGCAAACTATCTTAAAATACCGAAAGAAAAGTGAGGCAACACTAAAGACGGAGGTTGTAATAACAGTAACGTTATTTTGAAGTGAATCTTTTGTTTTTGTTTTAAGTTTGCTGTTAAATCCGCAATATGGAAGGTCGGAGGTGTCTAGGAGCTATTTTCTGGCGGTTACCATGATCTGAGGAAACTGGTAAGCAGAAGCTGGTGATTATATGACTCTTATATTCAAACGATAACCTTATCGTTAACAGACGGTTTTAAAAAGCAAGTCAAGATGGTTGCGCAGTTTGTGTGCAAACTAGAGGTCTACACGGGTCCAAAAATTAATATCCGAACCCGAAGAGACCCGTAATGTGCTACACAGAACTGACCCGGACCCGTCTATTATTTCAAAAGCTGGACCCGGACTCGCGCAGATCCGAGAAACGCCTAAGTTAAACGCATAATAACTTTGACTGTTTGTCCTTTTGAACTAATAACGATTGCTCGTATGGTGCCATGGCCGCTGACGTTAACATTATTTATTTGCTATAATCTCTGTGAGCCGAGTCCGACCACCAACACTTTAAGATTAAACAAGACGGTTCATTCATATTATTTTTAAAGTCATTAAAGTCACTGCGGAAGCTCGTGTTGCCATAGAAACATGCCACGCGCTCGAGACTGCACTTGTGCGTTAGCTGGAGCAACCTGAAATATGAGCCTTTTTACACAAATTGAGTGTTAAGAAAACATTTATGTGACAGTTCACCTGAGATTTTGTTGCTGATTTGAAATATATTTGTATATATTTACATTATTACCGTGCGCTTGCATTAAATCTGCCCACTTTCTAAATTGCTGAGAGAGCGAGAGAGAGAGAGAGCTCATGTTTTTTTTCTTCTAAACCTTATTTCCCGGCTTCTTATCCTAAATTTACAATTTACAAGTTACACAAAACACACAATCCATGCTGACTGACTCTGATCACGGTCAGGTGTTCTCTTGGTGTAAAGTGTATTGATTGACCCTTTAAAAGGTATTTCAATAAGTAAAAAGGACTGAATGAGCTTATAACCATCATGAATGAAGTAATATTTCGGCAGAAAGAGCAGTTCAATCAATAAGTCACTTTTTGGTAAGTGTATAACTATGTTACTGGTCTAACTTGCCATTTAAAGGCATTTCAATAGGTAAAATGAGTGGATAAGATATAATCTGCCAAATATAATAACCATGATTGAAATCACGTCATTTACCACGCACAAAATGTTATGTCTATTTGCAGGTTATGGCCATTTGTTCCTGATAAAAGGAGCTAGACTTGTAGAAACTGGGGCGATAGCTTTAACACGCTGCGCACGCTCCTTTTGGGCGATGGCTTTGGTTCATTCAAGCCAGCAAATTTCTGACAAAAGCCCATTCAACTTAAGCATGCGCTTCAGTGTCTTTCACTTAATAACATAACCATGTCTTAATGCCAGAGACTGCACTATATATGCCATTCCTTATTCAAAGTAAAATGATGTTTCATCAGTCATCTCCATCTCCGACTGCTGTGGTTACAGTAGGCTATACTGACCGGTGTGGTTCCCTAAACATAACTTGTGGCCACGAGAAATAGATGTCTTTCTCTCAAAATATGAAGTCGAGGCCACGGCATAATGATGTTGTTAACTCAACAAAATGATCTCGTGGCCACGATTAATTATCGCATTCCCACGACTGAAAGGGATAGGTCACCCAAAAATGAAAATTTGATGTTTATCTGTTTACCCCCAGTGCATCCAACATGAAGGTGTCTTTACTTCTTCAGAAGAACACAAATGAAGATTTTTAACTCCAACCGTTGCTGCATAATGCATATGAATGGGTAACAATTCTATGAGATAAAAAAACATGCTTAAAGGATTAATTCACTTTTAAATATCCGCGCTCTGGCTCGTATATCCAGTGCGTGTATTATTGACCTTACCGGAAGTGAAGCGCGTTCCAGGCTGTTGGATATAGCGTTGTATTTGAGGTAAAAAATGATATAAATACGGCTTGATTTCTCACACAAACTGACCGTTTTGTGTCTTAAGATATCAATGTGTTGTCATGAGCCACAGGGCTCTTTGTACATGTTGTTTAAGCATGTTTTTGCTCTCATAGAATTGTTACCCATCCACATGATTATATGACTGGCCCACAGCAATGGTTGGAGTTAAAAATCTTCATTTGTATTCTACTGAAGAAGTAAAGACACCTACATGTTGGGTGCACTGGGTGTTAGCAAATAAACATAAAATTTTCATTTTTAGGTGAACTATCCCTTTAATATGACTTTCCCACGAATTAATATCTTGTGGCAACATATCACGTTCCACGAGTTTATATGTTGTGGCCACAACAAAACTAAGTGAACCGAACATGTCCCCTCCCGGTCACCGTACTGAATCACATAAGTGTTTCCTGATAAATTATCTTCATTTACAAACCACTGTTCATTTTAACAGAAAATCAAGCTTAGGCTAGGGCTGTGACGGTGGCAGTTTTTACCACCGCGGTGGTTATTGAACAACCACCGGTGTCACGGTGTTTGTGGGGTTCAGGTGGGGATGAAACTGAAACTGAAACAAGTAACTAAAATACTGCGCTATGTTTAAAGAAAGCTTGAATGTCTGCTTTTAAATAAAACAATTCACATAAAAAAAAAAAATATATATATATATATAGTGAGATTTAAAAAATGAGGCTCAAACATCAAACGTGCGTGTTTATTACAGCACTATAGGCTGGTTTCTCCACAGTGCGGAGCGGCGCATTCTCCACAACCAAATACGTTGCCACGTCTCTTGTCAGCATTTTCCACTTGTCACTCTCTCGTTTGTATTTGGCCTGTTTGGCGAAAGCCTCTCCAATACCAACCTGACCACCAGCTGGGCGTTTGCGTTCACGGGACAACTTGTACAAACGCCGATGGATGACATGATTGGAGATGGCTCTTGAGATTTGATGTGTTCGCCCATTTAACACTTATTTTGTTTTTACAAATCCGGCAAATGGCTTCATCCTTATTTAAAGGTTCACCTTTTTCGTTAGGCACATCCAAAATGATCCCAGATCGGCGATGTAGTATTTGGTTTCTCAACCAGGTCCATTGCTCAACACAATATTAATATGCGGAATGCAGAAAAAACTGGATTTTGCCGCTCAAACTCGCTAATATAAAGGAAACGCCATATATGGCATGTGAAGTATTAGTGAATTAGCTATTTTATACGCTAGTCTATAAAACTCATACAGCTAAAAGGTACAGGTAATACATAGCAACTGCTATTGCAAATGTTATATTCTATACAAAACTTTTTTTGCATTTCATATAGTGTGTCACGTCACGTACACACTACGCCCGATGGCACCGCACCACCGCGGTGGCGATCCACCACCGCGGTGGCACGGTGGTCATGGCGACCGTCACAGCCCTAAGCTTAGGCTACTGGATGTTTGAGTTGGCATGGCAGAAAGCACGCAAAGAGCTGTCCCTTTATAATCACTAAAAATGTGTCCCTCGTTTTAATTGCAATCTCACAAAGTTCCATTATAATCTGTCTACAATGTACAATTAATTATTTATTTATATAGCATATATTGCTTTTATTAACATCAAAGTGCATAGAGCACCATGTTATGACTGTTTGGAAAGCAGTGGTTTGATAAATGTGTTTTTTCTTGTGCTTTCAGGTTCATTCTGAGAATAAACCCTGATGGCACCAAATGCCAATCAAAATCACAGATCAGCCGGACATCTGGAAAAAGTATGACGGTATTTTTGGTGCAAAACAACTGAACACGTGTGCGAGTGGAATTTGTAGTTGTAGAGCATATCCACACGTGTATCAATAAATTTGAAGTCACAGAGAAAAATCTTTTAGGAGTTGTAAACTTGTAGATTTCTACAAACACAACACAACAGTTACACCTTCGCACATTCTTCACTGCGGGTGCACAAATCCTATTCTATGAGTCACACATCAAGAAACTCATACACACACATTTTGCTCCAGTTGCTGCAGTGTATATGGTGCAAAACGCATTCACACACCCTTATCAAAATGTGAAGTCACGGACAGATTTTGCACATCCGCAAATTAATACATGAATCCATGCAATGAGAGTTGCACACTTGTAGAATATTTGATCACAAATACATTATTTTCTTGGATATTTTCCCAACACAATCACAAGTCCAATTTCTACAAGTGCTTGAATCTGCTGCTAAGAGTCTCAAAGCGCAGTTTTTCCGCCTTCACGTGACAGGTTCCGTGCGCTCTCACTTTTGCACCAAATACTATGCAAAATGTGGAGCAAAAGTGATTTGTGCATCTGTGAGGCAGCGGCAGGCCCTGTGACTTCAAATTTATTGATACACATGTGTGGATATGCTTTACAACTACAAATTCCACTCGCACACGTGTTCAGTTGTTTTGCACCAAAAATACCTTCATAAAAAAGGGTCAAGAGAAAAATCGCCAGCCTAAATCCCCTTGTGGCATCTTTCATCAGAGAGCTTGTTGACTTCGATTGGCACAATTATTGAAGGCTTGTTCTGCTTTGTAGCATGTTTACATTTTTAGCCATGTTAAATACACAGGATGAATTCAAACACATTTGTAAAATGTACTTTTTAAAGTAAATGTTAAACAATTAAACAGCATATTTTAATGACAACTTTTTTGGGGGGGTAAAAAACATTTTACAGTGCTGTAGTGGTTATCATTATTTAAATATCAGTTACACCTGTTGTTAATTTCATTAATTGGTTTGTCTTTTTAAACTCTGTGTTTGATTTGGTTGTTTTGTTCCTTTGTTTTCTGAGTATTTTGAGTTCTGTGTTAAATAAAACTGACTGCTGTGATTAGATCCGTTTCATCTACTTTATTGCAACCTTACCTGTGACATGTAAATTAAATTAATTTTGTTAAAGTAAATTAAGCTAAACTCAAATCGTAAAAAATATATAATTCTGTAATAGAAAATCAATTCTAATACTGTAAATAAAAATACAGTACTTGTACTGTAAATGAAAATACAGTACTCATACTGTAAATAACAACACAGTATACAGTATTATTACTGTAAATGAAAATACAGTACTTATACTGTAAATAAAAATACAGTACTCATACTGTAAATACAATACAGTATACATTATTATTACTGTAAATTAAATTACAGTAATGATACTGTAAACACTTTTACAGTAACTTACTGGCATCCAGCTGCCAGTAAGTTACTGTAAAATTTACAGCAACCTTTTTACAGTGTGATAATAACTGCGGCAACATTCCGCTGCTTCAGGATGTGTTTGCTATGGTGTCATTTTGTTCTAAAGCATCCGCCGTCCTAATACCTGAATCACTGAGCCCTGCAGCACCCAAACAACTCCTCTGAAATACCCAGGTGAAAATTCACTGAATACATTTATCGGTTTACTGGCATAAATTAAATATTTCTGAAAGTAATATTTGAACAAAAAGCAGGAAAAGGCGGTATTTGTAAAAGACTCACAGTGATCTTTAAGAATGTCAGAGTGTAGGTCTGCATGTGTACGGTTACATTTCCTTTTTATTTAGATGAGTTTATGCTAGTACAACTTAAATCCATTTACTTTTTTAAAATAGATCATATATATCTGATATCCGTGCATCTTGATATCCGCATTAGAGCTGCAACTAACGATTATTTTTTCTGTCGACTAATCTAACGATTATTTTTTCGATTAGTCGACTAATCTAACGATTATTGTTATTTTTTTTCAATCTAGTGTTCTTTTTTTGATTAGCTAATGAATCCTTTGGATAACTATACAAAAAATGATAAGTACTACTTCTAATATAATATTTCAACTTTTATTAATTTTTTACCAAAAAGTACTGCAAGTTAGTTTTTACAGTATACAAAAATAAAGTGCCATAAAGTATCTTTTACAATCATGTTCAGTATGCTATCGGTAGGCTAAGTGTAACGGCCAGCTGGGGCCATTACGCAAGATGAATGTATGACGCGACGCGTCGACGCATTTCACGCACATTTTGAAAGAATTCTTCTTCTAAGCTTTGCCTCTTCCTGAGAAAAAACAAACACAATAATTGCAGCACTAATGCAACTACCACTTTGACACTTCAAATAGTTTATCGTAAATTGTAAAACTAATACAAATTAATTGAGTGGTTTAGTCCACATTTTCTGAAGAGACACAATCACTTTATATGATGAACAGATTTAATTTAGGCTTTTATTCACATATAAACATTCATCAACGCACACATCAGTTGTGGAAAATGGAAGCTTAAGCATGTTCACTGGATGTCACACCGCACGCGTAAGCAGGGGCAAATTTTTTTCGGCGCTCATGTTAACAGATGAGTGCATTCACACCGGCAGCAGAGGCAGCGCAGCGGCGCGTAGCAGGAGCAGAGCAGAAGCGTCAGTGCGCGATCGTTTCGCCGGGTCTATTTTTGACGTCGCTGCTCATGCTGAATTAAAGCCACAGTGCATTGTTCTGATCAAAACTGACCTGATTAACATGCAAAATAACTAATTTCACCTTGAAATCATGTAGTGAAGTGTTCTGTGTGTTTCACAAACACCATATGACATCCGGCGCTGTGATTTAAAAAAAATAAAATACTGGAAAACACACTGCCAGTTTTTGCTCAAACTTCAAATGCCTGTTTAAATGATTAAAACTAGAGGCTTATATTAACATTAAGAGTACTTTTATCACGTAAACTACCTTTATACAGCATGTTATGCATGTGTGTTTGGGAAAGAGGAGAACACAGTCGCATTTGCAGAAGATATGCTGCCCATCATTAATCAAAGCACGAGACAGACAGGGGTCGGAGGAGAACACCGGGAAAGTGACAGAATTAACGATATTCGTCTGTATTTGCAATATACGAGCCAGCGGTTCAGCTGCGCGAGGCAAACGCAGCCAGTGTGAATGTACAAGTGACGCGCGCGCGGCTCCCGCTCTCCATACGCACCGCTTCTGCCCAGCCAACACACTGCTAGCGTGTGCGGTGTGAAGCCGGTGTGAGGAGCTCGTGCATCGCAGTGCTGCCGTGGTAACATAACGCCATTTCGGCTTTGCAAAGGAACAAAGGACCATTTTGGTTGGCCTCTGTTTAAAGTATCCCCATACTTTTGATAATCGTGGTCTAGGTTTTTGTGATAGAATGGAACTCTCCATTCCCAGGAGCAGAAGCCGCCATTACGCGAGATGAATGTATGATGCGACGCGTCGACGCATTTCACGCACGTCGACGTATTTCCGTAGTCGACGTCGTCGATGACGTCGACGCGTCGTTGCAGCACTAATCCGCATCTTGTCTGATAACGTGTTATTTAAGTATTATTTATATAATATTATATTATTTATTTATCAATATTTTAAAATAGCGTTTTTTTGTTTGAGTAGTTATTTTATGTTCTTTTGTAATTTTTTTATTAGTTTCAGCTGTATTTAGTTTTAATTTATGTTTATTTCAATTTAAGCTTATTTTAAGTTTTAGTCATTTTAGTACCTTAACTTAAACTAATTGTATTTGTTGCAAAACTAAAAACATTTCTTTTAACAATTAATGAATTGTTATAATCATAACACTGTACCATATATTTTTATAATTCTTTTAATCCTACTGTAAATGATCAAATCTAAGTGTTACTGAACAATGATAAAGAATCAACATTTTCAGTCAATATCTAGGGCATGTTGTACTCCAGATTAAAATGTAAAAATGTTTAGGTTTAAAAATAAATTGTTCATTAAATCCATTAGGGGATTTAAATTAATGCTATTTAATGCAGAAGTTGGATCATCATGCTAAACATGGCTTAAAAAAAAAAACTCCTTCAGGTTTGAAATATATTTTTTTTTTTAAGGTGTTGAGGCAGCCCCCTGTGTGTGAGGCCGAATTCCTTGTATGGGCACTTCTCCCGGATGAGCGTGAACACATCAACCAGAGCGAGAGCAAGAGTGCACCATCGACGAGCTTTGTTTGGGTTACGGAAGCCGTCAGCAGCGCTGTCCTTTTGTTTTTAGACCACAAAATCAACAATGTCACTAAAGAAGTGTGTTTCTGGTTGTGAGGGAAAGATAACCTTGTTCAGCTTCCCAAATAACCCAGCGTTAACAGTGAGTGCAGTTTGCTCTGCAAGTGTGTTTGTTAGTTCCTGGTGATCAGTTGAAACTGCGGTGAGTGAAATGTCTGTTTTGTTGGCAATCGGCGCGTAAGTGCATATAATGTTAACAACACAAATGTATAGTGAATCGAAAGTTATCCAGGGATAATGTCATGATGTATTGTGTGTGAGTGCTTGTGTCTCTTTAGCCCCGCCCACTGCACTCCTCCACGAGTTTGGCTTTTTTTTCAGAAAGAATCGGTACAGCGTATCTGTCTTTTATAAATTTGATAAAACTAAAGACTAAGGAGATATAAAGGATGCAATACTACTCTATAGGTAGTCAAGATTAACATGAGATTGGCAGAAACGGTGTGTGTTATGTACTATAAGTATTTGGTGCAGAAATGAACACAATACAAAAATCTGAATGGCTGTTTGAAACATTTAAATACTGTTTAAATAGGGCAGCTGCTTTGTTTACAGGGGTTACCAGGGTAACAGCTGCATTTCTGCTGTTCATCAGCGCCATCTGCTTTCAGAGACTGGATGTGCATTTTGTTCCGCCATGCGCTTCTGGTTCACGTTGGGCTTGTTTACATCAGTGTGCGTTCCTCATTGACGACGCAGCATAAAGAGATGTGCATTTTAAACGATTGATGGGAAAAGTATTCTTAAAATACATTCTAAAACAGTAAACAATTTGTATTAAATAATTTTTCACTGTATTTTGATATTGCCCACGGTTTCATTATTGTGATATATCGTATTACGGTACCGGTACATGTACACGTTAAAAAACACGATGGTAAAGTAGGCAGTTTACATTACATGACTACCGCCACTCTTCATTTTGTACCATTTGTACTTTGAAGCTCCCGCAAGGTTAAATTTCTAAGGCTCATCAGGTAAGTGTTTGTGTGAAAGCGAAGCCTAATCCTTCCTTTGAAAGCAAGAAGGTCACATATCTGCCAAACGACGACACACTTGCTCTCTATTTCTCTTTGTTTCTCTCTGTCTAATGGTCTCTTAGTCTTTCTTGTACACACTCACAGCCACTCTCATTTCCTTCCAGGAGTGTGTCTATACCCCTGAGACACAAAATGGAGAGCTATTAAATATTGATATTGAATATTGTGAGGCTGTCTCTTACACAGATCGCCCCTCTCCAACCACTTATTTTTCACGAGATAGCAGAGTTTCTACTTGTGAGAGGGTAGAGAGGAAGAGAACCAGAGGTACATGCACCAAATCTAAAAATAAAGTAGTTATCTTTGCAATGGTGACAAATGATCTTTGAAATTGGAGGATCATTAGCTACGGAAGTCTGCTCTCATATTCATTAAGGCACATTCATGGAGGTCTCAGTACAATTTCCACGAGGTCTCCAAAGTAGCCCCCTCGGCCTGGAGCCATTACGTTTGTCATACGAATGAAAAATCTTGTTTTGAGTAACCAGAACAAACCACAGATGAAAATTGTGTCAATTTATTCACCCTCATGTTGCTTTAAAGGGTTAGTTCACCCAAAAATGAAAATTCTGTCATTAATTACTTACCCTCATGTCGTACGACACCTGTAAGACCTTTGTTCATCTTCGGAACACAAATGAAGATATTTTTGTTGAAATCCAATGGCTCAGAAAGGCCTCCATTGACAGCAATGACATTTCCTCTCTCATGAATCGATACACTAATTCATAATGCTCCAAAGCCATCACTATTTAAGTAGTTATTTAGTTTTTTTTTGCAAAAACTATTCTCATCGCTTCATAAAATTATTGTAGAACCGCTGTAGTGAGATGGACTTTGTAACGACGTCTTTAGTACCTTTTATGAGTCTTGAGAGAGGAAATTACATTACCGCCAATTAGGGCTGTCACTTTTTATTTGATATCCGAATATGCATTCGAATATGACGTGAAATATCCGTAGTCGAACTATAAATAAACTATCCGGTTTTAAAGCGCCATGTATCGCTTTTTTTTTTTTTACAGTCTATGATTAGACCGTTTGTTTTTTATTTTATTGTTTGCCCTCTCATCCAATAGAGGGCGCTCTAAACGCATTGTAGCGTGACCAAATCAAATCAAACAAATAATAGCCAGTCTGTTTTGAAAATGGAAGATAACTCTCAGAACGGCCAGCCTGAGTGGACAATTCACCCGTTGCAGCAAGTTTGATTGACAGGAAATCTGAGCAATAAAATCCCTGAATTTGCCGTTTTGTCCGACAAAGTAGTCAGGAGATTAACGTTGGTGGACTTTAACTTGAAAAACTGTGTGTACTGACATCTTTCCGTGGTTGAAACAAGTGTTCATTCATGTTTATTTGATGCTTATCAATGAACTAAAAGGAAGAGATGATCGGTTCATGAGCAGCTTTAACTGAGGCGTTACAGTGATCAAGACACATTAAAGAGCCACAAAATGGTATTTACTGTTTACATTTCTTAAAAAAAATAAAAAAAGACAAAATTTGAAAGTTGAGACTTGTTATATCAAAAGTAACTTGCTCTGTCCTGTCTGTCGGCTTGTTGTCTGTGTCCTCTTTGCTCCGCAATGTTTTTTCTCCACATGAGAACGTGTGTGGTGTGAGAGCGCCACGGCTTTTCGGACATAGCAGCAGTAACTAAAGGGGGCGTGTCTTTGCGAACGGTAGATATTCGAATATATTCAAATAATTTTTTCTCAAAAATGACAGCCCTACTTCCAATGGAGAAACTTTACACAAAGGAGAATATTTTAATATATTTTTTTCACACAACACCTGTTTATGGTGTTCACCGTTAATAGTGTCATCTGCCAAAGCTCTAAAATCTGATTTATCATGATAAAATGTAAATCTATATATTAATGAGTTCAAAAAGATCTTTTGTGACATTATACATGTCTTTACTGTCACTTTTGACCAACTTAATGCATCAAGTTTGGAACAACCTGGGACGATGACCCAGTTTTCAACTGTTCTTTTAATACAGACAGTACAAACAATTCAATTCTGAAATCTTTTCTGACATAAATCCTAAGGCAGGTTATTTGTCACTGTCATGTCAAATAAATAAATAAATAATAATAAGATTTTAAGTCAACTTGTGGGTGTTGTAAACTCCACAGACATCACCAAGAATGTGCAAGTTTTCTTTTGAAGAGACAGAATATCGGCATCACTTTATTTCAAAGCTTTCTTGAAGTCTATTATACCGCAAGCTGTATATTGAATTCCCATAATGACGCTCCTCCTTTAAAATGATGGAAACTAATAAGTTGTATGTTCTTGTGTAATATAGGTTATTATTATGGTTATTATATAGCTTGATAATGAATGATATATACTGACATGACAGCTCTATCAAAACATGGCCTGACTGGTCAGGAAGTGACTCATTATTGGAGCAATAATGTGAAGGTGCAGTAACATTTCACTGTAGCTGTTCTGTAAGAAACATAGCAACAGTTCTCAAGTGTTGCCTAGCACTTGGCCCCCTTGAATAGCATCGTCAGCTCGTCTCTAAGCGAGTTGCCTGGTGATTCTTGCAGCCATGTGCCTGCAGTTTTAACGATGCCACCTCTGTCTGATTCATGAAGGTCATTATGCGGGTTGACTTCCTCTAACGCGCACAAGGGCAGTGCACCTGCTGTGCATGAAACATGCTAGTGGCAGAACCAAAGTCACTGAAAGTAATTAATGAGTGTGAATAAACTTAATATGTAAATGCTAAGAGTGAGCTACATGTGAATACCTAATATTGTGTGCTTTATCCACTGCTATATATAAAGTATACCAATACCAAGGCCATAAAAAAAGTATCTAGAAACTTCTTCAAGTCACAAAAGAAGTCAATGACAAGAGTCAAGAGTATCCAAACCTGCACCACATGACAAAAGTTCTTCACGTATTATTAATGAATATTCAAAAAAATAAAGGTGCAATATGTAATATTGACAAATGCAGTTGAAATCGACTGCAGTCCAAATTCTAAATATTGACAGATTTAATAATAATTCATTACAATACTTTTATCAGCACTCAAAACACTTTACATATGGAAGAGGGGAATCTCGTCAACCACCATCAATGTGAAGCATCCAACTAGATAATGCAAGGGAGACATATTGCGCTGGACGACCACCACACAGCTTATTGGTGGAGAGAGACAGAGTGATGAAGACAATCAGTATATATTGAGTATATATTAGGAGGCCATGATGATAGACAGAGGCAAATGGACAAATTTGGCCAGGATGCCAGGCTTACACGCAACAGTTGTTCCCCCCGCCCCCACCGCCTCCTCCTCAACACCCACTTGGCTTGTCAGATTTCGGATACACAACAGAAATGCGCAATTGAAAAATGGAAGGAGATGAGCCTTACACTTTAAGTTGATGAGTTGATTTTTTCATGTTTTAATATGTCTCTGTTCATAGAGCTTTTAAGATGGATGCCAATGCTTTTTAGGTTGGGAATAATCTGCGACCTCTGACCCAGTTAATTCACTGGCTTCAATACGCTGTTTTTTCCACTAACTGGCAACTGGGGGTGCCGAAATAATATTGGATAAATTGACAGTGGAAAGCATCACGCAGATCAAAACAAAAAAGGCATTTCAAACACACATTTCAAGGTAGAATAAATGGCTGTAACATTCAGAAGCAGTATATGAACTTAGCATGTTTCCTAAATATCTATAATCATATTATGGTATATTTTATGCTTTAGTACAATCAAAAACAATGTAAATATAATATATTATTAATAAGTAAATAAATGTATGTAAATTAAACCTTACATATTCTTGCATTTTTATTCTTAGAAATATCTGATGTATTTGTGAATTAATTAATAATATATCGCTGCAAGCACCCATTAAAGGGCCAAACACAAAGAAGTCAAAAAGTTATGGACAAGTCATGCCACCATCGACACGAAATCCATAACTTTTTGTCAGCACAGTCTGAAGATGATCTGACTCAAATTTGGTAAATATTAGACAAACGGTCTAGGAGTTCGAAAATGCAGACAGGAAATTCTGGCGACTATGGCAAATTTGGAAGCAATTTTCTAGGCATTATCCGATTAATTCAATTTCATTACAATAGGCAAAACTAATCAAAAGTTATTTTTACATTTCATTATAACTTTTGACCACAAGGTTTTCGGCCAAATAGTTCAGAAGATATAAAAGCAAAATTTACATATTTCATATCTCCTTACCACTAGGTGACACTGTTGTCTTATTACACGGCTCTGTGGAATACTTGATTCTGATTGGTCAATCGCGCATTCCAGCGGTATGTTATTCCCAGATAACAACCGCCAAAGTGAATAACACACCGCTCATCCGGGTACTACGAGTTATCTTGACCGGTACTACTGTCGTTGACTGTCTGGTGCCATCTTGTGGCTGTAACACTTAACCGCCATGGGTTACAATCAACATCTTTTTCTTACAAAAACGCATCGATTCGAATCAGAAGGCCTCTATTAACCCATCGGAGCCATGTGGAGCATGTTATTTGATGGACAGCTGCATTTTATGGACTTCAAAACAGCTACAACTACTGCATGAATTAGACAGGACTTTTAAAATATAAATCTGATTGTATTCGTCTGAAAGAAGAATGTCATATATACCGAGGATGACTTGAGGGTGACTAAATCATGGGCTAATTTTCATTTTTGGATGAACTAACACTTTTAGCATTCATTTCAACATATATGGTAAAAACAAATCTTCAGCAATAGATAAAGGCTTAAAGCAGTTTGGAACTGTTTTCTTGAAGCTTTGCGGAAGAGTTAATACAATATTTAAACTCAATTTTAACAATAATATTTCATGTCTAATCTACTTGAGACAAGTAGCTATGTAATAAGCGGGATAATGTACATCCAGCCGGTTGTAATCACAGAATAAACCCCTTCAGAGTGATGCAAGACTATGATCACTATGATCTCCTGATCACTCTGTTGGAGTTTATTCTGCGATAACAACCGGCTGGATGTACATTATCCCTTACATAACACACACCAAGTTGGTCAGAATACGCTTAAGTATTGTGGAGATATAGATGATAATAACAACGCCAATGATTAAAATAGGTGCCTACGCACCTTCAGTTCTTGGCCCCTAATAAGATCCCCATGACACTGAAAAAAAGTAATAAAGACGAAGATGACAAAATATTTTGTCTTCATTTATTTATCATTTAAATCCCGGCAAACATATTTGTGGAATGTTTTGCTTGAAAAGTGTGCTTGTGTTATTTTTATTTACAAAAAAAGCCTCTTGAAAAGTGTGCTTGTGTTATTTTTATTTACAAAAAAAAGTTTCTTGCATACATGTTGACATTCATGCATTTTTAAGTGTGTCCAAATACTTTCTGGTACCACTCTATGCATGTCATCGATAGTTTGCAAGCTAGAGACGTGGGAGACCTGTTACCGATCTAATATGTTGGAGAAATGAAGGGGACGGAAGGTGCATAAATGCGGGTTCCACAATTTCAATAAACCGTGGACCATCCCAATAAACAGCAAGGGAGAGCGAGAATATTTTATCTTTTACAAGCAGCCGCCACCTCCTCTGAATGTTAAATCAAACCCACAACCTCGTCGTCTAATTCAGAATCATAAATCGCACACTATGATCTCCTTCTTAATCAACCTAAGCACAAGCTTCTAATAAAAGATGATAGTGCCACAGTTTTGCAAAGTCAAGGTAAAATATTTTGCCTCTGAAGCAAGTGGGCAGGACACTTTGCATGTCATATAAAAATTTGTACCGCGGTGAAATAAATATTCCACAAACAGTAAAGCCATTCACTCAGTCACAAAGGTACACGGTGTTCTCTATCATTTCCTTTACTGATGCAGTAGTAAATTGCCCTCATGCTGTATGTATGGAAGAAGAAGCAGCAGAAAATATTGGAACATATTGTGCCTACAGGAAAAGAGCCAATTTCCCTGCTTGGCACATACGCAAATGAGCATCAGCCGCAAGATAAGGAACATAAAAGTAAAATACTGACACAAGTGCACTTGTGCACAAAGTTACGGCAGACACAAACAAATCATGGTGAGGCAAATCTTTCCTCTGCTCGTCTCTTCTAACCTGCTGTCCTAGGGCTGTTTTGATGTTAGGGAGAAGCTAACTATCAACTAGGGCTGCCCCTTGATCATTTTAGTCGACTGTTAGTCATTCATTTAAGCCATTAGTCAATTAGTTGTGGAGAAATAGAAATCCATAATAATAAGCATTTAAAATATAAGTTAAGCACTCAAGCGTGTGCATAAAGCATGCCTCATACACTTGCAAACATTGCATGAACTTATCTGATGTCAAAATTCATCTTGAAATCAAAATAAATAACCTATAATATAAATAACAGCATTATCTTAAAAAAAATATATATATGAAAAAGTTTAAAATGTCGGACAAATTATACACAAACAAATAAATATACAGTGAACTGAAAGACTTAAGAGAAATATCAGTGCAAACATAATCAGGCCGACGGACAAGTAGCCTTAACATCGAATAAAATCTTAGAGGTTCGAACCCAAACAAAATAAATATACGTTATATAAAAGCTTCTTTAAGGGGGCAGCCCTACTAGCAGCACTACTAACACAGTGAGCGTGACGTGTGTGAGTTTAGCATCTCACACAAACGAGAAGCATTCCGCTACAGCCTGCGGTGGACATCTAATCCGGCCCACATCCAAGTGTGACATCAGAAGACATGCCCATGTCCACATACGTCAAACCAGTTCAGCGGAAACTCCACCCTGCAGCCTTTTCTTAAGATTTTATTGGTTATATCAATAACCTGGGCTGGATTATCCAATGGGCATTATGGGCATTACTTGGAGCCCGAGCGAGTGGAGAACACTTTTTATTTTACATTTCCGATAACAGACGAGTGTGTATTTGCACTAAGTGTAAATAGCCTGTCTTGTTGCAATAAGACGCGTACCACTTAATGTGTGCAGTGGCGTAGGCTGTAAGAAGTTTGGCACCTGAAACTAGCTTTTGACACAAGTTCGAATCTGTCTTTTGCCGAACTTGCTCTTCTCCCTTTTCCCATCAAATATCAGATCGGAAAGGCATTTATTTTCAATAGAAAGGCTAAAGGCTAGCAAGTGTTTAGCGGTTAGGGGTTGGTGTAGGGAGGGCTTTATTGTCCCAATAAGGCGGCATCCATATAATAATTGTAAAAAATATTGTTTTTACTGCTTCATGTTAATGTACTGTATAACAATACTGAGGTGCAAATAGTATTGCCACTATTCATAAGTAAATAACAACTATTTGCACTTGAAAGAACTGCTACTTAGAGTAGTGAGAATATATCGCTATTTTCACAGTGTAAATAGCATCTATTCCTAAGAAAATAAGCCATTTTCACTTAGTGTAAATATCCACTGCCTTCAGATGAGGCCACCATGTATAACCAATAAAAAGCACGCTGATATATTTTTTTACAAATCTAAACAGAATTATAAAATTGGTCAAGCGCAGGTTTGGAAAGCACGTAACAGCCCGTTCCGTCTTCTGAATCTAGCGGACTGTGGGGGTAGTAATCGTAGTTCGAAATAAGTGAGAGAAGCGGTAAACGCAAACGGAAAAGAGAACAAGACAGACAGAGAGCCCCTGAGAGACAGAGCTGAGGAGGAGAGAGATAGACAGGAAGGAAACATGAACAGGTGTGTGTATGTGTGTGAATTATGGAAGAATCTGGTTCATAGAACTGGATTGGTAGAGGTGAGGCAGTATGTGCTTGCATTTGCCAGTGAGTTACACTACGCAGGGAAATGTCTTGTTGCTGATGGTCTAGGAAAGCATTGCTGCAATCATGTGGTGTAAATCCTGTATGATGGAGAAAAGCTACAGGTGCTGATTGTCCTTCAGTTTGTGATCACAGGCTGTAACTTGCCAATGTAAATCCTGCGTTTCCAACAAATAGTACCCTATAATTCAAAACCTGTGATTGTGCGCGTGTGTGTGCGCGGTGTGTGTGTGGGGGAGCTTAATCTGGGGCTGTCAATCACAGTGCTGATTGCCTACACCAAACACTGATCCAAACACTGTTGGGGGGTCAACTTTGAGTAAAAAGCAACGCCGGTCACTTTTCACCCAGCCGTCCAATCACGGTGGAGGAGGGGTGGGACAAATACAACACCAACCAACCAACCACCACATTGTGCTTGTACAACGTCAACAGATGAAAACAAGCAGCATAATAACGGAACAAAATAATTTAAAACAAGAGCCAGAGCAAATACTTTACATTGTATTTGCAATTTTATATAGAATCAATACAGAAACAAACTACCTGTGAAATGAAATACTAGTAACACTTCTGCAGATATTCCGTATCATAACAAATAGTGTCTGAAAAAAAAACACAGCGAGGCGTTTTTAGCAGAGCGCCTAGCTTAAAACACTTTGGTGGACATTAACCCTCACAACTTAATTATTTTTCATTTATTTTCTTACTTCCTTCTCTTTTTATGTCATACCGCACTGAAATCCACTGAAAGCCTACCCTTATGCCTAAAAACACTTTCATTTGGAAACCTACATACAACAAATCAGGCTTCTGGGGCAAAGTGGGAATGGGGGATCGTGTTCACAAGGTGATGTTTTGGAAGTGGGCAAAGTTAGATGTCCACCAAAGGATTCAGCGAGCCCTACTTGGATGAAACCGCGCTACTCATTTCCACAGACACGTGCACACCCAGCCCTAAATACAGTCATACTTCACAAATTCATTAATTCTATATAGAAGTACTACTGACTTTAATTGTATAGGGGAAATGCCTAAAAATTAGCCTGAAGAAAAACTATCAAACAAATTAAAAAATATTCGCCTGTTTGTCAAAGGGCCTAAACTTCAACTTCAAGGTATCTTTAAAAACAGTGTTTGGGAAGCTACTTTGAAATTGTATCTTGAAAATCAATACCTTTTCTTCCCCATTGTGATGTGAAGTGAAAGACTTCGCAAACAAGTAAAAATACAGAGCGGGACTTGGTTTTATCCATCAGGAATTGATTGGATTGTTGTGGTTTGCTATTGCTGTGATCTCATGTGAGTGACAGGTTGTCCTGCCCTCGTGCCAGTTAACATGTTATCAAGAGAAGAGAAGAGAGGAGAGGAGAGGAGAGGAGAGGAGAGGAGAGGAGAGGAGAGGAGAGGAGGAGAGAGGAGAGGAGAGGAGAGAGAGGAGAGGAGAGGAGAGGAGAGGAGAGGAGAGAGGAGAGAGAGGAGAGGAGGAGGAGAGGAGAGGAGAGGAGGAGAGGAGAGGAGAGGAGAGAGAGGAGAGGAGAGGAGAGGAGAGGAGAGGAGAGGAGAGGGAGAGAGGAGAGGAGAGGAGAGAGGAGAGGAGAGGAGAGGAGAGGAGAGGAGAGGAGAGGAGAGGAGGAGGAGAGGAGAGAGGAGAGGAGAGGAGAGAGGAGAGAAGAGAAGAGAAGAGAAGAGAAGAGAAGAGAAGAGAAGAGAGAGAAGAGAAGAGAAGAGAAGAGAAGAGAAGAGAAGAGAAGAGAAGAGAAGAGAAGAGAAGAGAAGAGAAGAGAAGAGAAGAGAAGAGAAGCCCCATCTCAACCCCCTAAACAGGAGTCACCTAAGCCAAGCTTCAGTTATTACCTCCACAGATCACCAGAGGGGTCTTAGATCTGTTGCCTCTTGACAATTTCTGGAGTGGCGGCTGCGCATGATTGATGGTTTATAAAACCTTTATTACAGTTCTGACATTTCAGCGAAACAAGCAGGGTCTGAACTTTCCATCTGGTGCTACCTGCCTCCTGTCCCCACCCTCCCTCAAAGTCCTCCACCGTCCTTGAGCCACGGCGTCACGCTTTGATCAGAGCTCTTTAGGGAAAGGGCAGGAACCCACAAGATTAATGCTTTCCCAGGGCATATTACAGCCCGGCGCCAGCTAGCCTAATCACTATCAACAGCGTATTGTTGATGCAGAGTTTGTGCGTGGCTGCTTACCAACACGACTGCCACCAATGTCATATTTGCAGCACTCCCCGCAGGGCACTTAGCAGCACGGCTCCTCTGTGCATTAATGTTCACGAGTCTGACGAAAGAAGGATGAAAGCAGAGAGCAAGAGAAGTTCTATCGCTCCACCTCATCGTGTACTGCTCCTCTGTAATTGAAGTAGTGCGACATGTACATTATGCCCGAAATTAAGCAAGTGATGAAACCATGGAGGTTTTCAGACACATGTACTTTAGATCCTCTTCCAAGTAATTAAGTAATTACACTCTTTGTTCTTTGTTTATAAAGCTAATAAGTGATTTGCATAGAAATTGCAATGATTTACGGGTACCAAACAAAAGACATGACACTAATTCTTGAGCGCTGGGACACAAAAAACAAAAACAAAACTGTAAAAAAAGTAATTGATCAATCTGATCAGTTTATTCCGTGATCTATTCATCTATGTTTGGGTGAAACCACCTGCTTCTCACACATTGTGTTTCTTCATCATTACTTTAATAAACAAATTAATTGAGACAACAGGATGGTTTCAAACTGACTTTTGGTCGATCTGTTGAATGATCACCAAAGTCACACAATGTTGAAAAAATAAACGTACACTATATTGCCAAAAGTTTTGGGACGCCTGCCTTTACATGCACATTAATTTTAATGGCATCCCATTCGTCATCCGTAGGGTTTAATATAAGTGCCCACCCTTTGCAACTATAACAGCTTCAACTCTTCTGGGAAGGCTTTCCACAAGGTTTTTTACATTTTTGACCATTCTTCTAGAAGAGCATTTGTGAGGTCAGGCACTGATGTTGGACGAGAAAGCCTGGCTCACAGTCTCCGCTTTAATTCATCCCAAACCCAGACTCGTCCATCGGATTGCCAGACAGAAGCATGATTATTCACTTCAGAGTCCATGCAGCTGCTCGGCCATGGAAACCCATTCCACAAAGCTCTACGCATTGTTCTTGAGTTAATCTGAAGGCCACAAAATATTTTAAGGTCTGTAGCTAGTTAGTACAGGACATAAAATGACAGAATAAAACCAAAAAATACAGTAAAAACAGAAATATTGTGCAATGATATTGCAATGAAAAAAATCAGCAGGCACAACTCTAGACTTCATTGTCACATGATCTTTGAGTGAGCATTTATTTGAATCAGAATTTCTCTTAATGAGAAAGAGTTTTACTGTCACTTTTGAGAAATTTAACATGGGCTTTCTGAATAAAAGTATTAATAAAAAATTTAAATAGAAAAAACGGTAAACGTTTCTGGTAAACGTGGCACACGTATGAATGGTAGTGTATCATTGAAAATAGAAACAATTACTTCTTTTTTTTTTTACTTGAGACTAATATTTACTGGTTTTAAATGTTTTTATAAATATCAGACAGTGTTGACAAAATGTAGCGATGTAAGAGGTTTATTTTTTACAATAAACTTCTCTTCCTTCTTTTATTACATTTTAGTATGTCTATATATTTATCTATATGAAATATTGAGTTATAATCTGAGGACAGGTGGTTTTAAGGATAATAATAATAGGGGCCAATAATTAAATGGCATAATTTTCATAAAAATAAGAGAATGTCTAATTCATTTCCAAAGTCAAAATATATATATTATTTTAACTAATGGTAACTAATGGCACCTATTTTTGAAAACCATTAGTACTTAGCAACTGTTGACAGTTTGGTTGATAACAATGATAAAAATAGTTTATTATGAGAAGGAATCATTTCACAGGCTAAATTACATTGAGCAGCGAGTAACAGAGAGGGCAGAATTAATTCCTGAGTGCCTCTCTGCCTGTACGTACCTCCCCCTGCCCTTGTTTAAGGTTACCGCTGCTAATTTGCACCTGCGCAGGAGTTATAAACCAATTACATGGCTGAGTACCATAGACGGCCAGTAGATGCTAACCCTTGAGCAAGGGTCAATGCTCTGTCTATTTACCAGCAATAGGAGATATTAGACATTAGAAATATTAGGCTATAGTATTAATAGAGTGCAATTACTCCAACTCAATTTTCCATTCAGACAATTTTTCTCTTAAAGAGATGCTATAAGAAGTTCTGATGCATACATCCAAGAGTTTATTCTCTTACACAGCCCACAAGCCATTTCCACTGACCCTTTTCTCCTAGCTCGATATTTATTATTAGCATCAACTATTTCCTGTAGATAATTGGCATGAGTCCACAATGAGTTACACAGCCTTGATTTTCTCATAATCCTATTTTCAGAAATCAAAAGCAGATCCTGCTATGGATGACACGATGCTTCCTAGTACCTTCCAGCCAAAAATGATAAAATACAACTGTTTGTCTAGGGTGAACACTGATTTCATTTCAATGAACACTGAAAATTCTGCAATATAAGTCAATTATCTGTAAAATATGAACATTATATTCGTCAAATAATCAATCAATCAAAGAATCACTTCATAAAACTATATAAGCAGCACAACTGATAATAATAAATGTTTCTTGAGCAGCAAGTCAGCATATTACGTAGAATGATTTCTGAAGGATCATGTGACACTAAAACCTGGAGTATAAATAAATTTTACTTTGAAATATATTAAAATAGAGATCAGTTACTTTTATTTATAATACTATTGAACAATATTACTGTTTTTACTGTATTTGTGTCAAATAAATGCATTTGGACACTTAAGACACACTTTCATTTGAATTGTGTCGCTTAAAACATCAAACAAATGATGCAAGACCCTTTCTTAGAACTAACTTTAATTTTCTTTTTCATTTTAGTGGATGCACAAAGTCTCTTAAATTCACACAAGCAATACAAAATAAAAATAAAAAGTATAGCCTTAATTGAGTGTCTTAAAGGGATAGTTCACTAAAAAAATTAACTTTTGTCATTTCATCCCCCAAACCTGTATGAGTTTCTTTCTTCTGATATTTTAACTTTTTTCCATTAGGAAATTGTGGCCTAATGGTTTGAGTCAAGACTTATAACCCAAAGGTCTTGGATTCGATTCTCAATACAAACTTAGGTGCCCTTGATCAAGGCACCTAACCCCCCATTGCCCCCTGCTCCGGTTGTGTGTGTCCATGGTTTGTCCACAGTAATATTGTTAAACCCCCCCCATTGCCCACTGTTTCGTGTGTGTGTGTGTGTGTGTGTGTGTGTGTGTGTGGACTGGTAATCCCTAATGTAGTGTGTGGACTGGTAATCCCTACGGTATGGGGACAAAATGTCCCCACAAAGATGGCAATATCCAAAATCCTTGTCCTTGTGGGGACAGTTTTTGGTCCCCATGAGGAAAACAGGTCATAAAATCACACTAAGTGATGTTTTTTGAAATGTAAAAATGCAGCATGTCTCCTGTGATGGGTAGGTTTTGGGCAGGGGCAGTGTAGGGGATAGAAAATACAGTTTGTACAGTATAAAATGCATTACGCCTATGGAATGTCCCCATAAAACATGGAAACACAACGTGTGTGTGTGTGTGTGTGTGTGTGTGTGTGTGTGTGTGTGTGTGTGTGTGTGTGTGTGTGTGTGTGTGTGTGTGTGTGTGTGTGTGTGGGCATGTTTTGTGAAATATCAGGACACAAATGTGTATAATGACATGGGTATGACATAGGTATTACAAAAAGAGGGTGAAATATGAGGACGTTCCCCATGTCCTCACTTTTCAAAATGCTTATAAATCACACAGGATGAGGTTTTTTCACAGAAAGTAAACTGCACAATCTCCTGTGATGGGTAGGTTTAGGGGCAGGGGCAGTGTAGGGGATAGAAAATACGGTTTGTACTATAAAATGCATTACGCCTATGGAATGTCCCACATTTCACAAAAACAAACATGTGTGTGTGTGTGTGTGTGTGTGTGTGTGTGTGTGTTCACTACTCCTAATGTTTGTGCATTAACTTGGATGGGTTAAATGCAGAGGACAAATCAAGTATGGGTTAGCCTTCACTTCACTTCACTTATGTTGGTAATCAAACAGTTGTTGGTAGACATTGATTTCCATAGTGTTTTTTTTCCTACTATGCAAGTCAATGGTTACTGTCAACTGTTTGATTACCAACATACCAATCTTCTTTTGCGTTCAACAGAACAAAGAATCTCTAGGTTTGGAACAACACCGGGTTAATTATGACAAAATGTTCGTTTTTGGGTGAACTATCCCCTAAATTTTGAAAACGATACAGTATTTAAGTGAAATACTAAGTGAAACACTGTAGTGAAACGCAATAACATTTGTTTTAAAAAATTGTTTGTATTCAGGACCACTTCATTTGTCATCCTCTCCATTAAAAGCTGCACTTCCTCTATCCTGAGAAGGATGCAGAGAACGTCCTGCCATTAAAAGGTGGGTAGGGGGGGGCATATTACTTTTTACTGTCATTTTGTACACATCAACGCTTGAATTATCCCCAGACAGCATTTAATGTCAGATATCCAAGTCAAACTCATAAAACCATGTTCTAACATGACATGTTTTAAAAGTTAAAGGCCCATGTAACAGCTTTCCACAAGGAGCTGCCAAGCCTGAGCGGAGAGCTTTAACCTTTCATTTGCCAAAGGAGCAACACACCAGAAAGAGCAAGAGATCGCGGAACAGCGATAAACAGTTAGCACAAACGCAGCACAAGTGACTGAACATGGCATTTTTGGCAGAGCCAGGGTTTGATACGAGGCCTGCAAGGGCAATGAATGAAAGAAAAGATGGGCGAGAGCGGCCAAGGATGAGAGGCCTGCATTCAGCCCCCGTCTCCCATACTATAATCTCCAACTGTGATGGGGTGAATTAAATTTAGATTAGACCTCATGCTTGACCTAGTCACTTTCAAGCCATTACAAAGAGATCGTGGTGACCCGATAAGGGAAAGAGAGATGGAGAGAGTAGGAGGGCTGATGTGGACAGCAGAGGAAAAAAGGGCTTTCAAAAAGAGAAGGATGGCCCCATCTGTAAACACAATCACCCCAGACACAGACCTCCTGCCAGGGTTTTGCTTCAAGCCAGGATGTAAGACTCACGCTGTCAATATGGCCAAGATGCTAAGCCCTAACTGAATTAATTCAATCAGTTATGTAGGCATAAACTGTGTATCACCAACTGGGTCTTCCGTTTCTTTTCTAGGTAATCATGTAATTTTCCAGCTGACATATTAAGAATAGATAGGGACATTGAACTGCATGTTACAGACACTTCACTTCACTAATGGTGTTGATAACCGCACAAATAACTCCTCAAACTGATATGAGGAACAGATTAAAAAAAATAATTAATAAATAAAATTAAATCCAGTATTTCCAGTTATTGCTTTAGGCTGGGTTTCCCGATAACATTTCAAATCATGCTCTAATGACCATCTTAATTACATTATTTTACATTGGAGGCACATACTTTCAGAAGTGCCATGTAGATTGCATGTTATAGGACACATATAGTTACAGGAGCTACGTATAAGACCCAACAGCACTGAACTAAAAAAACAAATTCACAGTACTGCAGTTTCTTGAACCATAAAATGCATTTGAAAAAAGTACACTGTGATTCAAAAGGTTTTGGGTTGGAAAGAATAAGTTTATTAAGCCCAGCAGGACAGCATTTATTTAATATACCGTAAAAAGATATTTGTCAAACATTATTACAATATTAAATACATTTTCTATTTTTATATATTCTAAAATATAATGTATTCCTGTGATGTCAAAGCTGAATTTTCTGCAGGCATTTCTCCAGTTTTCAGTGCCACATGGTCCTTCAGAAATCATTCTAATATGAAGATTTTGGTGCTTATTATAATCCACATAAAACAGTACTGTTATCCTGTTAAGCTGCTTAATATTTATTAACACGTTTTATCTTCTTTTTCTTTGATGCATTTGAAGTTCAAAACAACAGCATTTTTTGTGACAATGTAAAAGTATTTCTCGTCACTTAATTAAACGCATCCTTGCTGAATACAATAATTAATTTCTTTTAAAACAACCTTACTGAGCCCATGTGTACATCTATCCCTTTATATATTTAATAGTTTATTTATTCACAAGGGCGTAAAAACAGGAGGTAAACTACAGGAGATCATTCATTTTTTGGTTAAATTAATATACTTTTTAGGAATATATAATCTCGCTAATGTGATTTACATATGCTTAAAGAAGGTCTACATAAAGATAAGCCAACATTTACCATGTAACTTTAGGCTTGGTAACTGCAGAATATCAGTTTTTACCAAAAAAAAAAAGATTTTGTTCTCATATAAAAAGTACACTGCAAAATTCATTATTTTATAAATGCAAGGTTTATTTTATCTTTTTTATCTTCTATTTTCACATGCTAGATCCTTTCAGCAAACATGCTGTAGAGATTAAGTACAATTTACATTCCACTAACATTCTACTTGTATGCGTCATGCAAAGCCCAGATTTAGTGATTATACCAATTTTAACAAAAGAAAGGTAAAGAATGTCACTTACATCCTGCAATTGAAATATGATCTTAACAATTGACATGGAAAAGGTTATTTGTGTTTCTCTAAAGGTTCTCAATACCAGGGAGCTAAATTCATTTTAAGTTTTCATTAAAAATGATGCATCAGACAGCTTGAAATAGACCTTGCGTTTGACGTTTTGCCCTTCAATTAAGTGTATTCCGATGTATTACACCAGCGCTGTGACCCCCAACCCAACCTGCACAGCATTTAAAAAGCAGCATGCAAGAAGAGGAGGTGATGCATTATGTGCGTAAAAAGCCAGTGGGTTAAGATAAGCAGTCATCTTTCAGGAGAGGAAAATGACTACAAATAAAATAAAATTAAAAAATAAAAAGCCCGACACAATGCCAAAAACTGTTTGTATCTGACCTCTTTAGCAAGCTCTTAAAGCACAACAAATAGCATTGTCACATATTTAGGTGTGAAACCCTGAATGCTAAAGTAGGCGCACAGGTGTTAGGGAAAGATAAGCCCTGTCCTTTTCCAGAATTTTAAGGGAACCTGCTCAAAATATGCGAGGAGACACATTTCCCCACACAGAGACCGTCAATCATCTCTGTTCCCCCGCTCAGACGGAAAGTTTGCGTGGGGCTGAAGTTTCAAAGCTGTTTTTGCATGAAGAATAAAGATACCTGACAGCCAGCAGATTAGAGTCAGAGGTCACCTGTGATTCCTGTAGGACCTGACATTTTCATTCCTGCATCTTTAGAGGATGCGTTTCTTACGTCTCCCTGAAATACTTAGTTATGGTCAATCGTGTTATTCAGCAGCACTATATTTCAGACATTTAACGGTGCGGAACCTTGCAGGTAGAATTTGTGTAGTGCACAATAAGAAATAACGTATTGCAAGAATTACGCAATAGTTTGCATTGTTTTTATTTGCGTTTTTAGTTATAACTTCTTAAGAAATTATGTTTAATCAACAAACTACATTGAGTTAGAAAAATTTAAATGTGTAGCATCAACACAAATAAAAAGAGTTGTAGCCCTGGAACTAATTAATCTGATCCATTTTAGTTAAAATACACAGCTAGTATAGCATATGCTAAATATAACTTACTTAGTGTGTGAATTTAATAAAAAAAAATAAGATATTACTTGCTACTTTCATTAGCTTAGTCAATGCTTACAGTGTCACTGGCACATACAAAACATCCGACAGAATAAGGGACGTACGGTCATTTCCACGCAAAACTTGGCATTTATCGATATGGACGTGAGCGGTGGCTACGATCAAATCTCACGCCAGGTCTCAGCTCGCGTATGCAAGTTTTTGAGTTAGCGTGAACTTGCGTGCAGCATATAAATCTGGTGGAGAATTGTAATGAGCATTTTTTAAATTTAAATAATTTCCTGACCAACAACCGAAGCTCACTAGACAATCATTAACCGTTAAGATTAGAATGTCATATTGCAATTAAATTTAATTAAAATAGATGGGTGTCTGTGACCCATTAAAAATACCACAATTATTTTTTCTAGGGCTTTAGCGTTATATGCGCAAATAACAGGAGTGCTGCAAAGCACACATAACATACCAGTTCTCTAGTGTTGCTAACAGAACATTTCAGCCAATCGTCAAACTAAAATGCAGTCAACCAAACATAAAAGCTCAATATAAATGTCCCGCTGTAAAATCAGCGTGCCCAGCGCGCAAACTAAATACATGTTTGCGCATGTGAAAGATGCTGTTTATATGGATATTGGAACACGAGTGAAGCCTTGTGTTATAAAGTTATAAAGACAATTTAATCTAGTTACTACAACTTCATTTTCAACAAAAAAATCAATTAACGCAGAAATTTGACTTTAAATTACACACAATATGTAGTTAATTTTATGATCAACATTAAGTCAACAGAACTCAACAAAATAATGTTTTCAAGGATTAATTAAATCAATAAATGACAATAACTTATAACATTTATTGAAGTTGTGGCAACAGGTCTCCTGTATTACTTTTTAGAGTGTGACGTTGTCACTCATGATTTGGTCACTTGTCTTTTAATCCTTTAATAAGGATTCATACAATTTATTAATGAAGTCATCAGGAATAGCAAAGAAAGCAGTCTTGCATGCCTCCCAGAGTTCATCAATATTCTTTGGTTTCGTCTTCAATGCTTCCTCTTTCATCCTACCCCACATATGCTCAATGATGTTCATGTCTGGTGACTGGGCTGGCCAATCCTGGAGCATCTTGATCTTCTTCGCCTTTAGAAACTTTGATGTGGAGATGGAAGTATGCAATGGAGCACCATCTTGCTGCAGAATTTGGCCTCGTTTATGGTTGAGAATATAAGAGGTAGCTAAGATTTCTTGGTATTTTAGTATTTTAACTCAAGAAGATTCATCTGAAAAATCCACCTTCTGCCACTTTTCCAGCGTCCATCCTTTTAGCAGGCTGTAGGCTTTGGCAAATGCCACACGGTTTTCAATTGTCTTTTGTTTAGTGCTGGCTTCTGGGCACTGATTCGACCATGGAGGCCATTTCGAGACAGAATCTGACAAACTGTTCTGGTTGACACAGGGACTTCAGGTGACAGGTCTCGTGGAGCTCTGCTGCAGTGGAAAATGGGCTGGCCTTGGATTTTCGAGCCAACAAACGGTCCTCTCGAGCAGTTGTCTTGCAGGGTCTGCCTGACCTGGGCTTGTCATAAACGTCTCCAGTCTCTTCAAATATTTTTTTATCCTCTGTACTTGACGCTGAGACACTTTGAAGGTGTCTGCCACATCAGCAGTGGATCTGGTCTTCAGCCTCTTGATAATCAAAACTTTAGTCTCAGGGCGAATCTTAGGCATGTTTGCAGAGGTCTAGTTGCAGTTGATGTGAAGGTCTAGTGTACTGGGGTTCTTTTTATACACACCTGAGACCTAATTGATCCATTATTAGTCACAGGTGAAGCTCATATGACAACACTTATGTCTTTGCAAAAATTCACTCAATGGGCTTTACCAAGCTGTGAATATTAGAATATTTTTTGACAGTTTCATTTTGCACTGAAACATTATTACAAAAGCTGTTGGGATTAAAATGAGCTATTTCTTGTAAAAAAAAAAATCTTGATAAGAAATATATTTCAGCGGCACTTCAGGTCAATTTGTACACAAGCGACAAGACTTTTGTCAGGGACTGTACATGTTTGTATTGTGTGTGTGAGTGTCCAATAAACTATCAGCCCCACATTGGAAAATGAAACCATTTTCAGGCTGGGCCGGAATGGCATGGAATGGTTTAGCAACGAGACGGTGGATCCTTAACATCGATGGAATCTTTCCATTGCAAAAAATAAAATCAGTTTATAGTGTAAAAAGGATCTTTGGATTATTAAAATGCTCCTCATACTAAGACCTAAGGTTCTTTTAAGGTTCTTTTTGGTCTTTGGGGAACCCATAATAGGTCTTCAGTGGGATCACAGCACAATCCAATTGGAAACTTTGAGTGCATTGTAAAGTAAAGAGAAGCAAAACTAACCATCCTTGGTGTTGGCCAACAAATTGACGTCATGACCGAACAGCTCTGTTGAGTTTGAGTGCTGGTTGCATCATTTAAATTCTGTTAAATGAATTAGACTTTTTGGTCTGTCAGTTCAATGCACACATCCAAAGGCATCATTCACCACTGCTCTGAAGCCTAAGGAACATTGACAAACTGAGGCTGCAGATCTAGGGACAATCTACAAATACCAGCACTAGCATGCCGCTGAAAATCTATGTCATCTTTAATTATGGGCTGATGTCTATTCTTAGTGCCAAACAATACAATCAACTGGCTTTCACTGAAACGTACAAGGCACACAAAGACAATATAACAGCTGACAGCTCACAAATCAACACATGACAGTAAACCATTGAGTTCAATAAGTTACTTTAAATAAAACATGCAAGCAGGAGCCAAACAATTTAGCTGGGCTGGTTGCCTTCAATATCTACATGACATCCATGTCAAGCTAAGTGATCCATTATTGAGCAAGAAAAGAGCTTGTGAAAGAAAAGCAAAATTGGTTGGATATTAAAATTAAGACAGTTAAGACAGCTGTCAAATGTCCTTGTAATGCTTAAGCAAAATAATAAACGGTTAAAGATATTTTGTGCAACAGACATACAGGACATATGGACAGCAGGGTTATTAAAGTTAGCTGAAACTGAAACCATAAAAAAAGTGTTACTTGGAATAATTTATTTAGTTTAATCTATTAAAATAGTTAAAATAAACTACCTAACTAAAATGAATATGAAAAGGAAAATAAAATTGAAACAAATTCAAAGTACTAATACAAATATAATAGTTTCTCAATGATACAAAAATAATACCAGAGAGATGATGTATTCGTGTCTGAAGCAACTGTTTGGTGAGACACTAACTGGAGATTGCATACTCGTTGCTTAATAAAAGTTTCATTCCGTTTTCAAAAGAAACATAGCAATGCACATAAGGGCAGTTTCACACCTGCCTTGTTTGGTCTGGATTTTTGGACTTTTCAGTTTGGTTCAAATCAAAATTACAGGTGTGAAACCCTCAGACCACGGTCCAGACCAAACAGACGAAATTTGGTCCGACGAAAAGAGGTAGTCTCGGTCCGGATCAAACTTAACAAAGGTTCGGTTCGTTGCTGGTGTGAAAGTATTGTCTGTATGGTTCGGACTTTCATACCATTGTCAGGAAGTTCTGGTGGTTCCCATACCCAAAACAACAGAAGAACACAGGAACTACCAGAACTGTTACAGAAGATAGCAGGAATAATAAGCCGTAGCACATGGGGGGAGGAGAAGACAAGGTTTTTAATAAAAAAATGGTCTGAGTCTTCTTTCCTGTCGGCGCCGATAAAATGTTCGCTCAACGAGGACATTCATTTGGCAAATTTGAACTTGCCTCGAATATAGCTGGTGCTGCAGATAGTAATGCCATAGCAATAACAGCATAGTAGCAATGACATGCGTCTGTTCACTTCATTCATCTTGTCAAAGTTACCCGGGGAATTGAGAACACGCTGACGTCAGACGCACGTCTGCTAACAAACCAATCAATGTTAAGATGCAGCCTACATAACTGTAAAGTTCTTAAGTGTGCTCATATAACTGCAGTGTGAAACCAAACCAGAATGAACCGAATGTATAAAATGTATCAAAACATGAACTTTGGTTCGGACCTTGGTGCGGACTTTCAGGTGTCTTTGAATGCAGCTCACTAGGTTTTTGCACTCACTACTAAATTCAGTTCAAATTTTTGCCCGTTGAGTTACACATGACATATATTTCTCCCAATGTCCTTCAAGATTGGTGTGTGAAAACGCATTTCTGAGAGGAGGGTGAGAACAGAGAAGCTGGAAAATTGAGTGAGATGACCCATATTTCCATTAAACAGGCTGATATGAGAAAAGACTGTGGCTATAATGGTCACCTTCATTTATTTGTGCCAAGGCCAGAGCCTTCCTCATTCCTTTGAAATATCACATACATTTTATCTTTGAAGACCACAAAAGGACAACGTTTTATTTGTTTTTTTATTATTTATAGATAGTTTTAATATAAATATAATTAATTGATGAAGAAAGGTCTATGTATCAGTTTTATTTTATACATATAGATTCCAAGAAGATGCTTTCTTGCCAAAGCAGCTTACAGGAAAAAAAAAAAAAAGTCATGACATTATTTATGCATATTATATAAAAGCCTTTCACAACAGCTTAAATCAAATCATTTGGACTATTCACTCTGGATGGCAGGGGATAATCACTTCTGATAATGTCAGACTGTGAACAAAGATCTGATAAAAGCAAAGGTAAAGCCCCGGCGGAATTAGTGAACATTTAAAGTCTTTTCTACCAGCATTAATATAGGTTGGTAGTGTTTGTTCTCTGCTTTATGGAATATTGTGAAGACGTCCAGCAAATATCTGGCTCTATTAAGCATAGGAAATTAAATAAATTTCATTAAACTTGGATGAAATTAAAAATCATATAAATGCTGTGCTGTGCGTGTGTATATTAGTGCTATATATTAGGGCAGTCAATCACATGACATTCGTAATGTTGGAAATGCTATATTCATCTTTACATAAATAGTTTTTAACGAATATAACACTTAATGTGTTTATTTAATATAAAACAATTTCCAATTTTGACATCTACATATGAATCTTTAAATGGGATTTTAATATGGGATGAATAGGTATAAGCATATGAAGTCAACATCCACGGGTTTAGTAGAATTTGGTACATTTCTCTTCCTGTCGTTCCAATGATTTTTTTTTATTCAACATCATGCAGTGCATGAACAAATCAGTTCAAATACACAATTATGAATTGAAAAGAAGCCAATTCTAACATTTAACATCTGACCAACACTGCTAAAGCCTAGTTTAAAGGTCCAGTTTTTCCTGTATTTTTGAAGCTTTGATTGTGTTTACAGTGTGCAATATAACATGTATTCATGTTTCGCATGTAAAAAAACACAGTATTCTTCACACAATATACTTATCTGTATACCGCTGTTTTCACTGTCCTAAAAACGGCCTGATGATTTCCTTGTTCTATGAAGTCCCTCCTTCTGATTGGGCCAGCGCTTCCCGTGTTGTGATTCGACAGCAGCTTACCGCACGTTGCCCAGAAAGGTCACGCCTCTTACCATAACGGGGGGATGCATGCGCTCAATGTTATTGTAAACATGTCTATATTACCGTATCAATTTGAGCCGGAATCAGACCCGGAGAATATCGAAGAGGATCGACTACTACCTGTTCAAGAAAGACTTTTGCAGGATGTTTCACAATGGTAAGCTGTTTATTTAGTAGTTGTCATACTTTTACGTTTGGCTGTTACAAATTGGGATGAAAATAACAGCGTTTTGACGACATGGCGACAAACACACTCTACAAACGCAATACTTCCTCTTCTGACATGGGAGAGCAACAAGACCACGCCCCCTTTTTTGCGTATTCTTGTGGGCGCAGGCTAATCAACAAACTGTTCTATTGACGTAATTAAAGCAGGAAGTACAGGGATGTAGTACAAACCGGCCATTCGCTGTACGCTTTGAAAGGGAACTTCTGTTAAATAAAATATCTCGCTTGGCATTGAACTTTGAGCTTTATAATTTTACAGGAATTATTTATGCTCTAACAGCAACATTACACACTTACTAAAGTTTGAAAAATGGGATCACGAAGAACAGGACCTTTAAACTCACCGCGTCCGCACAAGCATGAAGGTGCGTGCAACAAAAATGACGTCATTGCGGTGTGGGCGGTCGTGCGTCGCGACCCCATTTCGTGTGGTGGTGCGCACAGCATCTTTTGTAACTTTGCACGCATCTCAGCTTCTGAAGATGCACGACTTCAAGGTGATTCTGGCTGAGTATGTACATCTGCACTGCCATCCAGTTTACGCTTGTCTAAATGTATTGCTTACATTTACAAAAATACAATAGCCTTTTTAATGAACTTTAAGGAAGGGTAGGCAATTTCGGAGAGGCTAGCACTAGCAAGCTAGCTTTGAAAGCATAAGATCCCGACCTCCCTTTCAGAGCATCTCCAAAGCACATGAACGGGCACAGCGGAGTCTGCCGTCACAAGAGACACCTGCGGCTCGTCTGTAGGTACCAAAATATTTAAAAGGTGTTCAGAATTCTGCAGTCGGAAAGTGAGCGGGATATATTCAAATTGAACGTACGGCAGATGGGTGCCTGAGCCCTCCCCAGAATCTGCCCAACCTAAATTGACAGTCAGGAGCCACTACTGCCTCAAAGCACATAACATTACAGTAATAATGAACTTAAACAACTGACAGAGCTCAAGATGTACCACCGGACTGCTGCAGATTAATTAAGGTTTTGATAGTTTTGACATAGAAACGCAAAAATCCAAGTCTGAGGACATGAACAACTCCAGGTAGAACGTCATGGGTTGCCATCTTGTAATCATGGTTGTGACATGACATGAACGCAGTATAAGCTCACAAATTACTCAGAGTTGGCACCAGTCGTTTGACAAAACGGTCCAGTGGCGAGCGCGTCAACTATAAACGCCTCGTCCATTCGGCGAGGAGCACACAGTCAGCGGAGGCTTGCGCTTCAGAGCCAGGCAAAAATATAAACAAGGCTTCAGACATCCAGTGCTGTTATACAGGAAAAATAAACAGTAGCACAGCTAGCAGTGTATTTCTCTGCTAATGCCTCTCCATTGATCCTCAGGGTACATTTTTATTGAACTACTACTTCATTTAAAAGCAAACAACTGAAAGAAGGCAGATCGGACACTGTTCTTCATTGACAAATATAAATTAATTACTATAATTACAAAGAAAATGGTTCATTTTAATTGTATGTGATCTGGGGATAGGGCTTTAGCTCAAATATTAGGCAGGCCAATAGCTCAGGGGGAAAGAATGCCTGGGATGATAATTATATATTGAAGGAGGGTTCCTGGGAGGAAAGGCTGTGGAGTTCACCAAACAAGAGCTCATCCACTACAAAGGGGGGGATAAATAAGACAACCATAAGTCTGGTTAAGGCTTTCACCTCACAATAGAGCAGCAAGAGAAAAGGTCACATGATACAAGAGCATTAGGTGTGTAACAATTACCATTAGTGTGTGACTGGTATGGAGGAAATTTCTATAATTTAAACAAACAAACAAATAAAATCATCATTATTCAATCATCATTATTCCTTCTATTGTAAATCAGTCAATGTTTTTAAAAAAAGAATATTTAGCCCTTTTACAGGTTTAAGGACGAACTTTAGTGCTAAAGTATGCCATATGTTCAATTGTGCTCATGAATTTTGTGAAAAGCACTGAAACTGACTGTTATGAACTTACATTTACAACATATTGTGAAATGGTCAATAAATGCACTTTTGACAGTTTTAATTGTTTAAATAGTTGTATACTGTGGTGAGGTTGGCGAGCGAGAGACGTGGGAGGAGCGAGCGAGACTGAAAATGAGCTTGTCTCGATTCCTCTCATGAGGGAGCTCAGAGGCATATAGGGACGAGCGACACCAGTGAAGGACGAGAGAGGACCAGGCCTGGACTTTATGTTGTGTTTTGTTTATGTTTTATTATGAGTGTGTGTGTGTGTCAGCCGTCCGTGCGGGGCTGCCCACGTTATTTTCCTTTTTTTATTTTTTTTATTTATTAAAGTGTGTTAAACGTTCACCGGTTCCCGCCTCCTTCTTCCCTGAAAAAAGAACTGTATTACATATACATTTCATTTTAAACTGAATCTTAATGTTATTTTATTTTCATTTTAGTTTCGTAATATCTTTGAAAACATTGTCTGGATTTATTAGTAATATTAAAAAGCATGATTAACATATATGAGCAACGGTAAAACTAGTTTGATACTGGACGTCAAACATAGTGAAATGTTTACTAATCCAAAGAATAAAGCACCCACAAGCCATCAATTCATACATAGAGTTAGGATCATGAATATTAATAAGGTAACATGACTGGAGATGAGCAATGTCATCACAAGATAATATTTATGAACTCAGTCTTTGTATATAATCTGACAACCTTTGGCCATCCACTCTAAAACTTATTCTGGTGTTGATTGTGGTTATAAACCTCTAGAAAGTACCACAATACAACAAAAAAAGTTTAATTCTAAGTAAAAAAAAGACTTGAGTTTTGTTTGATGTTTGATACAATCAAGAACCGTGTTTTTTTTGAGGAAACATTTAAAGGGTTACTTCAGCGATTAGCATTAAGCTTTGTATCAGTAGAAACCCTGGAGTATATTCAAATGATCGTACTCCCCCCCCTCTCATTTGACCCTGACCGAGAGAATTATGTATTTTATTTCTGGAAAAATTCCTCCGATGACGCAAATATCGTCATTTTGCGTCATCGTCAGAGTTTTTGTCCAGAGGCTAAAGACTACAGCCAGCAGAGGGCGCTATTTCCACATGTTATCAACATCGCACTCACAGCACTCGGCTCGCGGAGCTGCGGAGATTCATGTAAACGGAGTGGTGGAGACCAAAGTGAGTGTTTCAACTTTTAAAATGTATTCCTATGAAAGTTAAGCTTCCAAAGACATGAACTGAAAATGTGTCAGACTGATCATGCGCTGTGAGTGCAGCCGCAGCCGCGAATCCCGCGGTTACCTCAGCCAATGTGATGAATGTATTCCGATCCTGCTGCGTTTGTGCCGTGACACTCAATCGGCTCACTCGCATTATATTGAACAGACACGTTCAGTTTTTAATTGTAGTGTCTCCAACTGAACTGATTTTCTGAAAATGAACTTGGTGGGCAAGTGATCCAGTAATCCAGTAGCCGACTAGCAGTGCCTAGAGTAGGAGGGCAGCGAAGTGTATTCTGGGAATTGTTGTCTTTCATCCCCATGAGACAAAAATACATTTTCTGTGTTTTCTCAGTCTAGAAGGCACCAAATTCAAAAATAATTTCACATTTCTACTACATTAATGACCCAGTTTAAATACAGATTCATCTTTCCAGCGCTGAAGTACTTCCTTAAGGTTCAGTTCATACAACTGACGGCTTGTATTTATTGACAAAAGTGTATACATGAGGATGCAGTGCATCGTCAACGCACCGTGATATCAAATTGAACCAAACCGATGACAGAGTTGTGTGAGGAAAAGCAAGTCTTACTGCTCCTTTTCCTCAGGTTCTGAAATATTTCATAACATCGTCCTACAGCTTCATCTTAGAGTCTGATAGATGCCCATCGGCAGCTTCAGTTAGGAAGTCTCTGTGTCCTGAAATTTCCTGAGAAGATGGCATCAAAATAGTTATACAAGGTGTGCCTGTACAATCCATGCAGCATAAATAAATAAAAATCTCATCATCAAGACGTACTCAACGTAGGCTCCTTATGTCTTGTTCTGAGCTGAATCTCTTTCAGGGTCTGTTCCTATAAGCCAAAATGGCAAACCTGCTTTCTGACAACCCCAACACCCCAAACTCTATTAGCAATCAAGCATGTCATAGCCAGAAATGCAGTCTCTCCTGACACGTTCATAAATGGAAAGTCAATACATAAATGCCATCTCCAGCATTGTTCTATCCAGGTGGAAGCACATCCACAAATATATGTGTGTAAAAAAGGCAAGAGCCAGAAAAAGAGTTTCAGTTTCATGGACTTGTATCTCCTCGTTTTCCTGAGTTTAGTTGCTGTTTCCTTTGTTCTCATATGTCAGTTTGTTTCCATAGCTACTGATTATGTTGAGGTTCCTGTTATTGTTATATTTAATGCCTTCTGTTTCCTCAGTTCCTTTGTCGAGATTGTTTTTGTTGTGTAGCAAAACTGGTATATTTTTTTGTCTCTGCAATCAAGTTCTTTGTTTTGCTTTGCTTTGTTTGTTTAATAAAAGTACACTGCTGCATCTTCCTCTCATTCGCCTGCCCGTCATAACAAAAAACTCTTTACTCTTTATATAATTTAGATCTAGCAGTTGCATTCAATC
Source organism: Gobiocypris rarus (assembly GCA_023029165.1). Classification (NCBI taxonomy): domain Eukaryota; kingdom Metazoa; phylum Chordata; class Actinopteri; order Cypriniformes; family Gobionidae; genus Gobiocypris; species Gobiocypris rarus. Next base: position 36,216,462 of record CM040931.1, on the reverse strand, counting down.
CAACTCGGCCAAAACGGTCTTTCCTTATGGGAATACACTATCTGCATAGAGTTATCACAACAAACAAATTTGGATGATGACCGTCACAAAATAATCGATTGGATTGGTTGACCAGTGGAGCCACCTTGAGGCAGAAAATAAATGATTTTTTTAGTATTCTATACTGTAATTTATGCCATGTCGACTAGCATTGCATTATAAACTTTATTCTCATGAAAATGCACCGAAATGGCTTGAAGAACAAAGACAAACAATATATTGTCACGGTCGTGTGTTTATTGTCTTCAGATTTAATAAGTCAAAGCGTTTCTATCTTCTTATTCAGCTAGAGCTAAAAGCTAACTGTGTTAGGAATTTTCGGAAGGTCATAAGTTACATAACTTCTTTGAGTCATATTTGAACATTTTTGCGAGGGCACCCTCCTGTTTCCAGTATGAATGAAACAGACATAATGTGTTTTTAGTGCTCAATAATGCTCACGCCACCCTATTTTGGGTAAAAATATTAAAACATTTGAAGTTAACTTCTGATAACTCATGTTTTTCTCTAGTGCAGTGTACTGAAGTGTTCCTTTCTAATGATTTATAGTTATAGGCCTCCTACATTTTTCCCATAAAATAAAAGTAAAATTATCATTATTATTACTATATTATTCTATTTATTCTTAAATACTGTATTTTTGTTTTGAATAGTGAAATAGTTATTACTATAGTAATACCAGAAACTATTTAACAACTGCCAATGGTGAGTTCCCATTGTGGGTCTGGCTTGTCAGGTTAACTGGGCACATTTATTTCGTTCGAGTCTTAGCGGTTGTCCCCTGCAGTGTTGGTCAGATTTTACACTCAGCTTCATTCTATCGAAACCTGGTGCACTTGCATTGATCTTACATCATAAACATGCACGATGCATGATAGAAAACAGAACGTGGGTCAATATATTGTGTTCTTTATTAATTTGGTGCTATTATGTGCAGCTGAGTAAACGACACTTGGGTTTACTGTATGTATGTCGCATGGAGGCAGCTTTCTGCTGCTTGCAAACAAACTCTTTTGAAAAGACAGTGGATTGCCATTCATTTGCTGCCCTGGTTGCACTCTCGCTCGTATCCACGGTAAATCATCAACACTATCATCCCTTAAATGCGTTTTATTGAACTAAATACATCATAATCAGCTAAAATGCATGCGCAGGTTACTTTACTTCCTGAACAAGTGTGTACATGACTCCATGTTGCTTTCACATTCACGACGCCACAGTTTGAGATCACGGGTTCGGTACCCAGGTGAGCACCAGCAAGACAGCTTTCATATTAGCAATTTTCCTCTCAGCCCCAATCACCTGATAGGTCCATTAGGGGTAGGGGGTCATTGTCTTCCCACGTGTGAAGCTCATCAATATTCATGATGATTCATGCCCAGGGGCGGGTCTACATGGTAGCCAGGGGTGGCATTTTCACTTTATTAACATTATGAAAATGGTCTAAAACTCACAACCTCAGTTTTACTATAACAATTTGATACCTTTAATATGAAATGAGCCTGCATAAAAATCCTGTACAGTCGTCATGAGAGCGACTGACTGAACAACGTCCCTCAGGGCATTTACTTCAAAAGCGTGCACATTTAGAGAAACACCCTTTCTCACGTTTTCTACAAATTTCTATAGAGAGGATCACAGAAGGTTATTTAAAAACAAGATCCAGTTCTCAAAAGTCTTGTGTCACAAATGTCAGGGCATGTCAAAACATCTCCAGGGCCCAGAAAACACCCCAGACCCCAGAGGGCTAAGAAAAACTTACTGAAAATACAAAAAGTTGTGGAAAAACAGGGCCAAAGGAAAAAGTTTACAGTAAAAAGAGGCTGCAGATGATTTTCCCACCATTTTGAAAAAGTTTGCATTTACATAAAAAAAAAGTAAAAAAAGTCAAATAAACACAACATTTCTTTTCTGGTGTTAAATATTTTTAATGCTCACTTGAACATAAAATGATAATTAAAAATGTAATTTATAATGTATTAAAGAAATGATAATTTATTGATTTTAGTCTGGTCAGTAGTGTTTGTTTTGAGATTAAATGTACTAAATTTTTGTAAAATTAAACCATAAATGCGGGAATAAAAGATTATCTCAGAAAGGGTAGCTATTGCACACTCTGAACCATTGGAGAGTCAACTTATACACTTGAGTCACAACCTGTTTTGATGCTTGAGGATGAACTGGGTAACACAGTGTGAGACAGAAAGTCAAATAAACTAGTAATGTTGACTAAACTTAAGCTGCCAAAGGGAAAAATACTCAATTTAACAGTCACATAGGGAAACTAGTACATTCTGTACAGTCAACATTTTTATGTTTTTAGTTGAATGCTCTCAGTTAAATTTATTTGAGCAGGACAAAATCGTTTATTCCCTTTCTATGAGCGGGTGAGCTCAGGCACTTAAATGACTATTCATTCAAATATCTTTGTGATCCTCACTGACATCTATAAGAGGAAAATTACCTCTGGCTTCAGACAATACACGTAGGTTTCTATGAACACAGATTAGGTCTGAGCGGATTACTCCAACTGAAACACTGTATCTCTGTGTATCTATTTAAACTGGTGCATTGTGCAGAGGGTTGCAAGAAAAATAGGAAGAACACAGCTAAAAGCAGTTTAACTTTTCTTTTATGGATGACTCTCGCACGGCTGAAAGATTGTTTGCTTTTTGCCTCCACGTCTCACGGTAAATTTTTCTGCCTTCAAAATCCATTACAGACCTGACAAATCCGTTACGAACCCATGGAGAGTTTTTCATCTGCAAAAAAGTTGAGGGGAGGTACATTATTTTTTCTTCTGACGGTTGTAGGAATATCATGAATAAATCAGGCACTCAAGACGACAGTTGTGAAGTGTCACGCCGAAGATTCATGCAAAGAGCTTAACTGTAACGTAACAAACAACCAGTTACAGCTGCTCTATTGAAATAGTAGACACCATCTCATTTGTCCTGCCAGGCCTGTCCCAACTACAACTGGTCTGAACAGAATGTTTCTCCCTGTTTGACTCCCAGCAAGAGAGCGTAGCAGGAAATGTGAGGTGACACAGTGTGAATTGAGTCCGGTTGTTTCGGCGACCTATTGTGTTGATAATGCACAACTCTAAAAATGATCTCTAACAGAGACAGATGCACTGAGCGGAACTAGAAAGGACAAAAACTGGGCTGAATACACATCAGATGCCAAAATATTGTTATGGCCAAGAACAGTAAAAATAACTGAATGTATTGAATAAATGACTTAAGTGCACTAAACACAAATGTCTGCTTTTAAGTGTTTTGCAAGTTACATTAATGTTAAATTAATTATAAACATATTCTAATAAATCAAAACATTGCATGTGATGGTGCATTTTTAAATTTTATGTTCTTCATGCTGTAAATTATTTTTAAAAATCCTAAATAAATACATTTAATATATTTTATTTATTTATTTAAATATAAATGTTAATTATGTTAATTTATATCATTCAAATGTGAATTATTTTTTGGAAAGACACCTAAATTTACTTAAAAATTAGGCATATTGCCAAAAATAGTTTTCTGAGAACAATCATTGAATCTGATAAACATGTTAAACAAGATAAATTATGTAAGTATGCGATTAATCGCGATTAAAAATTATAATCTTGATTTTACACAATTCTTTTTGTTAGGATTTAAAGACATTCATCTTATTATTTAATTCAATTTAATGTAATAAAAAAAGGAAAATTAGCCCATTCAAAGCACACACAAAAAAATAAAATAAACAGCAAGTCTTTCGCTCACTATCTTTTTTTGAGGAACTAAGAAGAAGGTCACCATGTTTCACCTAGCCCATGTAGACTTCCATCCTTTTTGTTCCATGTGCTGACTGGGTTGAAACAGGTGCAAAAGAAATAAAGTATATTTCTGTACACCTTTGCAAACCAAAGGTCTTCTGAGCTGTGCTTATCAATGGCCAATGAACAACCATTCTGAGGACAGATAACAAAGGACGTCCCACAAGAGTATAGAAAGATACCAGGATGGAGCATTGGTTTCCTCTCTGCCTTTGAAATTCAAAAGATCAAGTTTCAAAAGGAAGGGGCGAACAAAAGGGGGGTGATATATGTGGTGGGATGATGTGGTCTTTTTTAGCAATGTGTCAGCAGGTAGAAGACAAGGGCAAGGATGGGTCATTTCTTCCCTACCAACAGCTGCATGTCTATTCCTTATCATCGAAACAACATATCAAAATATTTTTTTTTTACTAAATATAGATACGCAGATGATTCAGGTCATCCTCATGTCTCTTTTTGGGATATAGTTCCACAGGAAAAGAATATGATTTCTAAAACCAATCAGGTGTACACCTTTTGAACTCTGACCTTTAGGGCTGGACAGGAAGAGGAGTGTGTTTCATCAAAATAACAAGTGTGGACAAGGTGACCTGACTTTTAAACAGCAAAGGCAAGGCACACGCACACACATTTCCGCTCTTGTCCACCTCTGAGATTAAAAGGCCTGAATTAATGAGCTACCTGGTTGGAATGCAAGTAATAGTGAGAGAGGTAATAAAAAATGGCATACTGTACCATAGAATGGATTCAGAGTTTGGCTGTTTAGCATTAGCAATTACCCTCTGTTGGTAGCTACTGTAACTATACCATTATGCTGCCAAAAAACATCTTTCTCCATTGGTGGTCATTCAAAATTAGCGTGTCCACCAAATGGTTTTTAGCCAGCTGAAAACTCTAGGCGCTCTGCTGAAAACTCGCTGTGGGCTCTTGAGAGTGTTTTGGTAGCGCAGAGTTGTTTTTCAGTTGAGACTTTTCAGTTGCTTGTTTTGATACGGAATATCCACGGAAGTGTGACTAGTATCTCATTTCACAGATATTTTGTTTCTGTATTGATTCTATATAACAATGCAGATACAATAAAAGTAAAGTATTTGCTCTGGCCTATTGTTTTAAATGATTTTGTTCCGTTATTATGCTGCTTGTTTTCATCTGTTGACGTTGTACAAGCACAATGTGGCAGCTGGTCGGTGTTGTACTTGTCCCGCCCCTCCTCCACTGTGATTGGATGGCTGGTGAAAAGTGACAGTGATGAGCACTGTGGGGACACACAGTCTTAAGGTCCTTGCACACAGAGTCCGAAATTTTCACGCATTAAAAAATAAATACGACCTCACGTTGTGTCAATCACATTTACACACTAGCTGCCTCTGAAACTTTTGTCTGAAACATTCAGATCGGGTTTGATTTTCTGCATTTTATAAGGTGTTTTGATGATTCAGAGCCACCGTACAAGCGAACACTTGTCTCCAGTAATGCTAGCAAAGCATCAAACTGAGCCACTGACATACTGAAGTAAACTTTGAATAACTCTGGATAATCCTGCAGCCTCTTGAAAAGGAGGTGAAACTTTCCTTCCTCTCTACGCAATCTCTCTTTCTTTTTCTCTTTTTAAGGAGAGAGAGGACAACAAAATCCTCCTCACTGCTTGAAATGTCCATTTGAATTGTTTTGTGTATTTAGTTTGCAACGGATTAATTAATACGCATCAGACTCTGTGTACAAGGTTTCTGTGCGTGACACATTTTTTGGATGATGAATACGGAAAAAAAAAACACATACAAAAATTTCAGACTCAGTGTCCAAAAACCTTTAGGGGGAAAAATATGCAAGCGGCATTCACTCCCAAGCTTTTAATCAATATTTTTAAAAACATTTTTTATAAGCTTTTATGCTCATCAAGGCTGAATTTATTCCATCAAAAATACATTAAAACAGTAATAATGTGGGGAAACTTATACAATAGAAAAATTACTTATTTCTTCCTGTGATAGCAAAGCTGAATTATCAGCAGCCATTACTATATATCTACAGTGTCACATGATCCTACAGAAATTATTCTAATATGATGATTTGCTGCTCAAGAAACATTTATTTCAGGATTCTTTGATCAATAGAAAGTGCAAAAGATCAGCATTTGTAACATTATAAATGTCTTTACCGTCAAAATTGCTTAAAAATAATTTTTAAGAATCTTACCGACCCAAATTTTTAAACTCTAGTGTATATATTACTAATTTTACTTGCCAGCCAAGAAACTGCCATTGAGATGGGAATGCTAACACTCTCTCTGCATGAGAGCATGCCTATACATGTTGGAGTGAGTACACTGGAATACACACAAAGGTGTGATTGAAATTTAAGTTCTCACATACAAAATACTGTGGTATTACACAAACTCTCATACCAGAACACACACTCCTGCTAATAGGCCTTGAAATACAAAAATACACAAAACAGAGAGAGAGAGAGAAAAAATTCATAACTGACAAATTTCTGCATCAGATTTACACACAGATTTATGTGTAGACAGACAGACAGACGCTGCTGTAACTACATTAGTCATATTTTATCCTTCCTCTCTCTCATTTAACTATATGTTTCCAAAAACCACAAAAGAGGGCGGTAACTTTTTAAATTATGCATGCAGCTGTTTCCCTTTAGCACTGACATCCACTTTTTGCTCTCATAAATGCACTCAGCAGCCATGAATACACAAACCAACATCCAACACAAGGTTTGCGTTTACAGAACCCCATGGGAGACATTAAGCAAATAAAAACATATTAGCTTTTTACATTAAACCAGAAATGATAAGCTGAATCACATCATGTTGTAAGTTATGTTGTAAGCTATTTTCAAAAGCAGCTTACTCAAACACCATCCGCCTACAACGCTTCTTCAGCAAAAGAAAAAAAACTGAACTACAACTGCTATCTTGACTCAAGTACCATCTCACCTAATGAACAACACCTAAGAAAACCCAGGAGGCTACTTCGCCAAAACCATTGGAAACCGTTCTCTACGTGAGTCTAAGAGACAACTTAGGGAGCCTGTTGCACCTGCCTAAGTGCCCATTCAAACAGGGCAGTGAGAAAACCAACATTGTGCTCATTATGGAGAAAAAGAGGGCTGGCAATATAAACATTTACCTTGCAGGGCTGGGTTTGAATGGAATCCCTGTGTGTCCACCATCGCAGGTACACTCTCTATCCCTCGCTCGCTCTCTCTCCCCCTGTGAGGCGGCTGACAGGAGAATTGGTTATCTAATAGGTTCCCATGTAGCTTTGTCTCCTCTCTCAAGTGTGGCTCTAAGGAGGATATCCTCTCATGTTGACAAATTAGCATAAGCTGCTTCCTGGCTCACCTGTACTCATCCAACCTGTTTGGCGCCTCCTCCTCCCCGCTGTGCCGCATGCACCTGCTGAAACTGGACACACCGGCCCAAAAATGTACTTAGTTGCATGTTAGAACAATTACTTAATGCGAAAAAATGATTCAGTTACACCTCCTGGGACACTACAATGCCAAAGCTCTGTATTGTTCAGATCTTAAACTGTCTGTGAAGTAATTGCGACTTTTAAATGTCAATTTTAAGGTGAGACGACAAGAAAAAACTATAAACCTAGAGCTTCTTTTCCCCTAAAGGGAATAGAAACCCCATTCTGACTTTATCTTTGCCTTGTAAGCAGATACGACAATAGAGCCCAATGAGGAATGGAACTCGCAGAGAATGGCCCGACGGCATGAATCATCGACGTTCTGCTTTGTTTAGTCCTCAAATTTACTTTCATAAGGCTGATACAGCACAAATGATGACAAATGGCTGTGAAAGAACAATGACAATCAGATATTAGAAAACCACATTTTTTGATTTGTTTTTGTCATCATAAAAAATGGGTGTGATTTTATAAATGATTAATGGATAAGGGTCACAAATAATGTGATATAACCACACAAGCTTTGTTTAAAATAACTAGACTGCTTAATTAATGCAATGCACATTCATTCGTTTGCTGAAAAAGACAAACGAAACACACCATTATTGAGCCTGTAATTTTACTGTTACCTAAAAGAGATACAAACAACGCAGAGGCCTATCAACTGCACAGAAAGTATTTACTTAATTCTGAACACTTCCCAACTAACAAAATATGTTCTAAGAGCGTTTTGTTAACATTATAAAAATGTTTTGCGAATGGTTAGGGAACATTTCATTTTATCTTTATGCAGACATTACGGCAACATTACTTCTAAGTAATTTCTGAAAATACATTCTGACGTAGTAATGTTTAAAAAATAATGTTAGACAAACGTCCAACTAAATTGTTTCAGAACATTTTTTTTTCCATGAACAATGTATAAATAATGTTTTTATGTTAACATTTTGAGAACAATATTATAGACCAAATTACTCTGAACGTTCTATTAATGTTTCTGGAAGACTTTTTGTTCATAACTTTGAGAAACCTTGCCAGAACATAAGCCAAAGTTCTGAGAATGTTTCCTGTTCGGCCTGGGACACACTAGACAATTTTCACATCCTAACCAATTTTAATACTGTGGGAGGCCAGAGTTTTTAGTATTTTAATCCTCTGAACACACACACTAGATGGAGGACAATTGATGTTGTCCGCTGGCTCTCCTGGAGCGCATTCTGTTTTACCATGAAAAACAAACTAGTACAAAAGAATATGGGTGATATTCCCTCAATCATCTCCACTTCCGTGTCATGTTTGTGGCTGCCAAGTTTCAGCTATAAAAGCACACAACATTTGGTAGGTGACGCTTGCGCGCTCTCATTGGCTATCGCTGGTTTCATGTCAGACACAGCCCGATCAACACGTCTGATATTTACGATTGGAACCGTGGAGGCTCTGACGCAATTGGGAGAAGTAAAATTATCGCAATGACACCACCCAATTGAGGATTTTTTGGACTAAAAGTTTGCGGCAAGCCTCAAATCTGTTTTTTTTCCCCTAAAGGGCATAGAAACCTCATTCTGACTTTATCTTTGCCTTGTAAGCAGATACGACAATGGAGCCCAATTGAGGAGTGGAACTCGCAGAGAATGGCCCAACGGCATGAATCATCGACGTTCCGCTTTGTTTAGTCCTCAAATTTACTTTCATAAGGCTGATACAGCACAAATGATGACAAATGGCTGTGAAAGAACAATGACAATCAGATATTAGAAAACCAAATTTTTTCGTTTGTTTTATGTCATCAAAAAAATTTTCAAGTGTGTAGCGAGCCTTAGCTGGTTTCATGTTCCCTTTCAGTCGGTCACGTTCGACGTACGTCGGACGTCACCGACGAATTGGGATCACTTCAGGGAGCCCCTATCAGCTTCGAGATCTAGAGAACAGGCCAATGGGCCATTGGCGTGCGAGATTTGCATCTCGCGCTCCGCCCCGCACTGCGGGTACAAACAGGGCGAGCAGCGCACTATTGTCATTCACTTCGAGCCGAGCGGGCGTTGATGAAGCAAGACTGCTTTTCTAAAGAGAGCCTATCTACAGAGAGAGATACTCTAGAGATCTAAAGGAACGCTTTGTGTTGGCGAAAAGGCACAGTCAGCGCGACCGCGTGCTCACCGCTGCATCTGCATAACAAACTGCTGTTCTCACAGCAACTGTCGGTTCGGTGAGGGCGTTTGTCTCAGTGAGTGCAGACACAGGACTGCACTTATCTCCTGTGTGCTGCCGCGGTCTTCCTGGGTGCTTCAGCACTGTTGCAAGAGCGTTTCCTCACAAAAGAGCAACACGGGTGTGACACTGCGTCTTTTTCAAGACGTCATTCCATCCGTGCGTTTCTGGATGCGATGCGTTTCCTGTCCTGGCCACGATCCCTCGCATAAACATGTGACATTGTGTTTGTGGGTGATCCATGTTCTCTCAGAGGAACGGGATCACGTCGGCCAGCGCTGTTCGTCTCACCTTCCTTGTGAGGGGTTGAGTGTTCAGCGCGCGCCGTGTGCCGTCTAGCTGCCGGGTAACAGCGCGGGTTGTCATGGCAACCCAGCGCGTCGCTCGGCTGCTTCAGATGCTGTGATCGAGACTATGAAACCTCAAATGGGGTTGAGTCCCCTTCGCTTATACCCGATCTAGTTTCTTTTCTGGTGCACCAGAAAGGAGGCTACTTTGGCTGATAAGCCTGGGTGACCTGAGAATTACAGTGAGGCTTCCCCGCCGAGTACAACTCCGTGGGCCCCCCACTCCTCTAGCGCATCGCAAGCATGTTGAGACTGTGTTTGTGGGTGGTTTGTGCTCTCTCATGGCTTGAGTGTTCAGCGCGCCGTGTGCCGTTTCACGGCCACACTCACTATCGCACATGCCTGCTGGTAGCTTACAGATGGAATTGCTGGTCCCTTAAAAAAAAAAAAAAAAAAAAAAGGGGGACCTAGCGTTTCATTTGGGGCTCTAGCAGAGGACAGATGTCAATCGCTACATCGGAGAGAGGGCTGTTATGTGTTGAAAATGAAGATGAGGCTGAGATTCCCACTGTAATAGTGGGTGCTCATGCTGAATTAGATTCATACGTGACGGCCATGCTTTCCCGGGTGGCATAGGGCAACGCGTAAATCGCCTTGCCCGCCCCTTGCCTTCCCGGATGTGCATTGGAAGGCTTTGGCATTGTGGAACTATTTGGTGCCAAAATATGGAGCACCAAAGGGCCATAATCTACATAGTTTTCCTCTTTCACTACTCTCATCGGTCCGCGACGGGTAGTTCTGAGCCAAGGTTGAGCTGCGCACAGCGCTGGCCCTTGTCCAGACGATGTCCATCCTGGCCCAGAAACGCCATTGAAGTCGGCGCCAGAAGCAGATAAAGGCGATCAAACACATCCTGCCCGGCGGTCTGCTGCCTCCACCCTGCCACCGGCCGCAGCACCTCCACCTGCTCATCGCCGAGGACGTCTACCCACCGCCTCCCCGCTCTCGCCCCAGCCCAGCAGAAGCCTCCACCAGGGCGTCGGCGTGGAGCCGCCGCGGGAAGAACGTCCAGCCCGTTCAGGCTGCTGCCAAGCCAGGAGGTAGCGTCACTGTAAGAGACCCTGAGGCGGGCCACCCAGAGGTGAAGGAGACTGCTCTTTGGGAGATGGCTGCAGCACCACTCCCTCCCCCGGAGGAGGGCCGGGGGAGCTCGACATTAACATCTGTTCCGCCGCTGGCCCTAGTGCCAGCGTAACCCCAATTGTCAATAACAGAGCGGTTTCCTACATCTCTGGGTGCCAAGAGAGCGCGCTTGGCGGTGTCCGACGCTTCCATGCCTTGGCACCCTCAAGCGCCTCTCCAGTCGCCAGCGGGGGGTGCTGGGGACGCACACAGGCTGCCTCCCCACATTTCTGCACCCCCCCCCAGCGGACGCAGACCCCACAACAGGCCGCTTTCATGTCGTCTGTGTCGGGTCCTTGCGTGCTGCTTCGCTGCCCCGCTGCGGGTACGTCTGTGGTGCCGTTGACCCCGCTTGTACGGTCGTTCGGGGCCTGGCTAGCGCTCCCCAGCCCGTCTCGCTGGCTCATCCGTGCCATTAGACTCGGCTACGTGATTCAGTTCGCCTGGCGTCCCCAAGTTCAGGGTGTTCACTTCACGAAAAGGAGGAGAATGCCTCTGTGCTCCAGGGGGAGATCGCGGTCCTACTGGCGAAGGACGCGATAGAGCTGGTCCCTCCAGCCGATATGAAGTCTGGGTTCTACAGCCCGTACTTCATTGTACCCAAGAAAGGCGGCGGGTTACGGCCGATCTTGGATCTGCGGTTCCTGAACTGGTCCCTTCACAGGCTGCCGTTCAGGATGCTGACGCAGAAACGCATCTTCAGGTGCATCCGTCCCCAAGATTGGTTTGCAGCGATCGACCTGAAGGACGCGTACTTTCATGCCTCGATTCTCCCTCGACACAGACCGTTCCTATGCTTTGCATTCGACAGACGAGCATATCAGTACAAGGTCCTACCCTTCGGGCTGGCCCTGTCGCCCCGCGTCTTTACGAAGGTCGCAGAGGCGGCCATTGCTCCCATGAGGGAGCATGGTGTTCGCATCCTCAACTACCTCGACGACTGGTTGATTCTTGCCCAGTCGCGAGAACAGCTGTGCGAATACAGGGACATGGTGCTCAGTCACCTCAGCCAGTTGGGACTTGGTCAACTGGGAAAGAGCAAACTCTGCCCGGCGCAGAGGATCTCTTTCTCGGGATGGAGATAGATTCGTCGCTCTGACAGCGCGCCTCACGGAGGAGCGTCCAGTCAGTGTTGAACTGCCTGAATTCGTTCAGGGGCAGAACAGCGGTTCCACTGAAACATTTTCAGAGGCTCCTGGGGCATATGGCATCCGCAGCCACAGTAACGCCCGTTGGGATTGCTTCATATGAGACCGCTTCAACGCTGGCTACACGACCGAGTCCCGAGATGGCCGTGGCACAGCGGGTCCCTCTGCGTCTCAGTGACGTCGAGATGCCGCCAAACCTTCAGCCCGTGGTCGGACCCTTCCTTTCTACGGGCAGGAGTGCCTCTAGAACAAGTGTCCAGGCATGCTGTTGTCTCCACGGATGCCTCTGCCACCGCTGGGCTGCCACGCATAACGGGCTTGCAGTTCGGGTCTGTGGACGGGGCCTCAACTGCAATGGCATATCAATTGCCTGGAGTTGTTAGCAGTACGTCTTGCACTCAGCCGCTTAAAAACGCCGCTCAGAGGCAAGCACGTTCTGGTCCGTACGGACAGCACTGTGGCCGTTGCGTACATCAACAAACAGGTTGGTCTACGCTCCCGTCGCATGTCACAACTCGCCCACCATCTCCTGTTATGGAGTCAGAAGCATCTGAGGTCGCTTCGGGCCATTCACGTTCCGGGCCTGCTCAATCGTGCGGCCGACGAGCTCTCACGACAGCCAGTGCTTCCTGGAGAATGGAGACTCCATCCCCAGGTGGTCCAGCTGATTGGAGGCGGTTCGGGACCGCACAGGTAGACCTGGTTGCCGCCCCGGACACGACTCACTGCCAGTTGACCCTCGAATGCGCTGGCACACAGCTGGCCCCGGGGCCTACGCAAGTATGCGTTTCTCCCAGTGAGCCTTCTTGCACAGACGCTGTGCAAGGTCAGGGAGGACGAGGAGCAGGTCCTGTTGGTCGCTCCGTACTGGCCCAACAGGACGTGGTTCCCGGAACTAGTGCTCCTCGCGACAGCACCTCCTTGGCCCATTCCTCTGAGGAAGGACCTCCTGACTCAGAGACGGGGCACCCTCTGGCACCCACGTCCGGACCTCTGGAAACTCCATGTCTGGTCCCTGGACGGGATGCGGAGGTTCTAGGTGGTCTACCACAGGCTGTGGTGGACACCATCACTTCAGCTAGAGCACCCTCTACGAGGCATCTCTATGCGTTGAAGTGGAACCTGTTCGTCGGTTGGTGCGCTTCTCGCCGAGAAGACCCCCGAAGATGCTCGATCAGTTCGGTGCTTTCCTTCCTACAAGACGGGTTGGAGAGAAGGCTGTCTCCCTCCACCCTCAAGGTCTATGTCGCCGCTATCGCTGCGAATCATGAGTTGGTAGGTGGTAAATCTTTGGGGAAGCACGATCTGATCGTCAGGTTCCTGAGGGGGGGCGAGGAGACTAAATCCGCCTCGCCCTCCTCTTTACCCTCTTGGGACTTGACTCTGGTGTTAACCGCACTGCAGAGGCCACCCTTTGAGCCCTTGCTGTCAGCCGAGTTAAAAGTTCTGTCCCTTAAGACAGTACTCCTGGTTGCATTGGCCACCATTAAGAGGGTAGGGGACCTGCAGGCATTTTCGGTCGTGCCTGGAATTTGGGCCTGGTAACTCTCACATAATCCTGAGACCCAGGCCTGGATATGTGCCCAAGGTTCCCACCACCCCCTTCCGGGATCAGGTGGTGAACCTGCAAGTGCTGCCTTCGGAGGAGGCAGACCCAGCCTAGCTTTTCTCTGTCCCGTCCGCGCTTTGCGGATATCGTGGACAGAGCATAAGCTTCAGGACCTCAGAGCAGCTCTTCGTCTGTTATGGAGGCCAGCAGAAGGGAAAGGCTGTCTCCAAGCAGAGGATGGCCCACTGGATAGTGGATGCCATCGTCTTGGCGTATGGAACCCAAGACGTGCCCTGCCCACTCGGGTTAAGAGCCCACTCCACTAGGGGTGTAGCTTCTTCCTGGGCGCTGGCTCGTGGCGCCTGACGGATATTTGTAGAGCTGCGGGCTGGGCGACACCTAACACGTTCGCTAGGTTCTATAGCTTACGTATAGAGCCGGTATCTTCCTGTGTGCTCACTTCCCATAGTCAGTAACACCGTGCCCGTTCTAGTGTCGGCTTGCTGCGCCATTCCCTTCCCGGGAACGGATACGTGCGCTCTTATGCTCCAGGTAAATCCCCAAGCATGGCGAACCCTGGGAGTCCTCCGCAACCCGCGGCTGTCGGACATGGCGGAGCGTCCGACGCCAGGTCTGACACTGAGGCATTGTGAATCTGGTGTCAGGCTGGGTCCATATGTTGTGACCCTACGGTGGTCCCATATGTGTATTCTCCCGGTACAGCTCCTCGGTGAGCTCGTGTCTTTCCCTCGGCAGACTTCCTGCCGTCTCAGCATGGTGTTGCCCCCGCAGATATAGGCTGGGGCCACCCCTGGGACTCCCATATGTTGTACTGCCAAGTCAGTCCATATGTGCATTTCCACATGGTAAGAACAGGATGTGGCTTCCGCAGCTTGCCCCTGGGCACGCTTTCCCAGCGTTATCCAATAGTCTGCTGAGTGGGTCTCGCGGAACAGCAGTATGACTCTCCCTGCGTGAATTCCCCGCCCATACAGACGGGGTCTGAGGGGCTCTCGCTGGGCGCTGGAAGTGGTAGTAACTGTGGCGTTTTCCAAAGGGATCCCAATTCGTCGGTGACGTCCGACGTACGTCGAACGTGACCGACTGAAAGGGCGTCTGGGTTACGTATGGTAACCCTCGTTCCCTGAAGGAGGAGCGGAGGCGTCGTCCGTCGCCACAGTTGCTGTACCATCACTACGGGCGAGTCACTAGTTCGGCTCCTCAGTGAAAAACAATAGTGCGCTGCTCGCGTCCTGTTTGTACCCGCAGTGCGAGCGGAGCGCGAGATGCAAATCTCACGCCAATGGCCCATTGGCCTGTTCTCTAGATCTCGAAGCTGATAGGGGCTCCTGAAGTGATCCCAATTAAATCGGTGACGTCCGACGTACGTCTCCGTTCCCTCCTTCAGGGAACGAGGGTTACCATACGTAACCGAGACGTTTTGAATTCTGTCATCACTTGCTCATCCTCATGTCATTTTATATTTTTGGCTGGACGTTGTAAGTCGTAGGGTCCGGTTATGTTTGGGACCTTTTATCGAGTAAATGATGACACAATTTTCATTCTAGGGCAAAGTATCAGTGTAAGGCTTTGTATTGAAATAAATTTTCATGGTTGAATAGTGTGCTCACAAAAGTGAGACAAAACTATTCTGCTCGTATTCAGTGGACAGCTACATTTATGAATTGCAAAGTTGACTTTCTGGTCCGCGCACGGCGAAGCTCATTAGAGAGAGAGAAAAATGAATAGGAGACGTTTCACTTCGAGTGTCTGGTCTAAACTGCATTTTAAGAGGAATATGGAAATCTTTTGATCTGCAGAATGCAAATCTTTTCGCCACCTAAATAAACAGGCCAGGCGTGAAGGCTTTAACAAGAGGGGCCATAGAGCGGCTCCTGGGTCTAATGAGTGTGCGATGGCACCCGTTCCTCTCCTCAGCCCATCTGAGGACTGCTCAGCCTCTGAAACATGCATCAGACTGATAGGTTACTCTGGTCCATGGTTTAATAAAGTGAAGAGGTTTCAGTTTACACAGCCCATTTTCAATATCCATCAGATTCCCTAGAAAAACGGCACCACTCACTGCGCATACACGTCAAAGATGCTATCGATGTGAATAACATAACTGAATTACCACAGCAAAGATCCCAACATACATGCATACCCCTATTATGTTACACATTCACAGAGTGCTGGGTACAAAAGACCAGCAGGCCCAACATTCAGGCCAATTGTTGTGGCCCCATTGTGCAAATCCTGATGGGAATCTCAGAGGCCAGCTGAATAGGGATGTTATTGCAGTCTCCTGTTACTTCCCATGGTTTCTAAGTGATGGGGTCTTGGCTCATGTTCACCAGCTTCTTCTTAATGTTTAGATGCACCTGATAATAACATCACCTGGGCCTCCTCCTTGTCCTCATCCTCTAGGACTTTGTATAACACTAACTCATTGAAAATAAATCAATAGCAGCTTAGAGACTGGGACTCTTATTTCTGTCTGTGTCTGTAGGCCACTGAAAGAACACAAAAAGTGAATTCGCCAAAGCCCAGTAATTATGATTAAGAGCTTACCACATAAAATGGAGCAGGAGAAGAATGTTTTCTGCTGTCTCATCTTTGCAACAGAGGATACAAAGTGGACAGTAGAAAAGGGCATTTGTATTTATCATTTTCCATAGCTTTTTATCCACTCGTCTTTTGTACACAGAAATCCTCATAAGTGAATACAGTGGAAATGTTCTGTGGTATAAACTTCCAGGATGGCTGGGTTTAGAGCGGAAATTTGATTCTCATGCCACGTAAGTAATTAAGTAAGTAAGTAAATAAATAAGTACGAAAGTTAAATAAATAAAAATTGTGCCAAAGGTTCTTTAATAATAATAGTATTCTTTATATAGCACCTTAAGTTAAAGTAAATAAATCAATCATTCATTTTAAGAATATTTTTTTCAATTTCACATTATTTAAGGTACGAACAGTATCACACTATAACTTATTATCCAGAATGGCATAACTAGCATATTCTAAACAATAAAGTTAAAATGAGGGCTGCCCTTGACTAAAGATTTTTCTAGTCGACCAGTAGTCATTCATTTAAGCCATTAGTCAACTAATCGCACATTTATATTAATAAGCCATAAATCATAATAATGAGCCTTTAATTGCCTACATATAATACATAGCCTAATCAACACTCAAATGCACGTATAACGCTCACCACAGCACTCCGGCAAACGTAATGATTATGAATGTGGCGTAAAAGAACAGCAAGGATATTGTTTAAACGATTTAATAGTGCAGTAGTAGACGCACCTATACAGTGCATCTGGAAAGTATTCTCTGCGCTTCACTTTTTTACATTTTGCTTTAATCCAAAATAGATCAAATGCATTATTTTCCTCAAAATTCTATAAACAATACCCCATAATGACAACGTAAAAACGTATTAAAAATAAAAACAGATACAATCACATGTACATAAGTATTCAGAGCCTTTGCCATGACACTCTTTTGAGCTCAGGTGCATCCTGTTTCCACTGATCGTCCATAATAGATGTTATACTACTTGATTGAGTCCACCTGTGGTAAATTCAGTTGATTGGACATTATTTGGAAAGGCACACACCTGTCTATATAAGATCCCACAGTTAACAGTGCATGTCAGAGCATGAAGTCTAAAGAATTTTCTGTAGACCTCAGAGAAAGGATTGTAACGAGGCACAAATCTGGGGAAGGGTACAGAAAAAAATTCTGCAGTATTAAAGGTCCCAATGAACACAGTGGTCTCCATCATCCATAAATGGAAGAAGTTTAGAACCACAGGACTCAGAGCTGGCCCAGCCCAACTAAGTGATTGGGGGAGAAGGCCCTTAGTCAGGGAGGTGACCAAGAACCCGATGGTCACTCTAACAGAGCTTCAGCATTTCTCTGTGGAGAGAAGAACCTTCCAGAAGAAAACATCTCTGCAGCACTCCACTAATCCGGCCTGTATGGCAGAGTGGCAAGATGGAAGCCAGTCCTCATTAAAAGGCACATAACAGCCTGCCTGGAGTTTGCCAAAAGGCACCTGAAGGGCTCCTAGACCATGAGAAACAAAATTCTCTGATCTGATGAAACAAAGATCGTCATGTCATGGCAAGCGTCATGTCTGGAGGAAACCAGGAACCGCTCATTACCTGGCAAATACCATCCCTACAGTGAAGCATGGTGGCATCATGCTGTGTGGATGTTTTTCAGCGGCACGAACTGGGAGACTAGTCAGGATTGAGGGAAAGATGAATGCAGAAACATACAGAGACATCCTCGATGAACTCTGGACCGCAGACTGGGGCGAAGGTTCATCTTCGAACAGGACAATGGCCCTAAGCACGCAGCCAAGATGACAAAGGAGTGGCTACGGGACAACTCTTTGAATGTCCTTGAGTGGCCCAGCCAGAGCCCAGATTTGAACCCGATTGAACATCTCTGGAGAGATCTGAAAATGGCTGTGCACCGACGCTCCCCATCCAACCTGATGGAGCTTGAGAGGTCCTGCAAAAAAGAATGGGAGAAACTGCCCAAAAATAGATGTGCCAAGCTTGTAGCATCATACTCAAAAAGACTTGAAAAAGGCTGTAACTGTAACAAAGGCTGTAACAAAGGTGCTTCAACAAATTATTGAACAAAGGCTGTGAATACTTATGTACATGTGATTTTTGTTTTGTTTTTTATTTTTAATATTAGTGATAAATGTGATTAATGATAAAAATTTTATAATAATGTTAGTTAATGCTAACATGTAGTTAGTTAATGCATTTTTGTGTATTGCTTTATTGTATTTAAATGTAAAGTTCTTTTGTTATAAGAAAGTTATTAAACCTGTTATAGTATGACAACACTTTTTTTGCAACTTATTTCAATCCGTGATAATACCGTACAACGTGATAAAAGCTTCAGCAAATAATCACATCGAAAATGTGATACCATCACATGCCTACTTTTAGTACGACTCCATTACAAAGCTGGGAGCACTAAATGATATTCAATGTCACATTACACACCTTTAACATTAAATAAAGCACATAAACATTACCTGAGATGTTTTGTATTGTTGTTCCAGCCGCAACGTCACAGAAATAGAAACCGTTTATAAAATAGAATCATTGCCTGTCACGGGTAGTTAGGACAAAAACAAATTAACATAGGAAAATATACCTTTTATAACGTCACGTGCAGCTAGGACACAGTGTTAGGTCTAGAGCATTATGTTTTTAAAATGTTGAGTTATGCATAGCGAGATGCTGCAAAAGATGTGAGACACTAGTGCAGCAGTTATCATGCATGTACATTGCAAAACAATGGAAAAGTAGTGCAGTGAATTGGAAAAACACATTCTGTGTGAATGTCCCCAAAGAGCAATAATAATGCTGGACAAGGGCCAGGACATGATAGCGTTTAACTGGTTTTAACTAGGCATAAAAGAAAGCCCAAAACCCCTCTAAAAACAGCCAGCAGACCAGCCTGTGCAGGCTTGGAGACCAGCTGAGACCGACAAACTAGCTTAAGCTGGTTACAGTTGTTTTCTTCTTCTTTTCTTTCCAGCAATGAATTTATAAAGGCCTAAATTCCCGCTCATTTAGGCGGCAAATGAATATGTCAATAATTTGGTTTTACCTGCACTAGCACCTCACATCAGGTGTTAAGGAGCGCATGATTTTCTCTAGTATTTACCTCAAGCTGCTGCCATTAGCATGTTTGTATTATGGTTAATGCTCTCAACAGGAAGAGGGGCTAGGCAGCAGCACATCACCACCGCAGTCACTTGTTACACTGATAATCTGCTGTGATGGGATCGCAGCACCAATCGATGTTTCAAGATGCTTACACTTATAGACATGTGGACAAGTAGGCTAGTGAGATTAGCATCTGGCACAACACTCACTTCACACATGAAGAGCCAGAGACACAAGAAACTATCAATACAAGCCCGCAAGCCTGGATGTGATATATTAGGAACAAAGCCACACAAAAAAAATCCATAATAGAATTTCACCAAGAGAAAAAAAAACGTGTTTGCGTACTTGATGGTACTTGGTGAAAAAGTATTGTATTATTAGTACCTATTTTGTTAGAAAATGCATAGGCTACGATTAATAACTGCGGTGAAAGATGGTTGTTGTTTATTGTTAGTTAATCCACAAACAAACAAATCCCACTGTATGATAAATTCCATTTTCATTGCATTCAAGTCTCTTCAAAAGGTGAGTCATTGGTAATCTCGCTATGCCTTTTTTCACTCTCTTCAACAGGCATTTTCTGAAAGCTTTATGTGTTTAGTAGTGTTTTTTGTGATTTGGTGATTATAAAAATAACACTGCTTTGTCTGACAGATACGTGGAAGACCACATCAGCCAGCTATGTGTTGCATTATATGCTGACAATCTGGTTCAACACTACTGATTACAGTCAGTACTGCATAAAAAATGTTTTCATGGCAAACATCTCTAGAAACATCATTATGTTTCACTGTTCACTCTACATATGTATACTCCTTACAAGAACCTGTGCTAGCCATTAACTGTGATTGTTATGCGTCATATTTTTATATAAGCAGCTTCTTTCACATAAAATTGTTGTTTTAACACACTAATATGCTGTTCAATGTTTTGTCTTCTCAGCACAAAAATATCGATAAACTCTGTGATGTTAGGGTTAGGGTTAGGGTTAGGGTTAGGGTTAGGGTTAGGAAATCCTCCCGACCACTAGGGGGCTCTCGGAGTGCGGTAAAGTTAGTTTTCCTTGCCATTGTTCTATAGATTCGCCAGTCTTACAAATATATAAACACTACGATCAGTTTTAAGTGTGTAATTGTATATCGACATGAAATATCAATTCAAAAATTCCTTCGTGCATTATAGCTGCATATTTATACCCGAGAACTTTTACCCGCTACCACGGCGCATGACGCCTAAGGGAACGTCTGCCAATTGACCCTTCGCTAAGCCCCGCCATTCTTAGTTACTGTCGCTATGCCTGACAAGCTTTGTAGTATGTAGTATGTGCCGGTTTCAGACATTCTCAAGGAGATTAGTCAAAAATTAGTCATTTTTAGCAAACAGCAAGACAAAAGGAACTGCAGTATGCATTCGAGGCATATATATCCACGGCATAATATTCAACCGATTAGAGAATAATTTCATCAAAATTGAAGTTAAAGCCTATTGGACCCAGCGCAAGCAGCAGGCAACGCATTAAATCAAATTTAAATTACCTTTCAGAGATTGTGAAAGATGCTCGGTCAGTGCTCCACGAAAGTTTATAATTTGCTCCTGCTCAAAGCCTTGCAAAATGCAGCGTGCACTCATCTCAAATAGAGCGCAAATAGGCCACTGAATTGAGTCTTTTATTTATTTTTTGTGCTTCAGTAGATAAAGGTCTATGGTTTTGCATATAAGGAGAATAGAGCGCTATGAATAGTTCTTCACACTGAAATTTAAAACTCTTTAAGGAAAATGGTCAATAAACTGCAGCAAAGCAGCGCTGCACGCTGTGACTGTGTTGCTTCAAGCGCATCATTCTGCACACAGGATGTGCATAAATGCTTTGTGCCGCTCTGTATTGAGGGTATGCATTTGACGTCACCGTCAGCTGGAGTGACTGTGGTTATGAATCGTGATGAACCGTCCAATTTACACCCCTGGTGCCGACTAGCAGCGGTTCCACCCAATAGAATATTCTTAAGAGTCAGAAGATGAAGATTCTGTTTTCACTTTTCATCCTAAGTTATGGTTTAAAGTTTAAGATATTAATATTAATAAAGTGAGTGAGAGTCTCATGTTTATTTGACAGTGATTTCACATTTTTTGTTTGTATGAAGGCTAAATACAAATAAAAGGTGAACATTCATTTATTTGTACCTTTTTTTTCTCTAAAATATATAGTTTTATAGGAGGAGATTTCATATACTTAGCGAATTCATTTTTCAGAAGTTTGTAGGTACAGACATCTGTTTCGGGCATTCTTGGCAGTTTTTTCTGAGGCTTTTATATAGTTCATAACGATATATCGTGATATACATTTTTGCCATTTTCTTTGCCATTTTCTTCGGTCACAACACCAGGGCCAACACCCTCCTCCATCTGTAGGTGAACCAAAAACAACTGATACCAGCTCTCAGTGATGTGTGTTGGGTCCCCGCTATGATAACAGTAACTTTATCAAATGTTTACAGAACGAGCGGGAACCCAGTGTGCCTGTCTCTTTCTCTGTTTCTGTTCTGTTATGTGATAGAAAGTGTAAGACCTTCTCAGACCGTATAGCAAACCCATCTAATCTGCTGCCCGTTACATGTCAAACTAAGATTACTGTGGGGGAATTAATACTGTTAAGTTAGCACTTTTAAACATCCGTTCACTTAAGAACAAATCATTTCTAGTCAATGACTTAATAACCACAAACAACCTAGATTTGTTCCTTCTAAATGAAACATGGCTATAAAACTGCAGTGCAACAGTCCTCAATGAAACAGCCCCTACTAACTTTACTTTTATGAGGTTGTGCAGAGCGTTTAGGAGGGGTGGAGGCATTGCTGCTCTTTTTAAAGATGTCTATCAATGTAAGCAAGTGTCATTTGGTGACTATCTGTCTTTGCTGTTATCAATAATCTCCTCAGAGTTTGATTGTTTTGCCATTGCTGGGGATTTTAACATTCACATAGACAATGCTAAATCCAGTACAACAAAAGAGCTCATTACTGTTCTTAACACTTTTGATTTGACACAGCATGTACATGGTCCCACACACAATCGTGGACACACTCTAGATTTACTTATCATCAAGGGTCTAAACATTTCATCAACTGTTGTTAAGGATGTAGCATTGTCTGATCATTTCTGTATTTTCTTTGATATTTCAATCTCTCCTGCCATTGAAGCTAGATCTGTCTCTGTCAAAAAGAGAAGCTTAAATGAGAACACTAGTGTGCTATTTATGAAGGCTATATCTCTAACACCAAGCATATCTGCAGACTCATATCTGACAACAGACATATCTGTTGATTTTCTCCTTGACTCTTTTAACTCAAAAGTTAAGAGTGTAATTGATGATATTGCTCCTGAGAAAGTCAGAGAAAAGAGTGGCAGACAGAAAGCACCTTGGAGAAACTCAACGGCAGTGCAAATAATGAAAAGACAATGCAGGAAAGCTGAACGCATGTGGCGGAAGACAAAACTTGTAGTCCATTATAATATCTATAAAGACAGCCTTCATGATTTCAATGTGGAACTAGGCAAAGCTAGACAGACCTTCTTCTCAAATATTATAAACATAAACATAAACAACACGCGCACTCTTTTTGCTACTGTAGAGAGACTGACAAACCCACCGAGTCACATTCCCAGTGAAATGCTCTCTGACAGCAAATGCAGTGAGTTTGCTTCCTTCTTCTCAGAGAAAATCAATAATATCAGAAAGGCGATCAGCACATCCTTGAGTTGCTCTGGGGTCAGTCAGATCAGACCACAACCTCAGAAAGCTACTATGTCTGATTTCGAAGCGATTGATTGTAAAATTTTAGAAGAAACGGTACAGCACCTTAAAACATCAACCTGCGCCCTTGACACACTCCCCTCTTCTTTCTTTAAAAGTGTGTTTAACTGTTTAGAAGCAAATCTGCTAGAAGTGGTAAACTCATCACTTCTCAATGGGACTTTTCCAAACTCCCTTAAAACCGCAGTAGTTAAGCCTCTTCTGAAAAAGAGAAATCTGGATAACTCCATATTGAGCAACTACAGACCAATCTCAAATCTCCCCTTCATAGGCAAGATCATTGAAAAAGTTGTCTTCAGTCAGCTGAACAAATTCTTAAGCTCAAACGGATACTTTGACAATTTTCAATCTGGTTTCCAACCACATCACAGCACAGAAACAGCGCTCATAAAGATCATAAATGATATTTGCCTCAATACAGATACAGGCAAAACATCAATACTGGTACTACACGACCTCAGCGCTGCATTGGACACTGTTGACCACAACATACTTCTTGACAGGCTGGAAAACTGGGTCGGACTTTGTGGGATAGTCTTTAAATGGTTCAGGTCGTACTTAGAAGGGAGAGGTTATTATGTGAGTATAGGTGACCATAAGTCTGACTGGACATCCATGACTTGCGGAGTCCCACAAGGGTCAATTCTTGCACCACTCCTATTCAACCTGTACATGCTGCCACTGAGCCAAATAATGAGAGAGAACCAAATTGCTTACCACAGCTATGCTGACGACACCCAGATCTACTTAGCACTATCACCTAATGACTATAGCCCCATTGACTCCCTGTGCAAATGCATTGATGAAGTTAACAGTTGGATGATCCAAAACTATCTTCAGTTAAACAAAAACAAAACTGAAATCATTACATTTGGAAACAAAGATGAAATTGTCACATGCCTGTCCTGTCTTGTGTGCACATGTGGGTTTTGTTAGTGTGGCCATGTGCCTCTGTCATTGTCAGATCCCACCCCCTTGTTATCTCGTTATTGGTTTAATTTGCCCCACCTGTGTTTGCCTCACTCCCTGCTTGATTTCTCCCCTTTATAAGTTCCTGTGTGTTTGCAGTCCTTGTCGGATCGTTGTAATGTCTACGTCTCCCGTTTCCCCGTGATATTCCTACCTGGTATGTGTTTGAGTCTATTTGTGTTTTTGATTATGTGTTTTACCCCCTTGTGGGTTTTTGTTTGTGTTTGTTTTATTTTGTAAATAAATTCCCCCTTATTACTGCACTTGAGTCCTCGCCCCTGTTTGCACCTTTCTTCACCATCCCGTAACGTGACAGAACGATCCGACCATCTGAGGACTCAGCAGAATGGGAATCTTCCTATTCCCATCTCCCTGCCCTTCCGCTGCATCAGGAGAGGAACAACTAAGCACTCCTTTCCCTTAAGCAGGAGAAGAACAGCATTAAGGAGTTTGCCTACCGGTTCCTGTTTGCAGCGGAGGGGCTTAACATCAGTCAGGCGGAACTTAAGGACATATTTAACAACAGTCTCAATGATCCTGTCATCGCCTGGGAGATGGGAATGCTGGGGACACTATCATTTTGGCAATTTGTGGGGTATACGATGACCGTGATGGGGGCGGAGTGCCCTGGAGGGGTGGTCTTCCACCTCTTGGGCCACCCCCATTTTTTCCCACAGACTGCCAAGTCCCCAGTCCTCCGATGACCCCTTCGGGGAGAGGGAGGAGGAAGAACGGGTAACCCTCCGTGGTCCCTGTGCCAACGGACCCTGTTCCGGTGGATCGTGTTCCGGTGGATCGTGTGCCGGTGGTCACTGGGCCGAGGGTCTGTGTTCCGGGTCCGGTGGTACTTGCCGGAGGAGGAGAAGGAAGGCGCGCGCCGTGACTGTTCCGGTGGTCCCAGTCCCGGTGGATCGTGTCCCGGTGGTCCCAGTCCCGGTGGATCGCGTTCCAGTGGTCCCAGTCCCGGTGGATCGTGTTCCGGTGGTCCCAGTCCCGGTGGATCGTGTGCCGGTGGTCCCAGTTCCGTGGTCCCAGTCCCGTGGGTCGTGTTCCGGTGGTCCCTGTGCCGGTGGATCGTGTTCCGGTGGTCCCTGTGCCGGTGGATCGTGTTCCGGTGGTCCCTGTGCCGGTGGATCGTGTTCCGGTGGTCCCTGTGCCGGTGGATCGTGTTCCGTGGTCCCAGTGCCGGGCGGTCCCGTTTCCGCGGACCCTGAGCCGGCGGTCCGTTTCCGGCGGACCCTGAGCCGGCGGTCCCGTTTCCGGCGGACCCTGAGCCGGGCGGTCCCGCTTCCGGCGGACACTGTGCTGGATGTGCCGCCCGGCCGCCTGATCCCTGTTGGCCGCCCGGCAGCCTGAACTCTGCTGGCCACTCCGGCCCCGGCCGCCTGAACTCTGCTGGCCGCCCCGGCAGCCTGAACTCTGCAGTCCGCCCCGGCAGCCGGAACTCTGCCGGCCACTCCGGCTCCCGGCCGCCTGAACTCTGTTGGCCACTCCGACCGCCTGATCTCTGCTGGCCGCCCGGCCGCCTGAACTATGCTGGCCACTCCGGCTCCCCGGCCGCCTGAACTCTACTGGCCATCCCGGCCGCCTGAACTCTGCTGGCCATCCCGGCCGCCTGATCTCTGCTGGCCGCCCCGGCCGCTTGAACTATGCTGGCCACTCCGGCCCCCGGCCGCCTGAACTTTGCTGGCCACTCCGGCCCCTCCGGCCGCCTGAACTCTGCTGGCCACTCCAGCCCCCCCGGCCGCCTGAACTCTGCTGGCCACTCCGGCCCCTGGCCGCCTGAACTCTGCTGGCCACTCCGGCCCCCGGCCGCCTGAACTCTGCTGGCCACTCCGGCCCCGGCTGCCTGAACTCTTTGTGTTCCCTGTCCCTCCCTTGTTTTCCCCTTCCTTATCTGTTTCTCCCAGGTCTGTCCCTCCCGTCCCGCCCCTGGTCTGTCCCTCCCGTCCCGCCCTGGTCTGTCCCTCCCGTCCCTCCCTGGTCTGTCCCTCCCGTCCCTCCTGGTCTGTCCCTCCCGTCCCTCCCTGGTCTGTCCCTCCCGTCCCTCCCTGGTCTGTCCCTCCCGTCCCTCCCTGGTCTGTCCCTCCCGTGCCGCCCTGGTCTGTCCCTCCCGTGCCGCCCTGGTCTGTCCCTCCCGTGCCGCCCCTGGTCTGTCCCTCCCGTGCCGCCCTGGTCTGTCCCTCCCGTGCCGCCCTGGTCTGTCCCTCCCGTGCCGCCCTGGTTTGTCCCTCCCGTGCCCCTCTGGTCTGTCCCTCCCGTCCCTAGTGGAGCGCCTGGTAGCCGCTCCTTAAGGAGGGGGTAATGTCACATGCCTGTCCTGTCTTGTGTGCACATGTGGGTTTTGTTAGTGTGGCCATGTGCCTCTGTCATTGTCAGATCCCACCCCTTGTTATCTCGTTATTGGTTTAATTTGCCCCACCTGTGTTTGCCTCACTCCTGCTTGATTTCTCCCCTTTATAAGTTCCTGTGTGTTTGCAGTCCTTGTCGGATCGTTGTAATGTCTCGCCTCCCGTTTCCCGTGATATTCCTACCTGGTATGTGTGTTTGAGTCTATTTGTGTTTTTGATTATGTGTTTTACCCCTTGTGGGTTTTTGTTTGTGTTTGTTTTATTTTGTAAATAAATCCCCCTTATTACTGCACTTGAGTCCTCGCCCCTGTTTGCACCTTTCTTCACCATCCCGTAACGTGACAGAAATTCTCAAGGTGAACGCATATCTTGAGGCTAAAGGTCTATAACAAAAAATCAAGTCAGGAATCTTGGTGTGAATTTGGAGTCAAACCTGAGTTTCAGCTGTCATGTCAAAGCAATAACTAAATCAGCTTACTATCATCTGAAAAATATTGCAAGAATCAGATGCTTTTTTTCCAGGCAAGACTTAGAGAAACTCGTTCATGCTTTCATCACCAACAGGGTGGACTATTGTAATGGTCTTCTCACCGGCCTTCCCAAAAAGACCATTAGACAGCTGCAGCTCATACAGAACACTGCGGCCAGGATTCTGAGCAGAACCAGAAAATATGACCATATCATGCCAGTCCTCAGGTCTTTACACTGGCTTCCAGTTGCATTTAGGATCGATTTTAAAGTATTATTACTTGTTAATAAATCACTCAATGACCTAGGACCTCAATACATTGCAGATATGCTGATTAAATACAAACCCAACAGATCACTCAGATCATCAGGATCAAGTCAGTTAGAAATACCAAGAGTTCACTCAAAGCAAGGAGCTCAAAGCAAGGAGAGTCTGTGTTTAGCTATTGTGCCAGCCGCAGCTGGAACCAGCTTCCAGAAGAGATCAGATGTGCTCCAACAGTAGCCACATTCAAATCCAGACTCAAAACACATCTGTCCAGCTGTGCATTTACTGAATGAGCACTGTGCCACTGTACGTCCAGACTCAAAACACATCTGTCCAGCTGTGCATTTACTGAATGAGCACTGTACCACTGTACGTCCAGACTCAAAACACATCTGTCCAGCTGTGCATTTACTGAATGAGCACTGTGCCACTGTACGTCCAGACTCAAAACACATCTGTTCAGCTGTGCATTTACTGAATGAGCACTGTGCCACTGTCGTCCAGACTCAAAACACATCTGTCCAGCTGTGCCTTTACTGAATGAGCACTGTGCCACTGTCTCCAGACTCAAAACACATCTGTTCAGCTGTGCATTTACTGAATGAGCACTGTGCCACTGTACGTCCAGACTCAAAACACATCTGTCCAGCAGTGCATTTACTGAATGAGCACTGTGCCACTGTCTGCCAGACTCAAAACACATCTGTCCAGCTGTGCATTTACTGAATGAGCCCTGTGCCACTGTACGTCCAGACTCAAAACACATCTGTTCAGCTGTGCATTTACTGAATGAGCACTGTACCACTGTACGTCAGACTCAAAACACATCTGTCCAGCTGTGCATTTACTGAATGAGCACTGTGCCACTGTCTGCCAGACTCAAAACACATCTGTTCAGCTGTGCCTTTACTGAATGAGCACTCTACCACTGTATATCCAGACTCAAAACACATCTGTCCAGCTGTGCATTTACTGAATGAGCACTGTGCCACTGTACGTCCAGACTCAAAACACATCTGTCCAGCTGTGCATTTACTGAATGAGCCCTGTGCCACTGTACGTCCAGACTCAAAACACATCTGTCCAGCTGTGCATTTACTGAATGAGCACTGTGCCACTGTACGTCCAGACTCAAAACACATCTGTCCAGCTGTGCATTTACTGAATGAGCCCTGTGCCACTGTACGTCCAAACTCAAAACACATCTGTTCAGCTGTGCATTTACTGAATGAGCCCTGTGCCACTGTACGTCCAGACTCAAAACACATCTGTCCAGCTGTGCATTTACTGAATGAGCCCTGTGCCACTGTCGTCCAGACTCAAAACACATCTGTCCAGCTGTGCATTTACTGAATGAGCCCTGTGCCACTGTACGAAACTCAAAACACATCTGTTCAGCTGTGCATTTACTGAATGAGCACTGTGCCACTGTACGTCCAGACTCAAAACACATCTGTCCAGCAGTGCATTTACTGAATGAGCACTGTGCCACTGTCTGCCAGACTCAAAACACATCTGTCCAGCTGTGCATTTACTGAATGAGCACTGTACCACTGTACGTCCAGACTCAAAACACATCTGTCCAGCTGTGCCTTTACTGAATGAGCACTGTGCCACTGTACGTCCAGACTCAAAACACATCTGTTCAGCTGTGCCTTTACTGAATGAGCCCTGTGCCACTGTACGTCCAGACTCAAAACACATCTGTTCAGCTGTGCCTTTACTGAATGAGCCCTGTGCCACTGTACGTCCAGACTCAAAACACATCTGTTCAGCTGTGCCTTTATTGAATGAGCACTGTGCCACTGTACGTCCAGACTCAAAACACATTAGTTCAGCTGTGCATTTACTGAATGAGCCCTGTGCCACTGTACGTCCAGACTCAAAACACATCAGTTCAGCTGTGCCTTTACTGAATGAGCACTGTGCCACTGTCGTCCAGACTCAAAACACATCTGTTCAGCTGTGCCTTTACTGAATGAGCCCTGTGCCACTGTACGTCCAGACTCAAAACACATCTGTTCAGCTGTGCATTTATTGAATGAGCACTGTGCCACTGTACGTCCAGACTCAAAACACATCAGTTCAGCTGTGCCTTTACTGAATGAGCCCTGTGCCACTGTACGTCCAGACTCAAAACACATCTGTCCAGCTGTGCATTTACTGAATGAGCACTGTGCCACTGTACGTCCAGACTCAAAACACATCTGTCCAGCTGTGCATTTACTGAATGAGCCCTGTGCCACTGTACGTCCAGACTCAAAACACATCTGTTCAGCTGTGCATTTATTGAAAGAGCACTGTGCCACTGTACGTCCAGACTCAAAACACATCAGTTCAGCTGTGCCTTTACTGAATGAGCACTGTACCACTGTCTGCCAGACTCAAAACAAATCTGTCCAGCTGTGCATTTACTGAATGAGCACTGTACCACTGTACGTCCAGACTCAAAACACATCTGTCCAGCTGTGCATTTACTGAATGAGCACTGTACCACTGTACGTCCAGACTCAAAACACATCTGTCCAGCTGTGCATTTACTGAATGAGCCCTGTGCCACTGTACGTCCAGACTCAAAACACATCAGTTCAGCTGTGCATTTACTGAATGAGCACTGTGCCACTGTACGTCAGACTCAAAACACATCTGTTCAGCTGTGCCTTTACTGAATGAGCCCTGTGCCACTGTACGTCCAGACTCAAAACACATCTGTCCAGCTGTGCATTTACTGAATGAGCACTGTGCCACTGTCGTCCAGACTCAAAACACATCTGTCCAGCTGTGCATTTACTGAATGAGCCCTGTGCCACTGTACGTCCAGACTCAAAACACATCAGTTCAGCTGTGCCTTTACTGAATGAGCACTGTGCCACTGTCTGCCAGACTCAAAACACATCTGTTCAGCTGTGCCTTTACTGAATGAGCCCTGTGCCACTGTACGTCCAGACTCAAAACACATCTGTCCAGCTGTGCATTTACTGAATGAGCACTGTGCCACTGTACGTCCAGACTCAAAACACATCTGTTCAGCTGTGCCTTTACTGAATGAGCACTGTGCCACTGTACGTCCAGACTCAAAACACATCTGTCCAGCTGTGCCTTTACTGAATGAGCACTGTACCCCTGTACGTCCAGACTCAAAACACATCTGTCCAGCTGTGCCTTTACTGAATGAGCACTGTGCCACTGTATGTCCGACTGATTGCACCTAATCTAATCTATGCATCATCTTTATTCTTTTTCTTATTTTATTTTTATCTATACATACTGTAATAATTGTATTCTTTTAATTATCTTTACAACTGTATATTTCTATTTCTTCTTATTTTAAGAATTTGAAGGACTTATATTGAGGGTATTGGATAAACCATAGCTGAGAGCTGACTCTGTGGGAGACAACTTCCGGAGGAAATTGACGTCCGACAGACTAAAAAACCTAGCGCTAGGAAGATCCACAGAGACAGACTGTCAGGATGGGGAAGTCCCAGAGCAAGATCAAATATGAAACACCTGTGTTTTGCCGAATGTCTATTAACAACTGTTTTAATTATCCTGTCTTACATGTGTTATTCTTATTTGATCGCAACTTCCGTTTCTGACTTGAAGGTCATGTTTTAGAAAACGATCATACACAAGACGTGAGACAAGCATGTCTGTACAGCACAGGTTTACATAGAAAAACAATGATTAAACATCACAGAGGAATGCTAACATGCATTCTGTGTGAACGGCCCACTATGTCAGCGTGTCAGTGGGTTTTGACCTTGTATGTGCTCAAGGTGGTAATCGTATGGTTTGTTTAGAGCAACGCAACACTTCATGTTAAAGCCTTATTCCAAAATAGATTACATTTATTCTTTTCTTCAAAATTCCACAAACAATACCCCATAATGACAACGAGACAGAATTGTTTTTGAAATCTTTGCAAATTCATTAAAAATAAAACATGAAACATAATAGGGATGGAACGGTCTGAAAATTTAATATAACGATTATAGTGACCAAAATTATAAAAATTTTGTAAAAAAAAAAAAGTTTTGTTAAAATGAGATGAAAGTGTTCAAAAAGAACTGATGCACACTGAAAATATTTCAATGTTTTATATTTAAAAATCAACAAATAAAACAAGTAAGATTCTTTTCTGTGGCATTTCCTTCCTTGTAATGACCGATGTCAATAGCAACGCATTATAACAGCGCACCTCCATGTGTCACAACGGACGCACTCTCTCGCTTCATTCAAATGCAACTTGCCGTCTTGTGTCTCTGTTTTGGATTGTATTGAAAATTAAATCAGAGAACTTTAATATAAATACTACTATAATATTGTTGTGATCGTCTTGTCTGGACAGTTGTTTTGTATGCTGTACAAAATGGATTTATAAACAGGAATGATTTAAAACATTAATCTCAATTCAATATATCCCCATAATTATTTAATATATTTGTGTAATAAGTGTACAATGAATATACATTATTATCCCTTAAATGTCACCCGTAGTCTTGTTTGAATTTAGTTTGTTAGTCTTTGGCTCAAAGCCACTTGCAAAAACTTTTCTTTATGGAAGCTTCACATTAATTTTAAATGAGTGAGAAAGTATTTCAACTCAAAACATTGTGTGTCCAATTATTTCCCATCAGACATAGTTTTGGTATTGAGGTCAAAGTTAACTTGTCTTGCGTTCTCTATGGGTGATGGTGCAGTGATTTTCTTTTGCATGTTCTACAGACAGGTATCCATCCTTGATTAAGTTTCCCTCACGACTTTTGTAAAAGGCAAAATATGACCACACCTCATTTTGAAGGCTGAAAATTCTCCCTAGCGCTGACACTGCCTTACACTATTTCTTCTCGTTCAAAAAACAATGTTGCACCTGCGCCGGACTTATGTTTTCTGGACAGGATTTACAGCAAGTTTTCAAAATCGCGATAATCAAACAATTTTAATGATAATTACATTTTAAACAATAATACTAACTGTCAGTACATTTTATCGTGGTTAATTGTGAAACCAGTAATCGTCCCATGCCTAGTACATAAGTATTCACAGCCATGAATACTTTGCCCAATAATTTGTTGAAGCACCTTTGGCACCAATTACAGGCTCAAGTCTTTTGAGTATGATGCTACAAGCTTGGCACATCTATTTTTGGGCAGTTTCTCCCATTCTTTTTTGTAGGACCTCTCAAGCTCCATCAGGTTGGGTGGGGCGTCAATGCACAGCCATTTTCAATCGGGTTCAAGTCTAGGCTCTGGCTGGACCACTCATGGACATTCACAGAGTTGTTTCAGTAGCCACTCTATTATTATATTGACTGTGTGCTTAGGATCATTGCCCTGTTGGAAGATGAACCTTCGCCCCAGAGCTCTCTGGAGCAGGTTTTCATCAAGGATGTCTCTATACATTGCTGCATTCATCTTTCCCTCGATCCTGACTAGTCACCCAGTTCCTGTGCTGAGAAACATCCCCACAGCATGATGCTGCCACCACCATGCTTCACTATAGGGATGGTATTGGCCAGGTGATGAGCGGTGCCTGGTTTCCTCCAGACATGATGCTTGTCATTCAGGCCAAAGAGTTCAATCGTTGTTTCATCAGACCAGATCATTTTGTTTCTCATGGTCTAAGAGTCCTTCAGGTGTCTTTTGGCAAACTCCAGGCAGGCTGTCCAGCTCTAGGAAGAGTCCTGGTGGTTCCAAACTTCTTCCATTTACGGATGATTTACGGTCACTTTGCTCATTGGGACGTTCAATGCTGCAGACATTTTTCTGTACTTTTATTTAGTTAGTTCTTTTTATTCAAAATATTCACAAACTTGCTAACTATGTCATAAACTATTTGATATTCCGATTTTCAAGTATGTGTAAGTCAATGTGTCCTGTCATTTAAAACCCTTTATAATGATCATGTTAGTTGATCTAATGCACAATGGGCGCTGAAATAATAGTTTGCGCCTCGGATTTACATCACGTAAATTAATCCACTCAAAATACATGAAAGTAAGTGACCGGTGAACTGGGAGAAGAAGAAACTATATAGTTAACTATATAATGTGTATCTGATATGAGTAAAACACAAAGTCTCAGTATAACTAAAAGTATTGTTATTACCGCTTCCATAGACTTGTGTATTAAAATGTGTCTGTGGCTCAGCACCAGCCAAAGCGTAAAG
Source organism: Gobiocypris rarus (assembly GCA_023029165.1). NCBI lineage: Eukaryota > Metazoa > Chordata > Actinopteri > Cypriniformes > Gobionidae > Gobiocypris > Gobiocypris rarus. The sequence goes on along the minus strand of CM040931.1, from coordinate 36,183,034 downwards.
CATTCGTGACTAGGGATGTATCGGTGAGGAAATTTTCCTACCTGTTAATCGACGTATGACAATCGACAAATGTGACCACATTTGACCATAAAACCACAGTGACCTTGTCAGAACTGATTTATCAGCTCAAAATGTCCTGTACAAAAATGGTCTCTAAAAGGCTGTGTAAACCCCCTTAGAAATCAATTATATTTGCACACAACGGACCCATTTAGCACCCAAGCGGCACTTGTTCTAAATTTTCAGATTTAAATTTCAAATGACAAAATTAGAGGGAAGAATAAAGTTTTTGTGGAAAAATATAGATAACATTGATAATTGACACATTTAGTTTCAAGCAAATATGTCTACCAAGGAATGAAAACTGCATGTTTACTTTTGAAAAACTGAACATGACTTTCGCCATGAACATAGCCATAAAAGCTGGAATGGCGTTAAAAAAATAAAATAAAATAAAATAAAAAACTGCATTCGTCAAGTATTTTATCAGCAGACAAGTGTAGTCTCTCTCTCTTTCACCATTGCAGATGCCACCATCTGAGCTTCTGCATTTGCATGACAGGTGTTATTGCACTTGACTCACCCCATTGATGAATATATCTATCATTCTAATCGGATTTCCATACTGTTTCCAGAGAATGAAACAAAATGGAAAATCCAGGGTAACCACAATGCATTACTCTAAACATGCTAAAACTATAACCATGGCAACAGATACCCCTATGTAAAGATATCCTTTACATGATTATCTGTGGAGTGAGTAACGGTCAAACTTCACAACTGTGCAAAAACCTTGACTATGGCTAGCATATTGTCCAGAATATTATACAGTGAGGACTGAGCTCTCCATATTCAAAAACAGCACTAACCTCTTCAGTTGTATTCCGAATATAAAATTACAAAACGTATTTTTCAGGACTACAACAACCACTCTCCTCCCCACCCAGAACCCCCAGAGTAAACTCTGTTTCTATTTGAGTAACAGGACCTACTTTTGAACTATCAGGAGCCCTGTGTTTGACAGAACATTAAAAAGAGAATTTTTAAAACTGAGCCTAACAGAACAACTAAATAACTCAAAGTAACAAGAACATATGTATTTGAAAGGAAATAAAAAGAGGTTGTACCCCCCATAACACATATTTAAAACATATACAATTGTTGAGAGGAATAAAGAGCCAGAATAAAGAATAAAGAGCCAGCATTCTTTTCTGAGGCAGCCTTCCATTTCAGAGATGGCTTGAAGATAAGAAGGATGACATGAATTCAGAGCAGTATGGATTTACTTTGTAGTTCAGTGGTGACTGTAGAGGTAACTTAAAACAGCAGCCTGCCCTGTCACCTCAGTCCTTTCCCTTCCACCCTCCACCCACAGATCTAGCTTTCATGCTCCAATAGACTGTCTGCCCCCTCAAAACTAATATCAAAACCCTCTGAATTAATCACTTCTCTCAGTCTTGGCCTTATAATGAGTCTCTGAGGGAATTATAAACTGAGTTGTATTAGGTCCCTGAAATGTTCTTCGCATCCATTGTATTCTTTAACAATCGACAACATCACTCAAATAAAATCACCAAACTCCTCAGTACTCTTCTAAATGTCAATAACCTTGAAAAATATTTGAAGGATACCTGACATTTCCTAACAGTGAAAAATACATTCTAAAGAATTGATAGATATGACCAAACATTTGAAGTATTACTTAGCCTACCGATTGGCGAGTTACATTTATTCATTTAGTCAACGCTATTGTAGTACACAAAGCAAATTTTAAACTATTACCTAAATCCTAATTAGTACACAAATATGTTTGTTTGTATATATATATATATATATATATATATATATATATATATATATATATATATATATATATATATATATATATATATATATATATATATATATATATTTTATTTTTTTTTTTTTTTTTTTTTTTTTTTAAACTCTGCCACTAGATGAACAACTCCGACAGCGCCGGATAAAATAGGGGGCTTGGGATGGGCCTAGCCACCCCATCCTGTAAAAACCTTATATGCTAATGCCAAGAAAGCAGAAACAAACTCATTTAATCAGTGGCGGAGACGACCAAGTCCCCATGGCGGAGTTGGGTCAGAGCCCCTCTGCGCCCGCCCAACGCCTAATGATTGGTACGCTCTTCAGCTCCAAGACCCTCATTGGCACGTGGCACGTTCAGTCACATTACCAAAGTAGCTACCTTGTCCAACTGCTCCGGACCTTTGATTATTACTGCCTTGCTGCCTTGACATCCTCGAGATCCGCTGATCTTATATACCGGCCAAAACATCGAGGACATTGACTTCGTTGGCAAGCTCAGCAACAGGAAAAGTAATTGTTGGACCAGGCCCTTCCAGGACCTGACTGGAACGTCGCTGAAGAGCGGTATCGAATAGACAATCAGTTGGTTAAAAGAAATTGTCGCTGCGATAAGCGGGACTGGATCGAACGGAAAGGCCAAGCAACACAGGAAGCTGCCGAAACGACACAAACAAATTACACCAAATCATTACGGGAGCTCAGCGGATCCCCTGTGGAAGTCAAGTACCGACCAGAGATAAAGATGGACGTTCACTGCTGACGGCCAAAGTACAAGAGAGGCTTCAAAAAACTCCTGAACCGGTGTCAGAATATGCTGATTAATTATTCTTGCCGACAGTTGAACTACTTGTGGAAGACAGACCGATCTTGACCACGGAGACTAAAGCAGTGATTATGGTCCTGCAGACTGAACAAGCACCTGGCATCTACGAGATATGTTAGAAAACGTTGTCGGTCCCGGCAGATTTGAGACGAGGTGTTATTATAAAACTTCAGAAGAAGGGAAATCTCGCAAATTGCAACAACTGACGGGCGGAGAGTATCACGCTACTTTCCGCCCTGGCTATCGATCAACGTTGTTGCTTTTACAAAGGCATTTGATAGCGTTCATCTAGAAACACTGTAGAAGATCCCGGCATCCCGGCAAAGTTCGTTGCCTTTTTACGCAACATCTATTGTGAGTCCAGCTGCTGCGCAAAGATGCATCATTCATTGATGATTTACGTGCTGTCAACCTATCATGGGACAAAGGAAGTCAGGCTTGTTGGAGATCGCATGATGCCGATGCACCAGTCGGCACAGGAGGATCTAAGTATTTATTTTCAAACAGAAAGACTAATCATTTTGTCTCAGTTTTCCCAAATTATAAGGGAAGAAATTAGTAGCACACACATCTAAATTGTACATTCCCCAAATAAACGATATTAATTTAGTTTTATCATTGTAAAGCCAATGTAAGCTATATCAAAGTTTATAAGTGTTGGTAAAATATATCTACTGTAAAACAACACTGCAGAGTTTGAGCATTTCATAGCCAATGGCAGACAATTTGTCATCTTAATTTGATAAGCATTACTCCCTAACTGTTGTCAATGTTAGATATATATTTTTAATAATTATTTTCTTTATAATTATAAAGTTACTAAATAAAAAAAATAACTCCTGAACTTATTTACAAAATTTGGTTTAATTTACTAGGCCTAAATTACTAGCTACTGGTTTATAAACAGGTCCATAATAAAACAAAATAATGTACGAAGAGGTCATAATGAGCATGATTTGCAAGATTATCAAGAAGCTTTAATCTGCAGAGAAGGTTATGACACTTGACCTTTACTGTTAAATCCTATTATCAGTTTTATGATGCACACCATGCCTCAACGTTTGCCTTGCACCTGCTCCTTCCTCAACTTCCTCAACAGATATGCATTTCCATATCCTTAATATTAAGGCGAGACACTACAGGTAAAAACACTGTTGTTGTTTTTTCATGCATCTGTCAATTTTGAGATTTGGGGCTGTTTAGCTATTCATAAAGGGTTTTTTCAGACTAGTGGAAAGAAAACAGCCAAAATACACTTTTAAGAGTATCTTTCATAGCAGTTTATCTGTAGATTTCAATTACAGTACATGTCTTTAAAGGCAGAGGCAGAAATCTCCACTTCAGTAGCACTTACATCAAACTTTACAGTTTTATATCTATATTCTGAAGGTTTTTCCATGTATAAAATTTCCCTGATTTTATACATTTTGAATTTTATTTCTTTTTTTTCTAGCTGTCGATTGTATTTTCTTATTTATGGAGTGATAAAAAGAGATATATGAAAAGAAAAATTATATGATCAATAAGTTATGACAACATACATTGATCAGGCATAACAATTATGACCACTTACAGGTGAATAACACTGATCATCTCTTAATCACCGCACCTGTTAGTGGGTGGAATATATTAGGAGCAAGTGAACATTATGTCCTCAAAGTTGATTTGTTAGAAGCAGGAAAAATGGGCAAGCATAAGGATTTAAGGAGTTTGACAAGAACTGTCTCCAAAACTGCAGCTCTTGTGGGGTCATCAGAACTGGACCACAGAGAAATGGAAGAAGATGTCCTCGTCTGATGAATCACAGTTTCTTTTACATCACATGGATGGCCGGGTGCATGTGTGTCGCTTACCTGGGGAACATATGCCACCAGTACTATGGGAAGAAGGCAAGTTGACGGAGGCATTGTGATGCTTTAGGAAATGTTCTGCTGGGAAACCTTGGGTCCTTCCATCTATGTGGATGTTACTTTGACACGTACCAACTACGTAAGCATTGTTGCAGACCATGTACACTCCCTGTCATGGAAACGGTATTCCCGGGTGGCTGTGGCCTCTTTCAGCAGGATAATGTGCCCTGCCACAAAGCAAAAATGGTTCAGGAATGGTTTGAGGAGCACAACAACGAGACGGATCAGCTGTTAAAGGATCTGCTAGATACCACAGCACACATTCAGGGGTCTAGTGGAGTCCATGCCTTGACGAGCCATGGCTGTTTTGGGAGCAAAAGGGGACCATTATGTTATGCCTGATCAGTGTGTGTTTTAACATTGCTTTAATTAATCAAAATAATACTTAAACAGTCAGGTTGATTGTACTTATAAACATAGGGCAGCAACTTTTTAGAGTGTAGAGAGAATTTGATTGGACAAGAAATCTGACGAGAAGCTGAAGTGCTGGGGCATGGGAACAGTTAGAGAACACTAGCTTATAGATAACCTTAAGGCTAACATATTCATACTAAATGTCAAAAAACTTAATGGAGACTTTAAAAAAGTTCACACTATCATCTGCTCCCAAATGAATCAGACCTAAAATCAATTTGATGAAAGATATCTGCAAGTGTTTGAATGAGAAAAACAGATCTGAAGCAACACACACACATACACACAAAAGAGCACGTTATGCCATAATTCCATGCGCCCTTGGTTTCCCTTTAACCTGTTGACGTCAATAACACACATTTCCTCTTGTTTTCTCCCTTTCTGAGGAGAAAGGATGTGCAATACTTCATTAATCCTGGGTGCTATCTGGGGAGAGTGACTTGTAAATGGTAAGCAACATTATCAATCATGAGATGGAAGCTTGTGATTCATCACAATGTGTTTCCATTAAAAAGCCCCATGAGAACATCTCTTCTGTCCTGCATCTTTCTCGATCAATACCTTAAGCATGGACAGCCTTCTGCACAGCTCTGCAAAGATGCATTAAAGCAGGTTTAGATGTAGAATACAAGAGAAAGAAAATAAAGAACTCACTCAAACAGAGCTTCTTTGAAAGGTAGCCACAAATACAGAAAGACAGATCAATAGGATTTCACTAACGGCAATCAGTGAAATAAATGAATGAATTTGGCCTGTTTGGAAAAGACGGTTTAGTGAGGGGCATTTTTGATATTGTCTAGTTTAAAGTAAATGTAATCAGCATGTATGTCACAATCATTGTTTATATAATTTTGCTCATCTGTTTTTGGGCATCCAGACAGACTGCGCTGACTTAGCATTATGGGAACATCTTTGTTGACCGGTTGTGAAGCAGGTGTGGCAAAAAAGCCAAGAATTTGGCTTAAATAACCTCTGACAGTGACAACATTGGAATGCATATGTGAGAGGCTACAAATAGATGTGAAACAAGCGCGCCTTCAGGTTTCTTTGTCTTCAGAGAACCGCATTGTGTGCTACCTCTCTCTGCAAGAATCCCTGCGTTAGGAGTTAGTTTTGTCAGGCAGGAGTGAAGCCTTTTCTCTTAAAAAAAAACTAAAGGAAGTTATGTCGAGAGAATCCATCAAAAGTTGCGCGCCGCCCTGCTCACGGACCATCTTAGAGGATGATTCACATGAGTTTTGCATTGCATGTCTAGGGGTCTTGCTATAATCAGCCCTCGAGGCGCAGAGTTCAAGCACTGCAACTTATTTCCCCATCAAAGTGCTCTGCTCCAGTCTCGCCTTATTGGGCTCGCCTGTCGATCTGGCTGAAGGGCAGGAGAAGGGTCCTACCCTTTCTCTTGTCCTCTCTTGTCCTTTCTCTTGTCCAGATCATGAGGTCCCAAAGGAGTTTGAGGGCGCTGCCTCTGAACACTCCTTTCGTCAGATCGTACGACAAGCTGCTTGAGGTATTGACTCTCGCTGTGAGCGGTCTTCAGTTAGACGATGCAAGTTAGACAACAGATTTATGTTGGGTGGCCAAGGGGAAGTACCAGAGCGATTGCATCCCCCTCGAAGATACTGGGGACAGGCTCACGATGCTCAAACATTTAAAAAGAAGCTGGACCTTAGATATCTGATTTCAGCCAAAAAGAAGTCCTGAAGCTTTTGCGCACATGATCAAATGGGTGTGTCCCTCTGGGTACATGAGAATAAAACATCTAAAGCGAGCTCCTTCCCGAGACCCTCACAACACCGCTGTTTCATCCCCGCCACCTCCAGTGTTTCGGGGGGGCTGCAGTTTCCAGCAGCAGTCCGTAACTTTTTTTGGGTCAAAAATTATCCAAAATCAATTTTTCAGCAAGTACATAACCAGCCAGTGTTCAAAACTATCTGCTTACCTTAGCTCGATTTACAACGGTAAGCTTGTAGTAATGTTTTTAATTCCAGTGGTACTGGTGGATTTCCACGGAGATTCGAGCTTATCTTTGCGTCATAGCGTCACATCTGTACACATCAATAAGAGGTCCTGCTAATAGGCTATATCGCGTGTGAGGAAGTTGGAGGTGGAGATTTAGTCTTTTCTCACAGTGCTTGATATAATTAAAGTTATCAATTTGATAGCGGATCCAGAACTGTTGAAACCTCAATCAGTGACAGTGACATCTGGAGATTCGCCCGTTGTAAAATGCAAAAGACTTCGGACTTGGAATGGCTACAGAAAAAAGAGAGACTTCAACCGAGCCAAAACAAGAATAAAAAGGGCTTTTGAAAGGTGGCGTTAACTCCGTGCTTTGAAGGGGTTCAAAACAGATGCAGAGACAGTTTTTTTTTCTTCTGCTGGACAGGTCAGACATTTCAATGGTTATTATGTAACAGTAGCACACTTTGCTTAATTAATACAGTAAAAGTTAAAGTAAAAGTTGAATTATGGTAAATAGACATTATTTTGTGCTAGCTATGAGGAGCAGTTCATCTCTACTCCACATTAATTTGTTGATTACGATTAGAAATGAGACTGCACAGAAATGGAAACTGAACTACAGGTAACGTTAGTTCTAAAACACATCACGTGTAGTCACGCAATGCTGATGTTATTAACCTGTTAACCAGCGCCCCAATTTTTGAAATTTTCTGAAAACGACATTCCCAAATGAAAATGTCTGCAGCTCTTAAACCCTATGGTCTATATTCATAAATCTGGTCTTATTTTAAACTAGACACTTCAAATAGTGTTACCCAAGAGTCATAATAGCTCAAAGTTGTATATGAACAGAGTAATATACATGTAAATATACATGTAAGTGACTCGCGTTTTTATTTTTATTATTCACTTAGGGAAAAATTATGAGATTTTAATGTTAAGGTCCTGAAAATAAGCATAATATAAAACTGAATGTCTGATCATGTTTTGATTCAAATTTGAGGATGATTCTGTCAAAAATGTAGCTTCTGTAAGCTTTTATATCAAGAAAGACTAGGCGTCCTTTCCAAAAGGACTTTTATTTTAGAACATTTGTAATTGCAAAGAGTAGTTTTTTATTCAAATAAATCTGCAATAAACTGCTGATTATGATTAATTTACAGTTAATGAAAAACTAAATGAACTATTTACAGAATTTTTAAAGTGTAAAAACTCATTTAGTTGATAAAACAGTCTGTCATAGAGCCTGCGCTCCACTGCAGTGTTGCGCAATCTGACTGGCAGGCGCTTGGCTGCTATGGAGATTGTGACTAGAGGCATATTCACCAATAATGCTTACAAACACAACGTAAGATAATGCCTTGTGATTAGTTACTACGTCCGTCAATCAAACCTTTGCTGGCAAGGCATTGGCTAGGCATTGATTGCCTTCATCCAACGAAAACCATGCACGCTTTGATTGACAGCTGGCGGAGCGAGTACTGCGGCAACTCTGTGTAATGACTCGTCAGAAAGCCTGTGATTGAAGCAGAGAGACCTGGGAGGGTTTAACGTGACAGGAAGAGTCCACAGCACAGGAGATCGTCAGAAACGGATTTGAGTCACTATTTCATTGAAAATGGACACGATTGATTACTCTAACTCAAAACGCCCAAGCAAACAAAGGAGTATTTTTAGTATTTTTCCTTATTTTTTCGTTGTTTTGGATTAAAAAGTGGGATGCATTTGGAAGAGTGGACTCTTACACGGACATGTATACGGTTGTTTTTGGATTGGTCCGATCTGATCTGCACGATAGGAGATGAAAGATGAGTACTGCGTTCATTATGCTAATGTTTAAATAGCTACTGCTACAGCATTTCATTTAACCTTTTCCTCTCTGGTGTATTTATTGCAAAAACGAGTTCAGAACATGAATCTCGAGTGTTTTAGCTTTCAAATGATGCATAGTTTGTGATGGTTGATTAAATAGTTTGTATAAAACAAAAGTGAATAAAAGTAGAGACACGCCCACTTACGTCAACCCCCCCGCCCACGAACCGGTGCGGGTTAACTCGTTAATATTAACAATTTTAAAAACAAAGTATAATTTGCACGGTTTGACGTGATATGATAAGCGATCGTTAGATTTAATCATCATGATTTATTGCAATGCTTTTCCCACGTAGGCCTAGTTGGTCAGCACAAAAGTGGATGTTAGCTGCTGACTTGTTCAGAAGACATTCTTATGTTGGTCATACGTTCAAACAGTAGAATCTGTGATTCTGAATGACAGTATTCACAACGGCGCGGTGACTTACAGCCCTTCTCCTCAAAACATAGTATTCATACGCGCTGTGCGGTGCCGAGGCACAGCTCACGTAGAGTTGATCATTCCACGAATAACTGCAGTTGCAGATTTCAAACAGAGATGTCGACAAAGAGAAAAAACTACAGACTGCAGCTTTAAGTACTCACATTCCCCAACAAGACATAGTTCTGGAAACTACTGACAAACATATCTCCTTGGGCTTTGATAACCACAGAAAATAGATACTGACTAGTTTGCACACCGCTCTCCACGTTTCAACGCCATGGTCTCCACTACTGTGAAACCGGAGCAGACGCATTTGCTGGTACAAGAATTGTAACCTCTACTGGAGAAAGGGGCCATAGAACATGTTCCCCTCCCAGAGAAAAAAATAATCAGCCTATGTTGCATTCGATTTTAGACCTTCGGTCTGAACCTCTCTCAGGTCATGCAAGTTAAAAATACTGACAATCAAATGTATTGTGTCCCAAATTCAATACAATTATTGGTAAGTCACAATCAACCTCAAGGACGAATATTTTCATGTAGGAATTCTGCCACAACACAGGAAATCCCTGAATTTCGTTTTCGGGGACAAAGCTTACTAATGTTGGATTCTTCCATTCGCCTAGCCCGCAACATTGTTGTCAGTAGACATATGTCCTGATCCTCTCAAAGTATTTGTGGCCACCATTTCAGCTTGCCACAGGGTTTCAGTGGGGAAACACCCTCTGATCACTCTTTCATTTGAGGAGCTAAGAGACTGAGATCACCCATCAGAGTGAAAGCTCCCTCTTGGGACTTAGCCACTCTAGGGGCTAGTTGTGAGCCACTAGAGTCAGCACCGATCAAGCTTCTGACTCTAAAGATGTTTTTTCTTATGGCTATTTCCTCACTGAAGAGAACTGGGAATTTGCAGGCTCTGTCGGTCTCACCATCCTGCTTAGACTTTTGTCACCAAGCAAACAATGTCACATTGATGCCATCAATCTAGCCTATGAGGCACGCAGTCAAGCCTCTAGGCATTAGGGCTTATTTTTCCAAGGGGGGTTGCATCCTCCATGGCTTTAGCAAGTGGCACCCCCTTCTCCGCACAGATTTATCAGATTTTATAGTTTGTATGTTCATGTTACTCTGGGCTCACATGTCCCTGAGTTGACATCCCAAGCTCATGTCTGAGTTCTTTCTTGTGTTTGTGCGCACACACTACAGAACACTTCCAGTGCGGCAACGCGTTGGTATCCTCACTCCCATTGCGCTAAGTCAGCGCAGCATTCAGAGTAGCTTATGATAGGTAACGTCTCGGTATACTTGACTTTAACCCTCTTCCCTGAAAAAGTGGGAATGAGGGCCACACTGGGGGTGTATTCAGGATGTCTCTTCAGAGGACACATGCTTCACAACCGGTCAAAGAGATGTTTCCCATAGCGCAGCAGTCAGCACAGCATCTAGTTCCAGCTTTTACAGGAACAAGGTTACAGTCAAGAAACCAGAGACATTTTTCTGTGACTTGGTTTGGAAATGTTTCTCTATGTGAGTGTTGAAAATGTTATATTAACTTCTTGTATAATAGGGTGGCACAGTTCACAAAACCCACAGGTCGGTTCGTATCAAGGTTTTAAGGTCACGGTTTTCGGTTCTGTATGGTTCTTGTTGTTTTTTTCTTTTAAATCATTAACACTCCAGACATTTACTTCAGCATATGATATATAGAATTATCCACAATTTAAGACAAAGTATAAAAAAAAAAAAATTATTTTAGGCTTACACATGTTAACCATGTCAATTTTGATCAGAACAATGCACTGTGGCTTTAATTCAGCGTGAGCAGCTTTTTGCCCAAACTTCAAAGGCCTGTTTAAATTATTAAAACTAGAAGCATATCTTAACTTTAATGTTACATTTATCATGAGAACTACTTGTGAACATGTGTGTTTGGGACAGAGGGGAACACGGTCGCATTTTCAGCAGATATTTGCTGCCCAAGTTCCTTTCATAAATCAAAGCACGAGACAGACAGGGGTCGGAGGAGAACACCGGAAAATGTGACAGAATGGACAATATTCGTCTGTATTTGCAAAACACGAGCCGTGGTTCAGCTGTGCAAGACAAATGTTGCTGCCAGTGTGAATGCACAACTGTCTCCCACTGTCTGAGGTAACATACGGGCACGAGGCTACATTGCACATGCTTCGAACTGTGCCACCCCTATTGTATACTGAATAATTGTATTTACATTTGATATTGTAAATAAACAGTCGAATCCCCACCACCTTTATTTTTATACTGTTTACATGATTTCAGTATTTATTGCAAAAAGAGAATACATGTGAGGACTTTTTTTCCCATAGTATTTTGTCTTTCAGTTCTGGTGTGAGTAATAACAAGTGTTTTTTAGACACTTGAAAAATAAACTTCATATGCTTATTGCTTATATAATATTTTCCTTTCTAATAAATAAAAAAAAGAATTCTGGAAAATACCTTGAAAACTTCATTGAAAATACCTTTTTTCTTCATACAGCTTTGAAAAAAAAAAATTAAGATACCACTTAACATTGAGAATTGAATGTTAAGTGGTCTCTTAATGTTTTCCAGAGCTGTATATTTGGGGGCAGTTTAAAGACACATGCATAACATAAGCATTATGAGGGAAGGGAGTTGCTCGTTGGATTGCTGATATAGCTTTAAGAATTTGTCTAAAGCAAGGGTTGCTTTTAGAGATGGGTTTAAGGTGACAAAAAAAAGTGCTAGAAGATAATCTTTTTAATCATAGTTTAAACAGCCCCAATCGCTGCACTGTTTCTTTCTCTCCTTTATCTTACATTCATTTTCCCCTGAAAAGCATTTGCTTGTCCCACATAACAGTCATGGGCAGCAAATCCTCTTTGCATCTAATCATTGGCTTTATTCATAAAGAAAGCTCTTGATGTATTGATGGAGCTGAATGCCCCAATCTCACTTGTACTACCATCCGGACCCCTGATTAGATTCACGTTTTTTTTTGTTTGTTTTTTTTTAAGTTTACACGAAGATGGTAACTGTTTCATTTCAAAGTTTGCATTCTCTAGCCACCAAACACAGTTGTCGTGCGGATGAGTGCGAACGCATGGAGTTTTCAATTTTGGTTGAAAATGTGCAAGTGGCCCCAAAGTAAATAACTAATGATTTTTTACAACAGAAATTAATCAATCAAAAACTTACATTAGCTGGACAATAACTTTTTTCTAGAGCTGATGTACAGCCAAAACAACCTCTCTAAAGTTAATTTCCTATTATCACTGGAAAGCTGCTTTGAAACTCTATATTATAAAAAGCACTATATAAATGAAGGTGATTTTACTTACGTCTCCGGCCTACAGAATAACGCTTTAGCTGGACAATACAATTCCTGTCACTCAAACACCATTATAGAAAGTTATTTGTCAGCATGATAACATTTAGAAAACATGACACAGAGGAAACACGCATACAAAACAGTAAATTTTTACATAACTGCCATACCATATCATAAGAAATATGGTAACTGGGGCTAGTGCCTGAGAGCGTTTGACCCCCAAAGCCCGGTTCGTTTGACAAGTGTGAGCTCTCCGTTCCATGCCCTGGCGCGGTTCGCTTGGCCGGCCCTGGCTGCTTGGAAGAGGTGGGCCAGAGCGCGGTTCGGTTGGGCTTGAGCATGGTTTGCATGCAGTGTGAGCGCTAACCTCGAAAGTGATAATTAAATTGCTGTCTATGGATAGGTCAGAGAGCTCTCAGATTTCATCAAAAATATCTTCATTTGTGTTCCGAAGATGAACGAAGGTCTTACGGGTTTGAAACAACATGAGGGTGAGCAGTGACAGAATTTTTAGTTTCCAACCTTTAACTAATGTTAACAAATGACTTTATTTAAATGATAATATTTTTTTTAGTCTTTACTATTTGTTTTTGAATTTGGCTATTTACTGGTACATATTTTTTAACACGCCCCACTAAAGGTCAAATTTGTTTAACAAACTAAACTTTTTTTGTCTGGTAAATAATGGTACAAATGTTTGTGTAAAAAATACTCTAAGTTATACAGATATGGAAAAATTAAATGGAGTAAAATAGTTTGAAAAGAAAATTAGTCACTATTTCTCATTCAACTTATTTCAGTCATTTGATTTTCATTGGCAGTTGGCCTTTCTAGCGATATTGGAAAAATAAGGTGCTGTCACATTAATTAGCCCTTGTTAGTCTATCATCAGCCTGTGCTCATTAATTAAACGATCAGTCTCTGAACAGGTTGCAATGCAACAGTCTAATGTGGAACTGAGCCATTATTAACAGCTGCAGTGCACAAACACACAATATCTCTGAGGGCTTTTGAGAATGCAACTCAAACACTAGAGCAGTGAGCCCTGCTTTTCAAGCATTTCTGCTCAGAAACTCCTCTATATGAGGACAAGTGAATTTTACAGTATGTGCACTTTCAGTATGTGTACGTACAGTGTACTTCCCTAGAAAAAGTACTGGGTAACTACATGGGTTAAGTTTAGGTGAAGGACCTTAGTACCTAGTTATTAGGGTGCACCAAAATTCGCCACAAAAATATATGAGAGTATACATTTTTAAAAGAAGCCATTTTCGGCTCCAGTTTCGGTTTTCGGCCAAATGCATCCTAAATTTTCGGTTTCGGCCCAAAATTTTCATTATGGTCCATCACTACTAGTTTTTACCCAGTTAATTGTAATTACTATAAAAGTACATAGTATGTACATGGGGAACAACAGAACAGAACAGCCTCAATTAGATTTTTTTTCCTTTTATATTTACAGTACATCAGCTCTAGTATCTAAAAGTATCTAATCACCTATGTCTCTCAACAGCCTGTATCTAATCTAAGGCGCTAAGTATGAAAGATTATAAGGTAGACTAGGGAGTGTTGTAACACATCAGTTTAAACTATTGTAAATTAGCATCACTATCATTCATTTGGCATAATGAGGTGACAGTGAAGTCTCTATTTAAAAATAAAAAAGACAAACAATTATTTAAAGATTAAAAAAAAACCATACTATTTGATTTGTGATGATGTTAATAGATTTTTACAACGGTTAGCTGCTACCCAATTTGACTGGTTGAATATTCTACCAATTTGAAGTATGCTCTTGACATCTTTCTCTCTTTCACTGGGGCGGCAGTGGCTCAGTGGTTCATGTAGATTGTCTGCAAACTGGAAGGTTGGTGGTTCTATCCCTGGTTCCATCTGACCAAGTGTCAAGGTGTCCATGAGCAAGACACCTAACCCCAGCTGCTCCCGACGAGCTGGATGGCCCCTTGCATGGCTGACACCGCCATCAATGTATGAATGAGTGAGTGAATGGGTGAATGTGAGGCAACATGTAAAGTGCTTTGGATGGCCATGGGTCTGTTAAAAGCGCTATATAAATGCAGTCCATTTACCATATGCAAAACGTCACACTTGTTTTTGAACATATTTGTGTGTCTGCAGTGTGTGTACACAACCACCCTATTGTGGTAAAAGTCCATCCACTCCGTTCAGGAATGTGCTCCAATATGACGTCACATTGGAACAGGACCAGCCCATAAATGGCACGGAATCTGACGTTTTTTCATCTTCTGTAAAAAGTACAAACTCCTAGATCACTTTTCCATCTGGCCGCGATAGAGATACTATTCAAACCCCAACAGATGTTTTGTTAGTTTTTGGTGTATCTGATGCATGAGCTGTATAGGCTCCACCCTCTTCTGGAAAGCAGGGTGGGGAGCAGCAGCTCATTTGCATTTAAAGATACATGCACAAAAACAGCATATTGTTCATTCCACTCAAAAATGGGCATAAACAACATAAAATATACAGTAATAAATTATCTGTGGGGTATTTTGAGCTGAAAGTTCACAGACACATTCTAAAGACAACTTAGACATATATTACATCTTGTAAAAAAAGGGCATAAAATGTCTCCTTTAAAGGTGCCCTAGATTGAAAAATTGTATTAACCTTGGCATAGTTAACACAGTCAAGAAGTAACAATAACAAAAGTTCGGTAATCACATACCATGAGTCTCAAACAACATTGCTTCCTCCTACGTATTTAAATCTTGTGCGTTAAAAACACCACGAAAAAATAGGCAAATTTCAACATAAAACTGACTGGTACGCAACAGTCGGAATCATTAATATGTACGCCCCAACATTTACATATGCCAGGCGGAACTGCACAGCCAAATCATCGGAAGTTCTGCAGGTATTGTGAAGAAACAAGCGTCAAGCGAGGATAGCGAAAATGGAAGATAATGGAAATAAATGTTATGTTCCAGGCTTTTAAAACCCTTCCCACAGAACAAAACTGTCAACAGGCATGGTTGATGTTTATCTATAACCGGATACCGCAACAATTTAATTCAAAGTAGTTAGTTTGCTCAGCACATTTCACCATAGACAGTTTTTTCTTTTTACCTGGTACGATATCAAGCAGGCTTCGCTCAGCATCTGATACTGAAGAAGGGGGCATTTCCAACTATATTCCCGCAAGCAGTAAGTAGCGATTTTAGCCACTTCTTTTTTTTTTGCAATCAAATGTTTATTGAAAGGAAAAGAACAAAATGTTTCAAGGCACTTCAAAATCACAACAAAACAGTCAAAAGAAAATTTGTAGATATACATATAAAAAAATACACTCACCTAGGGAGTGGATTATTAGGAAAACCATACTAATACTGTGTTTGACCCCCTTTCACCTTCAGAACTGCCTTAATTCTACGTGGCATTGATTCAACAAGGTGCTGAAAGCATTCTTTAGAAATGTTGGCCCATATTGATAGGATAGCATCTTGCAGTTGATGGAGATTTGTGGGATGCATATCCAGGGCACCAAGCTCCTGTTCCACCACATCCCCAAGATGCTCTATTGGGTTGAGATCTGGTGACTGTGGGGGCCCATCATGTTCAAGAAACCAATTTTAAATGATTCAAGCTTTGTGACATGGTGCATTATCCTGCTGGAAGT
This sequence comes from Gobiocypris rarus, assembly GCA_023029165.1. Lineage (NCBI taxonomy): Eukaryota > Metazoa > Chordata > Actinopteri > Cypriniformes > Gobionidae > Gobiocypris > Gobiocypris rarus. Next base: position 36,166,802 of record CM040931.1, on the reverse strand, counting down.
AGCCATCAGAGGATGGGTGGTCATAAAGGGATGGACATGGTCAGAAACAATGCTTAGGCCGCGGCATTTAAACGATGTCCAATTGGTACTGAGGGCCTAAAGTGTGCCAAGAAAACATCCCCACACCATTACACCACCTCCACCAGCCTGCATAGTGGTAACAAGGCATGATGGATCCATTTTCTCATTCTGTTTACGCCAAATTCTGACTCTACCATCTGAATGTCTCAACAGAAATCGAGACTCATCAGACCAGGCAACATTTTTCCAGTCTTCAACTGTCCAATTTTGGTGAGCTTTTGCAAATTTTAGCCTCTTTTTCCTAGGTGTAGTGGAGATGAGTGGTACCCGGTGGGGTCTTCTGCTGTTGTAGCCCATCCGCCTCAAGGTTGTGTGTGTTGTGGCTTCACAAATGCTTTGCTGCATACCTCAGTTGTGACGAGTGGTTATTTCAGTCAAAGTTGCTCTTCTATCAGCTTGAATCAGTCGGCCCATTCTCCTCTGACCTTTAGCATCAACAAGGCATTTTCGCCCACAGGACTGCCGCATACTGGATGTTTTTCACTTTTCACACCATTCTTTGTAAACCCTAGAAATGGTTGTGCATGAAAATCCCAGTAACTGAGCAGACTGTGAAATACTCAGACCGCCCGTCTGGCACCAACAACCATGCCACGCCCCAAATTGCTTAAATCACCTTTCTTTCCCATTCCAACATTCAGTTTGGAGTTCAGGAGAATGTCTTGACCAGGACCACACCCCCAAATGCATTATAGCAACTGCCATGTGATTGGTTGATTAGATAATTGCGGCAGTGGCTCAGTGGTTCATGTAGATTGTCTGCAAATCGGAAGGTTGGTGGTTCGATCCCGGTTCCACCTGACCAAGTGTCGAGGTGTCCATGAGCAAGACACCTAACCCCAGCAGCTCCCGACGAGCTGGATGGCGCCTTGCATGGCTGACACCGCCGGTGTATGAATGAGAGAGTGAATGGGTGAATGTGAGGCAACATGTAAAGTGCTTTGGATGGCCATTGGTCTGTTAAAAGCGCTATATAAATGCAGTCCATTTACCATTTTAATGGGAAATTTAACAGGTGTTCCTAATAATCCTTTAGGTGAGGGTATACACACTTACATAAAATAAAATATAAATGCTGTTGTCAATAGCATTTTGGCTGTTTTTCCCCCTGCTATTACTACACCTTTGGTATACAGCTTCAATATATAGATGTGCTTTTGTGGTATTTAAGGATGGCTGCTGTAGCAGCATGTATAGGGTTAGGAATGAAAGAAAATATGCGTGACTGTCACAATGAGGGAGTAAAATTTGATGTCATATTTAGCCAAACCTTGGCTTTTAGTGAATTGATGCCACAGATTGACAGGCTGATTTACATTGACAGAATGTGACAGAGTGCAATTGTATGACGTGGTACAGTAGTATATATGCCAAAGCTTCCCTACTATTCTGCTACAAACTTTCTTCACAAAAAGAGTACATACTTTTAGGGCATTGTATAAGTAGGCGAATTGGGATGCAGCATGCATGTTTTCCAGAGATGTGTCACACAGCGGGGTTTTTTTCAGTACCGACTTAGTCTAGAACTATTTTTGTTGGTGGAGCAAAAATAGATAAAAGTAACAGGCAACAGTGTATCTAAAATGTAAATTGCTTAATTTTAACTTATTGAACTGTTTTATAAAAACACATTCGTGGTTGCGATGCGATGTAAATATCGGCTCACATTACCTTCAACTTAAGGCCATATTTAGAACAACATTCTTGCTCATGTGAAGAGCCTTTACTATTTGTAACAGACCGATATGGGAATATTATACTAAAGTTTGAGACATGTAGTATAAAAAACCTTACAGTTACAGATGTTGAAACCTAAATTAAGTTATCTAAGCAAAGAGGCAGTAAAAATAAGTCACCTCTGTCATCTATGTCAGAAGCTGCTGTATTATTTGTCATGCTGGGCTCGATAAGGGGCCGCAGGAGTGGTGTCCACCGGTAAACTGACGGTCTCTGTTCATCACTTGAAATGTCATGTGAATTATAATGCAAAGCTAGCATTTGTCACAAATACTATTGCACAGATACCTCTATTTGTCATACACAGAGGGAAAAGGGAAGCTTTGTAAGAATATCTCCCCGTGGTGCACTTCAGTGCTCAAACTGTTGCCTGATACCAAGAGAATAAATTCTGAAATCCTTCACTGTCCATGTCGGCATTTTATGAGAAGGCCATGACATGCCTTGACTGAGACTCAAACTCTACAGACGAAATTAATTCTACAGTATGATAGAAATAAATCAATTACATTTTTTGTACTGCAGAGTTCTAAAAGTAACAAGAAAAAAAAAAGTTGGCTAATTTGATTTTCTTTTTTTTACCGGGAAATCTTAATCACTAGTACCTCCACAGTACACTTTCATTTACTATACACTCTCAGAAAAAAAGGTACAGTGCTGTCACTGGGGCGGTACCCTAAGGTACAAAAGTGAAAAGGTACATATCAGTACTTTAAGAGTGCATATTAGTACCTTAAAGGTACATATTAATACCTTAAAGGTACATATTAGTACCTTTCGGTTTTGTACCCAGTGACAGCAATGTACCTTTTTTCTGACAGTGTACCCTTGAACATATGAGCAGTGAAGTGCTGTTTCTACATACAGACTGTAAAAGCAGGTGTTATGTTATATTTCACATATCTGCTAATTAGTTAATACATTTGCTTTCAAACTAGATTTGCATTTCCTGAAGCAAGTGTCTGAAATGCAGCACAAGATAGATGAACAGATGTAATAAAGAAAACAACAACAACTCTGTATGCAAATGTGGGTACTGAAAACATCCAACCACAATTTAAAAAGAAAATACTGGCAGATTGTGAATGGCAGATGCTCTGTCAGTGTCAAAGGGGGATATCTTTTTAATTTGTGCTTTAAAAATTATTTTGAAAGATTATTAAAACCAATAGCTATTACCTAGATTAAATAATCTACCAATTAAAGGTTGAATGAAGTCTGTACATGGTACGATTTTCAAAAAAAAAAAAATTGAGAAGTAGGATTTTAATGCTATATACTATATATATATATATCTTGACTTCTGAACACAACAAACCACAGTGAACATGAACGAAGAAGCTGACGAGACTGCTTTTTTTGGCCCTGTGGATGGGGAATTTTGTTTTAAAAACGAAGGATGTTGCAAGTCGAAACTAGAGCATTTGTGTGGAAGCTTTGCAGCACAAGGATATTTGCGTGTATCAAATATCAACTCTGTATGCAAACGCTGGACATAAATAAAAAGAAAATTTTGTTGATTTGCTCTGTATTAATATAATTTGTCATTATTCAATGGTATAAAAAAAATCCAGATTAAAAATTACCAATTCTCACTGTTCTCAGGTCAAATATTTATATGCAATTAAAATGCGATTAATTTCGATTAATTAATTACAAAGCCTCTAATTAATTAGATTAATTTTTAATCGAGTCTGCCCTAATATATATATATATATATATATATATATATATATATATATATATATATATATATATATATATATATATATATATATATATATACAGTAAATATAGTGGAAAAAGTTATTAGGAGAAAGTAAGTGTTTTAACACTTTTGACTGTAGTGTGACCCTCAGTAGTTGAAGTGGTCCCGTTACTTCACAGATATTAATGTACTGTATCAGCAGAACAAAATTAAAGATTGTTCTCTAACTGTCAGCACCCAGAGGAAATAATTAATGCGCAGGTAAACACGATTGAAAATGTACAATGCTGTCAACACTTTAAAATGAGGCTGTGCTAGTGTATCTGTCAAAATCGCTGCTATTTTAACAATGAATCTCATTTGGAAGGTTAGTTTATAACTCATGAGAGAGTTTACACTGAGATATTTGGCGAAATGCTGACTTGTGAGCAAAAAAAGCATTTGATTAGTTGAATGTACTTTCAGCAGAAATATTCTGGTAGAATTTCAAGCTGTCTGACTGAGCGACCCACCTGATAACATTGGCTCACCTAATGGCATAAGTTTGGTGTGGGACAGGCAGTCTTTAATATTTTTTAAGATAAGAGTTTTTAATATTACTTTACCATGCAATTACGTTGAATGGGGAGTGAAGCTCTTAAGCTTCAAAAAAGGACATAAAAACTCTATAAATGTATCATAAAACAGGATAGTTATGTCAGCCAGTTGAACACTTTTATTGGAAAGATCTGTCTCAAAGAGTGAGACAGAGTTATACAATTTGACATCGCTACTTCTCTCATGAACTCATGACTGTGCCAAGGACAGCTCGGGCGGATGTCAAGATTTTAAGTAACATGCATTTCTGTCTTAGTAACACAGTTACCATATGGCTTCAGTAGACTTAGAATATATTGCATGAATCTAAATCTCTGGTATATCTCATGGTGTTTTTGTTTGCTTTTTAAAGCTTTGAAGCCTCAGTTCCCATTCATTTTAACTGCATGCAAAAGAGCATGACAAACATCTCCTTTTGTATTTTATAGAAGAAACAAGGCCATAAGGGTTTGGATCAACAGGTAAATAATCACAGAAATGTCATTTTTGGGTGAACCCTTCCTTTAAAACTTTAGGATGCAAGCTTGTCAGTGTTACATCAAATACCATACATACATTTTTGTTTAAAGCATCCCAAATCTGACCTTTATAGAACAAAACAGAAGTGAAGTTCAAAGTAGCTCAGATTAAGGGAGTTATTATCTCCAGGGCCAGAGCTGTCAAATATCAATCAAGAGCTTCAGAATGGTTTGTACATGCATCTTAAAATCTCTCAAAACAATCTCTGAAATGTTCCTTTGACAAAGGAACAGTCAGGCTAATCAAATTTTGTACGGATTGGGCGAGACAAGCTGTTGTAAAATGCTCTGTGATGGGCCTAATTTTGGTCAAAAGCCTCTTATGACAAACTTCCACAAACTCCATCTTTGAAATGCGGAGGGAATTAGCCTCTAATTCACTCTACCCTATTCAGCCTTCTGTTGTGGCTTGGCAGGCGGGGAAAGGTCACAACAGGTGTCCTGTGCTGTCCCCTTTTAAGAGTGCTTGGCTGTGTTCCATGGTTACCCCGGTGAATGCCACGCACCATTTCCACTCTTCAATCAAACACTGCAAGTCTTTTTCTTTACAGCTTTTGTCCAGTTCCCCTGTCTAACCAGGGTCAGAGCAGGGCAGTAAGTGTCTTGAGTGGTTGCTATTTTTCACACTGAGGAACTTAGCGCCTGGTGGTCCTGGCTTGGACATATAGGTATGTAAAAAAAGTAGTACTATTGTAAATGATTGCAACCCACTGGCATTTTGCAAGTTTTTAGAGTTTGAATATCCACAATTTACCATTGTTATGTTCAGATTAAAGTTTTAAAGGGATGGTTTGAACCCTTTTTAGAATGCTGTCTCAGGTTAGAAGGGAAATAGATTGTCTCTGTGTGATGTGTTGCTCTTGATGTCATGTGACAATTGCTGAACTGAATATTACGCTCTGACAAGACTAACATGTCGGATTTATATCAGTTCAAGTCAAGCTGTTTTATTGTCTGTCGTCTCATTAAGAACACGACTGAAATATAGTACCTCTGGAGCCGCAGCGCAAGATGTAACAATGACAGCTGGTCATAAGATGCCACAGTTAATGATAAATGAACGGTAGAAATGATGAAAAATAATAGACAAAGGTGAAATGCTTTGCGTTCAACAAAAAAGGATAATGTGTTGTCGACTGCCTGTAAGGGCATTGTGTGGTGTAAAATGTTTTGTGCTGATATATGCGTCATGAATAATTATTTTGGTTACATTTACAACCAAGCATACCAGTTATATGCCAGGATATTTTAAAATGGCGACTGAAGACAGTATGGAAATTTGACGAAATTCTAACTCATATAATATGTTTTATTAGGATTTTGCGGTTATGACAGCGGACAAAAATAGTAAAACCAGAGAGAATATTTTCAAATGTCCGCTTATTTCGTTGTTTTTCTGTAACACGGAAAATAACACAAACAGAAAATTCTAGCGCGAAAACAAAAAACAATCGATTTGTTATTTAATGTGTTGAACATTGTTTTAGAGACATAAATCGGGAGTAGAATAGTAAGCGGTAAGTACGCGTTCGAATCTTTTAAAATTCTCTCGTACTAACATGTTTTTGTGATAAAACTGTCTTGCAACAGATCTTATCGATTGGTCGACAGCAGCTACGTGAGGATTTAATATGCTTGGATTGACGGAAAAGCTTAGCAATCGTACCGCTTGTTGGCACAAAGGGAAAATTCCACCACTCACTAAAGCAGTGTGATTCTCTGCAGACAGCAGGTACCGACACGGCCATTCAAGAACTCCGTCACACAAAGGACGATTGCAAGGATTTTTAGGATATTAGGGTTAAATGGAGCTCCTAACAGTTGCGTCAACATTTCCGGAGACACGCTTCACCACAAGGGTTAAAAACCGTACTACGCTTACACTCCTATCAGCATGCCACGCCATTTTCCTGCTTTATTTTCCCCCGCTTCTATGCTTCCTGCTCCGCCGTCCCCTCCTGAACGCTGATCAGTGAGGTATTTTCAGCCGGAGGACGAGACACAGAACACATAAAAGCAACACAAATAAAAGGTCATTGTCTGAGGGCTTACCGGAGCCGAGGCAGGAAAGGGCCCGAACCAGTCAGTAACTATCGACCACGTGCGGGTGCTGGACCTGGAAGACGGAGAACAACAAAGACAGTTTGTGACAAAGCTGACACGCTGTAGTCTTGGAAGAGTAAAATCAATTGTGACATTTTTCATTTATTTGTAAATGCCTCTTTGGCGGCAGACTCACTCGAAACGACAGTCTGGCTCTTACGGAATAGGAGAGGTGAGAGTAAAATAGAAGAATCCTGACAGTTGCCTTAATGAGATTCCATTAGGGCCAGGCTCACACACTTTTCCCTCAGCCAGGAGCACGCCCTTCACTTTCAATCTCACACACAAGTAATTTGGGAAACGTTAACCCTATAAAAAACTAAATCCAGACAGCATTGCTGACACTTTTCTCACCGTCCCGGATTTAATGCGAGACAAGAGCCTTAAATAGTTCGCACTGATGCTGATGAACAGAAATAGATAGTATATGCGAATATCAAATCTAACATTTGCAAAGTATATTTGATGTAAAAATTTGATGCAACTGGGTTTGTTATTTCAAGCATAGAGACACAATAACTTCAATATTACATATATTATTACCTGCCTGTAAATACAAAAAGCTGTAAACTGGAAATATTTCTTTATTTGAAAAACTTTATACTCAGTGTTTACATACTGTTTAATACTCACAGTGTAACTGACCCTATTTTTTTATTTCCCTTAAAGTACTATAGTAATTAATTTTAGCAACATTTATTAGATGTAACAATCACTGCACTGTTTAAGGTGCAAAAGTTATAGTAGAAATGTGTTAAGAAAGTATACTTAATTTCAAAACAATGTGATATAACTTTATGAAAAATCACTACCAAGTTAACACAATGTAATCATAATAATAAGAAATAATGTAGGCCTGCTTGGTCTTAATGGGGTCTTATTGGAAATACATTTCTTTAAATGTAAATGAGGAATGTCTTTTATTTCTGTAAATAATAGTGGCAGGTGTGTCTGCTAATCATACAGCAAATAATTAAAATCAAAAACCAAAGCTGAAATAACCAGTTATCTTTTTATCTGTTAAAAAAATGTCTAATGTCTACTGTGTCTAAATCACAGATTTAAAATGTAAGTTGTAAACATTACATTGCTTATCTAAAGGGTTTACAAATGAGACAAAATAAAGAAGAGATTAAAAAGATCCAGTGACTGAATAATCACCTATGCAACCCTCATCGTATTTCTGTCCATCGGTCATTGGCAGAGCTTAGCCGGCCCCTGGCCATGGGTCAACAGTTAACGGGGCCAAAAATGCACCTGCACATTTAAACTAAATCTGGGCCAAAATGTAAAGTCAATCTGGGACAAAAAATGCCCCGTGCACATTTAAACAAAATCTAGTAATAAAGTGAAATGTGTTGATAGCTGCATTCAGTTTAGATCTGCTCAAGCTGCAAATTTACCCCTATATAATTCCTTTAGTTTCGCGCTGTGTTTGAGCAACGCGTCTGCTTACTGAAAACGGTCACACAACATACATTCAAACAAAGATGTTTTAGCCTATTTATAAATGTTTTAACTTTGTATTAATTACACATTTTTGTTTTGCAATTTTATTGTGTATTGTTTGCTCGCTGTTGCTATTTATTCAAGTCTCTCCGTTTCCTGAAAAACAATATTTCCGATCTACGATGTAATGAATAAAACAATTTTCATGATTATTATTGGTGTTGTTCACTTATTCAAATTATAAATGTTATAACCAAACAAATGAATAATTAATTAGGTATACTGTGTGCTTGAATTTGTCTTTGCACATGTAGGCCTACATCGTAGTGTAACCTGCTTAAAATAGCATAAAACAACAGGACAGAAACATAGTTGACGACTAAAAAAATAATTTCATGACTCTAGTCTATACATTACTTTGTGATGTTAGTGGCATAATTCAGTGACATATTATGTTTTTTAGCTGTATCAAAACAGTAAAAATCTCCATGGGTAAATTTTACCCGCTGGCGGTATTAAGTATATAGCGACCCCTGGCGGTTCTAGTTTTAAGCTAGTCAATCACAAACATATCTGATGATTTCTTGAACTCAATGGCCAATCAGACGTGTTTAAAGGGTTACTTCAGCGATTAGCATTAAGCTTTGTATCAGTAGAAACCCAGGAGTATATTCAAATTATCGTACTTTCCCCCTCATATGACCCTGAGACAAGAGAATTATGTATTTTATTTCTGGAAAAATTCCTCCGATGACGCAAATATTGTCATTTTGCATCATCGGAGGAGTTTTTGGCCAGAGGCTGAAGACTACACCCAGCAGAGGGTGCCATTTCCACATGTTTTCAACATCACACTCACAGCACTCACAGCACTCGGCTCGCGGAGCTGCGGAGATTCATGTAAACGGAGCAGTGGAGAGCAAAGTGAGTGTTTTAACTTTTAAAATGAACTTCCTATGACAGTTAAGCTTCCAAAGACATGATCTGAGCACGTGCCAGACTGAACACGCGCTGTGAATGCAGCCGCGAATCCCGCGATTACCTCAGTTCATGTGATGAATGTAATCCGATCCTGCTGCGTTTGTGCCATGACGCTCAATCGGCTCACACATTATATCGAACAGACACGTTCAGTTTTTAAGTGTAGTGTCTCTAACTGACCTGATTTTCTGAAAATGAATTCGGTGGGCAAGTGATCCAGTAATCCTGTAGCCGACTAGCCATGCCTAGAGTAGGGCAGTGAAGCAGTGCGTTCTGGGAATTGTTGTTTTTCATCCCCATGAGACAAAAATACATTTTCTGTGTTTTCTCAGTCTAGAAGGCACCAAATTCAAAAATAATTTAACATTTCTACTACATTAATGACCCAGTTTAAAGACAGAGTCATCTTTCCAGCGCTGAAGTACCCCTTTAAGTTAGAATCCCCTCACAACTCAAAACTTATGTTTTGCTGCATTAGGTAAGGTAATATTTAGACTATTTATTATTTGAACTGGCTGCCATGCCAAATCACACATACAGTATGCTTGCCTGTTCAAATTATAGTGGTTTGTGAGCATAACCACTTTAATAATGCTGGGATGTATAGGTTGTTGATAGGCAACGCCCATGGACCGCTGGCTGACGTCTGATGTATATGGTACACTTTTTTGGAAACACTTGAGGAGTTTTGAAGTCGTCATCTGTTTGGTTGAATTACCGCTTACCAGGATGGACTAAACACTGGATTTTCACTGGATTCGCGGCTCCACTGTTGCAGGAAACTCCCACAACACTTTTGAATGAATAATTTATAGACGCACACTGGTCTGTTATTCATCGACATTTTCATACCCATAAACATGATGTGGAACAAAACAAACTGTGATTGGTTGCATTACGTGTCAGTCAAACGTCCTCTTGGGCGGTCCTTGACCAATGAATGCTGCGATAGATTCTAGAACTTCTGCCGTCAGTCTGAAGGTCCGGCTACACAGAACTACACTCACCTAAAGGATTTTTAGGAACACCTTACTAATACGGTGTTTGACCCCCTTTTGCCTTCAGAACTGCCTTAATTCTACGTGGCATTGATTCAACAAGGTGCTGAAAGCATTCTTTAGAAATGTTGGTCCATATTGATAGGATAGCATCTTGCAGTTGATGGAGATTTGTGGGATGCACATCCAGGGCACCAAGCTCCTGTTCCACCACATCCCAAAGATGCTCTATTGGGTTGAGATCTGGTGACTGTGGGGGCCATTTCAGTGAACTCATTGTCATGTTCAAGAAACCAATTTGAAATGATTCGAGCTTTGTGACATGGTGCATTATCCTGCTGGAAGTAGCCATCAGAGGATGGGCAAATGGTGGTGATAAAGGGATGGACATGGTCAGAAACAATGCTCAGGTAGGCCGTGACATTTAAACAATGCCCAATTGGCACTAAGGGGCCTGAATTGTGCCAAGAAAACATCCCCCACACCATTACACCACCACCACCAGCCTGCACAGTGGTAACAAGACATGATGGATCCATGTTCTCATTCTGTTTATGCCAAATTCGGACTCTACCATCTGAATGTCTCAACAGAAATCGAGACTCATCAGACCAGGCAACATTTTTCCAGTCTTCAAGTGTCCAATTTTGGTGAGCTTGTGCAAATTGTAGCCTCTTTTTCCTAGGTGTAGTGGAGATGAGTGGTATCCGGTGGGGTCTTCTGCTGTTGTAGCCCATCCACCTTAAGGTTATGCATGTTGTGTCTTCACAAATGCTTTGCTGCATACCTCGGTTGTAACGAGTGGTTATTTCAGTCAAAGTTGCTCTTCTATCAGCTTGAATCAGTCAGCCCATTCTCCTCTGACCTCTATCATCAACAAGGCATTTTCGCCCACAGGACTGACGCATACTGGATGTTTTTCCCTTTTCACACCATTCTTTGTAAACCCTAGAAATGGTTGTGTGTGAAAATCCCAGTAACTGAGCAGATTGTGAAATACTCAGACCGCACCGCCTGGCACCAACAACCATGCCACGCTCAAAATTGCTTAAATCACCTTTCTTTCCCATTCTGACATTCAGTTTGGAGTTCAGGAGATTTACCTGACCAGGACCACACCCCTAAATGCATTGAAGCAACTGCCATGTGATTGGTTGATTAGATAATTGCTTTAATGAGAAATAGAACAGGTGTTCCTAATAATCCTTTAGGTGAGTGTATTTCATGACATTCTATTGAAATGTGTTTTTAAGGAAGAATCACATTAGCATTTAGCCTTACCCTAGAGTTGGTTCACCCTCTGCCTATGCCATCCATCCATCTTCAGAACTCAAAGTAAAACAATCTTGCTCATCAGTGTTTTGAATAAACCCCTCCTGCCGCAGATGACGTAAAGTACTTCACAGGAGAACCAAGACAAGTTCATTGAGTTCACTCAGACTACTGACCCATGTAATCCATGAGGGACTTCATTGTAATGACCTGTAAGCACAGAAAGATTAGATATTTATCAAACAATAATATATAACTGTAAGTTTAATACCACTTGAATAACTTGATCTTAAAAGAAAAAGTTTGCTCAAAAAGATTCTGTCAATTCATTCTCTTATTATTTACTCACCCTCATTTCATTCCAAACTCTGTATTAGGGATGCACCGAATATTCGGCCACCGAAAATTTTCAGCCGAAAATGGCCCAAAAGGGCATTTTCGGTTTTCGGCCGAAAGACTTTTATCACCGAAACAATACGGCCAAAATGTTGTGATGCCGCAAGCAGAAACCGCAACCTGCACGTGCTTGTCTAAACGGTCTAAACAAGCAACATATCTGCGGTGTGGACATAACTTATGTGGTTCATCTCACATCTGATGACGCATCTATACGGTACTATAGGTTGTAACTTGAAAATAATGCTTTGTTTATGTTTCGGTTGATGGATACACGTGCTGGCTCAGTGCTCCTCAGTGATACACTACAACAACAGCGATAATAAAAGAAAAACGTGGGCAAAACGGTCTCTATTTGTAAACTTTTTTCAATGCATGCGAGTCCTGCCGTATGTTCGAATATGACCAGTCGTTTTTTTTCCATGGAAAGAAAAACCTTAGGAGAAAATGTACTGGTCAATATTTTTAATAAACTTAAAATAAGCTTCAAGTATCATATAAGTAGTCCACGTGACATAACTGGTGCACTATATTCCGTCAAGTTTTAAAATGACTATAGCTCCCAATTATTTTATGCATACCAATTATAACAGTAAAAACACTAATATTGTGAAATATTATTACAATTCGAAAATTATTACTATTTTATTACTATTACTATTTAAAAATGTAATTTATGTGATGGCAAAGCTGAATTTTCAGCATCATTACATCAGTGTCCAATGATCCTCAGAGATAATTCTAATACTGATTTACTACTCAAGCAACATGTATTATTATCATAGTTAAAAAAAAAAAGTTGTAGCCTACTGCTTAATGTACAATTTTAATAAATTGAATGTCCCTAAAACGTTGAAATGGTTGTGGATCTACAAAAAGTATTTTTGTCAATGTATAGGAGTGCATTAGCATATATTAGTTTTGAGGCTATTCGACTTGTTTTAATTTGGGATCTTTAATGCAAATCACTAGTGATTAACGTTAAAGGTTCTAACTTTCTCTCGCTCTCTCTCACTTTTTACACTTCAGTGGAGCACACTCAGAAAAGGATTAAAGAGTGCACTTGAATCTTTTGGAAACATCGCCCTTGATGTGTGCATAAATAAAAACAGATGGCTATTATGAAAGTCCTATCGGTGTGCAGTATTATATTAATGCGGGGTCAGGAAGAGAGTTTAGTAAGGGATATCAGTTCTCCCATCCACCATGTTTATACCATATAAACTTTAAACATGGTGGCTGGGAGATAAATTATGGCACGCCCATCTCGGGAGTTTGAGAATCAAAATAATTTCCGAACCTCACAGTGGTAACTTAAACACATCAGAGGGCGTTCATGTGCGTGCAATTTTTACCCAGGAAACTTACTTACGATAATTCTGATAGCACGCGAAGGCAGCATTTGATAATTAGATAATTTCAGTAGCCTATGTCATACCACAACGATTCTTAACTGTAAAAAGCCTTCACGTGCTTGCAGAATTAGTAATTAAAACTTGTATTTTTCTAAGAGCTACTTGTATCATCACTGTACCACCTGACAACTTTTCGCGCAATTTTGCCGTAATTGATTTCATCTTGTAAAAAGCGTTTACTTCATTGTAAAGCTCATACCTTGTAAGATGGCAATTTTTGCAAGAGCTCCAACCTGTATATCGTGGCCGTTCTACTACCTGACTGCTGTAGATTCAATTAGGAATAGGTGTGTGCACCAGCAGTTTCAGAACCCATGCAGCCACAGAATCGGGAGTGAGGGGCGGGGCTTAAACATTCTTAGTTGCATAGTCCTGCACGTACATTTTCTTTTCCTAAATATAAGCTGTTTTGACATGGATTTTGATTGGATTTATGTCTGCAATATTTAACAAAAAATCTTTTAAATAGTCACTTTTCTGTTCATATAATAATATGCATAAGATGTCATGATGTACAATAAGCAATATTTTAAAACACACACACACACACACACACACACACACACATATATATATATATATATATATATATATATATATATATATATATATATATATATATATATATATATATATATATATATATATATATATGTGTGTGTGTGTGTGTGTTGTAAAGTGTTTACCATTTGACTGTATACGGATGTGATAGTATCATTTCCTTCACATTCATATTGTTACAAATAGTTCACCCTCAAGCCACCCTCCTTTCAGACAAATACAATCAGAGTTATATAAAAAAATATCCTGGCTAATCCAAGCATCATGGCAGTGAATGGCAGCCCAAAATTTGAAGCCCAAAAAAGTGCATCCATCCATTATAAAAGTAATCCACACGGCTCCAGGGGATTAATGGCCTTCTGAAGCAAATCGATGGGTTTGTGTAAGAAGATGTATATATTTAAAACTTTATATAGTAAAATATCTAGCTTCCATTGGACCACCTTCCATATTGAACTTACAAAGAAAATGTAACACCTCACGCAGTTCAAAATGCTTACGCTACATCTGACGACATCATCGCACCAGTTATGCTTTTTTCATAAGTTGATAAGGAAAGCAGTCTGCCAAAAGCTAGATATTTTACTTTTTAATGTGTTAAATATGGATATTTGTCTTACAAAACCCATCGATTGAATAAAGGGAGTATATTTGGATATGTTTGAATAAAACACTACAGGTTAGCTTATTTTAAGGGTTCAGGTAACAATATAGCTCCTTACTAAAATATAGCGCTCCACTGGGACCCAGACAATCTGGAATCAAAATGGTAATCACACAAAATCTGAAGAATTTCACCACTCATTTCCGCGATGTGTTTGGAATTCCAGATGGCAATTCCTCTATTGATGAGCAGTTATTTAATCTCAACCCAGGGAAAATGTTGATGTCTGATTATACTCTCAAGTTCAGGACCCTAGCGGCGGCCAGTGGATGGAACGAGAGCTCACTCCTAGCCACCTACTTACAGGGATCCCATGCTGACTGCATCTCGCTGCATACGATGACACCATCGGTTTAGAACAATTCATTCACCTCTCCCTCCGCACCGATCATCGTTTGTAGCCATACGGGCCAGCCTTCTACATGGCCAGCCTGCAGAACTCTCCAGAACCCGAGCCCATGCAACTGGACACCACTCGTCTTCACTGAGCAGCAGAGGAGTCTGACCCAGGGTCTCTGCTTGTATTGTAGCGTTGATGGACATTTCATCACTGCCTGTCAGCCACAAACCATGGTGAGTGTCATCCTTTCAGAGTCAGTAAATTTGAAACCACTCACTACCAAAGTAATCATTACTGCCTCTTATGTCTCTCTATCAGTATACGCCCTCCTCGACTCGACTGGGTCAGCTGGGAACTTCATCCACGATTCCCTCTGCCGCCAGCTCAACCTCCAGAAGAGATCCACTGAGACCCATTACGAAGTCCAGTCGATAATCGACAAACCCCTCAACAAAAACATGTCAGCTTCTTCTTGGGACCCCTCCAGTTGCAAGTAGGGCAGAGTCCATTTCCTGCCTGGTTCTGGAGAATTCCACCACTGGTATCATCCTTGGGCACCTGTGGTTAGTGCAACATGACCCCATTATCTCCTGGACATCTGGAGAGGTCAGATGGGGTGATTGCTGTTTCCCAGGATGTTTCCTTCATCTACCTTAACCTGTAGTGGCACTTCCGGTCAATTCCACCTCCATCGAGAGTCTAGTCGAACGTGGAGTACGTTGAAGAGGCTCTCCACCAAGGTTACATCCGCCTTTCCACATCCTCTGCTGCTTCTAGCTTTTTCTTTGTGTTGAAGAAGGACAGAGGCTCGCAGCCCTGCATTGATCACAGAGCACTAAACAACATCACCATGTAATTCCGGTATCCACTTCCCCTCGTCCCTGCGGCCTTGGAACAACTTCATGGAGCAGTCGTGTTCACCAAGTTGGACCTCCGCAGCGCGTACAGCCTCATCCGAATACGTGAGGGAGACAAGTGGAAGACTGCATTTCTGTGGTCCAGAGAACCTTCCGGTGTCCCTTCAGTCGACCATTGGTTCAGAGATAGTGAGAGGGTCTGGGACGATGCACATCATCATCTTCAGTGGGCAGCGCGCCTGACCTGTAAGACGCTCCCAGATAGTTGGCCCCTTCACCATCATTCGGCAGATCAACCAAGTCACCTATCACCTTCAGTTACCCTCACATTACAGAATTCACCTTACTTTCCATGTTTCACTACTCAGGCCTTTCCACTCACCTGTTTCCTCCACAGAGCCAGGCCCCCTTCCATCAATTCTGGAGGATGGAGCAGTCTTCACAGTGCGGGAAATCTTGGACTCCCGACGCTGTGGTGGCGGCCTAGAATATTCTGTGGACTGGGAGGGTTATGGGGCAGAAGAACGCTTGTGGACTTCCAGAGAGGACATCCTCGATCCAAACCTTCTTACCACATTCCATGCTACTCACCCAATCGTCCAGCACCTTTAGGAAGCGGGCCATGGATGGGGGAGTGTGTCAGAGATCAGCCGGGCTGCACCTTCACCCAATCAAAGTATTCTGTCACCGGAGTTCTAATCACCCGCACATGCATCTCCTCATCACCACAGACTCATATAAGCACACACCTCACACACACATGTCTGGTCTCATTTGAGTAATTAAATCCAGTCTGCATATATTTCTGCTAATATCATCCTGGTTGTGAATCTCTGTTCCGTAACATATGTGACATGCTGACTGAATGTGATCCAATCAGATCGGTGTGAGAATTAATAATACTTTTTTGTTTAACTTTATCAGAAACACCTGATACATAAAAAAATTATTGGTTATTAACTATCCATTAACCGGTGAACATTTAAAAGATTTGAATAAATAAACAAAAGGAAAGTAACACAGGCAGCCCCTCATGGACGGCTGCCACACACACACATAATAAAACATAAACAAAACACAATGTAAGTCCAGGGGCCTATACCATGAAGCCGGTTTAGCTGGCTAGTCAGATATGTTTAAGCTTAGTTTGTGCCAATCCTGGGTTTTTGGTACCATTAAAGTGGTTTGGCTTTTAGCAGTGTTCATCTCCATAGTAACTTACGGTTATGTTCTGGATAAGAAATCTCAAACTGAAATTGGACCAATCAGCTGTGAGCAAAGGGTCACACCTCTGATGCAATAAAGCCACTCCCCCTGTTTCAACTCCAAATTAAAGGTTTAAAGACTAAAGCGTCTGGCTTTTAACAATGCTTATTTATAATAATAATTTTGAATGATTTATATATAATTTATGTAATTATTATACCCTTAATCAATTACACAATTAATCAATCATTAATAGGCACTTAAAGCTACACTGTGTAACTTTTTTAGTTTATTCTTAGCTAAAAACACTTAGTTCTTTCAAAAATATATGTGCTTATTAATGTATATTTACTTCTTTCAAGTAATAAAGTATTGTCGTAAGTGTATAATATGCCATTGAAAATACATACGGGTGAGGGGTTCGAATGCGCGTCGCCATGTTGCCCCTCCATCTACATTAGCCAAAGAGGGACATACCCGTAAATTCAAGCTTCGCCTTTCGCGTTTTAAAATTCGATGGCACTGTGTCGAATGTGAAGAGGGGATTGCTTGAGACCGATATAGCCTACAATGTAAACTTTGCCTTACGCTAGTGATGTCGTACAATACACAGAATAACGATAGCGCCGATAAAAGTTACTTTACTAAGATTAGCTTGCATTCGTCTGGGAACCTGATCGCTGATGTTAGCAATGAAATGGTAAAAAATAACGAAAAGGTAAAACTATTAATCATTTTACATAGATGTCATAACCTACATGTTTACTGACAAATTAAATAACTGCAAATTATAATAGTTTTCTAAAGTAACCTCATCACTTGATCGAACTGGAAGCTATATTAATCTTGGACTAAATCAGCCACCAAAACGAAATCGGAATTGAGAGGAACAGAAACTAATATTCACGGGATGGTCATATACCTTTTCACCGCTAGATGGGGGAAAATATCACACAGTGTAGCTTTAGTATAAATGGCCTCTATAAAGGTCATTCAAATAAGCTTTAAAAACAATAAATAAAGATACAAAAATGACTACACGTGAGCTTAAATGTTCAATTATCTCTATATATCAAGTAAACTAACTTCATAACTTTTACTTGCATTAATGTTTAAGTTTAATTTTTTCATAGACTGCTCTTTTCTTCTTGCGGTGTAAATTTGTTTAAATTCTTAATATTTTTCAATCATGTAATATTCTAAGAGAGAAATGAATCTCAGGTTCACTGATTCACAACATTTGATTGGCTGTTCACTAATGATGTCACAGCTAAACTCCTAAACTCAGAATCAAAGCCTGAGTTGACGGAAAAAGTTGATGATCAGCATCATGGGACCAACAAAGCCTGAATAGAAACTAATCCTGTAACCCTGAGTTTGTTAAACTACCATAAGGTACAGGCCCCAGGCCTGGTCCTCTCTCGTCCTTCACTGGTGTCGCTCGTCCCTATATGCCTTCGAGCTCCCTCATGAGAGGTTTCGCTTACTCCTTCCACGTCTCTCGCTCGCCCACCTCGCCACAAATAACAAAACATTTTTAGAGAAACAATGCGCTTGTGGATAGTATCTCAGGGTTTGATGAATTTGTCTTCAAGTTCTCTCTGGACAGTGGTAAACACTTCCCTCCTCTTTTTACCGTTGCAGTCCTGGTTGAACGGGAAGTGGATTTACTTGCAAGCGCCATGCAGCGTAAGAGTCTGAGGTCAGCTCTCTCCTTTTACCCTTCTGGTGAGGTAGCAGCAGCCTAACTTCCATACTGATACGCCTGACCGTTGGAGCAACCATCCATAATCTAAAGAACTTGGGGAAGAGGCCAAAAAGCTGTCAGTGCAGCACTGTGCTTCATGCTGTGGTACTGAGGATGCGAACAACCTGAGGGAACCTAAAAGAATGAACAAGATATTTAAAAAATATTTGATTATGATTTTTGGTTGTACCTTCTAATCTCGATCTTCTTTTTTTTTTGTATTGATAAATGTAAACTTTATTTTGTGAACATAGTATGTATTCAAAATAAATGTGTAGTATTCCATTAAAATTAATGAAATATATGAACTTTGAAAACAGAATTCATGTATTTATTATACAGTTAGGTAAATGGAAAAGCAACTACATTTGCTTTGGCATTAATTTTGAATTAATCAAATTAAAAAACAATTGTTTAAATATTAGTTTTGCCAAGAATGTATTTATTTGTTTTTTTCAAGCAAATATATGCATGGTAATGTAACTGTAAGGTTTGATATAACAGAGTAATGTAAAAAAATTATTAAATTAAATAGAAATATGTTTATTAGTCATGTCAGACTTTTGGACTATTCAGTCATACGTTCAGCATGAAGCGGAAGTTGCAATTGGCCTTACTTTCTTATTGTGAAGTATATCCGAGTGAAACGGTTTCTCAAATAAAAAAGATAAAAGTGCAGGACTTGACTTTGTTCATCGGGAATTAAATTGGATCATTGTGGTTTGCTATTGCTGTGATCTTATGTGAGTGACAGGTTGTCCTGCCTTCGCGCCAGTAAACACGTCATCAGAGAAGAGATGTCACTGCAAGAGGGAGAGGAATTTATTTTGATTAAAGATAACACAGACACCTTAAAATAAACACGATATTCCATTGAAAAAAAAATTAGAATTGTCCATTTTGATTTCATGGTGATTTTAAGCAGTAATTTATCAATCTGAGACTCTGTTATTGACTCACTATTAGAACAATAATGAGACAAAACGATACTCCATTGTCCCTGAAATTCATGTGTAAAGCACATTCAGGCTAGACTAGTGACTCTCTTGAGACTCTGCTCTGACCCCTCTCTCACTCTTTTTACCTCACTGTCACAACTGACAGGCTTCTCCTCTTTCCAAGCAGCAAAACAGTGACACTGACTCTGTCCTGTCAATTATTTATGTCTAAGTGCCCAGCCTTGAGTCGAATGCCCTCTCCTCTCATTGCACACTGTCTGGGCTTCAGTCTCTGAGAGACCCCTCCATTCCATTCAGCCTTCTGCACTTTGGCTGATAAAATTCAGCTGTTATTTTTAAGATGCTTTTACTTATGCAATAAGCCACGAGAGGCTGTTCTTTACAGACAAATATGCCACAGGTAAAGGCTGTTTTTCGCCATGACCTTCTTAGGCATGTTCCTAAAAATCGATACTCGAGTGGCTTATTAAACGTGTTTAAAATCATGCAGAGTCACGTGATGATGACTGCAAATAGTAGTTAACAATGCAATCATACGTGAGTATCAACATTCACAGACAATATCAAAATACACAGTACACTTGTATTACACTTGACATAAGTATCAATACACTTTAGCTCTCTGTGGTCTAAATGTTGATGTTGATACTCAAGTTGTTGTCTCTATATTTATTGCCTCTGTGAGATTGAAAGTGTTTGTTTTTTTGTTTTTTTAATTGCTAATTATTGTGAGGGAAATCACAGCTTCGGCTACGGCTTGTTGCCGAAATGTTGGTGAAATAAAGTATTTGCAAGTGTTGTCATATCTTCTTCATACAGATTTGTTCATATTTACCTGCACCTCAGATGGTGTGCGTTTGCTTAAGTGTTTTATTAAGGAACTCACATTATGAAACATTTGTGTATGTTTTGAAGATAATTACAATATGTTAAAGTATTTGGATTAGATTATGGGTCAATATTTTTGTAAACAAGACTGATTATATAAATGTAGGATATTCTTCACCAGACACTTAATATTACCAGTTATTGATATTGGTAGCTTAAAATAGCTTAAATTGTTTTAACATTATTTACTTAAAGTAAACAAATGATAGATAGATAGATAGATAGATAGATAGATAGATAGATAGATAGATAGATAGATAGATAGATAGATAGATAGATAGATAGATAGATAGATAGATAGATAGATAGATAGATAGATAGATAGATGATAGATAGATAGATTTTTATTGCTTTGTCTTGTCATTGCTTAAAGTACATGTTAGTCAAATATGTTGAGTATATTTCCTTAAAAACATGTGACTCAAACTTAAAATTTTGAGGCAATTGAGATCCAGCACAGTTTTAAATATTAGAAAAGCTGAATAAGATTTAAAAATAGATTGTATGTTAAGTACTTTTTGAGAGATTTACTCACACACAGACATCAAGAATCAGCCTATGAACCTCAACCATGGTGACACGCTTCATGCCGCAATGCATTATGGGAGCCATGGATGAGTTTTGCATGATGCACCCAGAATGCATTGCGGCATGATTCATGTCACCATTGTTGAGATTCATGTGTGTGTGTGAGTCGTCTACTTGGGAGTTAGAAGTGCTTATTGTGTGATGTGTTAAACCGGAGAACAAAACTTATTAACAAAAAATTGTTTGTAGGCTACATTAAACTGATGACAATAAAAATACAATAAATAAATAAATAAATAAATAAATAAATAAAATTAATTTTGTCTTCCACTAACACATTTCAGTTTGCCACAATTACATTTTTTTTAATAGGCTATGGTTGTAATTTATTTGTTATGATTCATTTTACTTATTTGGTTAAGCACTTTGAGATTGTATTGTATTTTAGCATGTGCTATATAAATTAAGTTTATTTTTAAATCATCTCTATTTGAAACAACAGAAATAACAGGACTTCATCATTCTTAGCATGTAACTACTTAATTCTATTAAGTAGTACTTAATTTAAGTTATGCTTACTTATTCACAAAAAAGTTCCCTTTAATCAAAAAAATATTAGTTGAAATTACTCAAAAGGAAGACCATGTTACACCAACTTGAAATAATTAAGTTAGTAGAACTTTTTCTAAAACTTTGAATATACACTACTTAATCTATTTAACTAATATGAACGTTTGGGTTTACAGTGTATAAGAGTAGCAAGAGCTTTGTCATGGGATTGTAAAGGCAAATGCATTTATAAAAATGGCTCTGGCTGGTACTCAAGCATCTGACTCAGCATCTACAGCAAATTGCTCTTGCATTATAATCTTTTAAACAAAGTGTAGAAACCTTGTTCCTGAAAATGATCATTTTCTCACTTTTTTATTTTATTTTTTTTATTGCCAGACATGCCACTGAGAAAAGTGCTGACATTGATTGAGGAAAAGTATTTGTGCCAAATATCTGATCCATTTTGGCACACTGTAAATCTTCCCCTTAAAAGCCATTATTCTGAAATATTTCCATCAGGGGCTTGCACCGGCCCATTACCTCCCGCCCTTTTTCAGACAAAGTACATTCAGTTGAGTATAACGGCGCTCAGCCTCATAAAAATACCATAGGCTTGCATTAGAGATATAAATGTACCCTGTTGGCCACCATCCGTCAATCAAACCAATCCATTCACAGAACACAATAATGTTTATGTTGTATGCTCATCTATAATCACATTACTTTTCCATAGGATTAAAAAAATATATTTTTTTTATTAAAGCGGTAATTCACTGTCCAAGGCCTCTCCCAATCTGCTCCTATTGGATTGGCCTGAACAGAGTCAAATACTGCCTTGCTTGAGCAGAAGATACTACTTGGCAAACTTTTAATAATTCCAACTTGTGTTTTTCCTAGGGGCAACTTAACAGTTTAAAGATTAAACGTTTGGTGTGAGTGAGTTATTTTCAGTTTCCAGTGAAGGATTCAGCATGGTAGGCAGTGACTAAAGGCTGCAAAGAATTGTAAATACACTCTAAACAATTATGGGTAAAAAACAACCCAATGTTGGGTCAAATATGGACTAACCCAGCAATTGGGTTGTTTTAACCCAGCGATTGGGTTTGTCTTAATCAAATATTTAACCCAACCGCAGAGTTAAAACAACCCAATCGCTGGGTTAAAACCAACCAATTTCTGGGTTAGTCCATATTTGACCCAACATTGGGTTAAAACAACCCAGCATTTTTTAGAGTGTATGGAGAGAACACCACAACACAATCACAGTGTTGGAACTGTTCCACTACTTAATTAGAAAGAAAAGTACCGGGGAGCACCTTTTGCCCAACCCCCCGAAACAAAACAGTGCCAGTAAGAAGGTTTTTGACAGTATTTTTTACAATACAATTTTCAGTGATAAACCTACTTTTACAATCGCTGTTTAAAAATCCCTGATCTAACTGTCCATGTGAGGGGATACAAAAACACGGAAGTATGTAGTTTTCAGCCCTGGAGCAGTCAAAAGATGTGTTTCACATGCAAAATGCATTATTTTTGCAGAAAACTTTGATTTGGACATGCAAAAACCTAAATGATAAATTCTAGCATACTTAAATGCGCTTAAACTTAAATGTATTATGTGCATTTCATGCTAAAACCACCCATCAAATAGTTCTTATCTAGAAACAAATTATATTCCTTAACTTATAAAGAGTGTGAAAACAGTGATTTTTATATGAAGTACAGCCGTCTCACTTTCATCAACGCCAAACGTACAACAGTTATTTGAAAAGCTCTCATAAAAGCATTCATTTCATCCCTAGACAGGATTCACCATATGTCACACTTGATGATTTGTCAAAGGTTAGAGAACATTGGGAGGTTGCGGGGCGGCCGCACCTGAAGATGCAGCCTTTTCTCGTTCAGCTCGACCTTAACAAGGTGAGCAGAAAGCCTCCACACGGGTGCTTTACAGCCTCTGTGTCATTTCATCTGTCAGGCCACACAAGATCACAACACAATAAACTTGTCAACTTTCAAGAAATTACTGCAACCAAACTCGTTCCCTCTCACTCAGTGAAAGAGCGTATGACATTGGGTCTTTTATAAGACCATGTGGAGGTCAGAGAATCTACTGCTTCTACGTGTGGAATTAAGGTTCCTGGTGGCTCCTGATTCATGGCTGGAGGGGTCTAAGGTTCTAGTTAAACTGCTGATTAAGGTGGCTTGAGAAAGACTGATTGAAATGCGTTATGATTACACAAGCCATGCAACGTGTCATAATTCTTATCCTCAAGAGTTACTGACACCTCCTAGAACAATTATTTACTGATTGCAATTAAGAACAAGGTAATATGCTCTAAAATGATCTGTATTTAGTGACAGAAAGTTTAGCATATATTGGTAAATTGAGATGCAGGTAGTATGTTGGGGATTTATGGTGGGTTTGAAAGTATACCCATCAATTTGTTCACATCATAATTAAAGAGATAGTGTGAAAATTGAAAATTCTGTTATTACTCACCCTCGTGTCATTCCAAACCCATGAGACTTCCGTTTATCTTCGGAACACAAATTAAAATATTTTTTTGATGAAATCTAAAGAAAGCTTTCTGTAGCTCTTCATTCTCCATAGACAGCTATGCAACTGACACTTTGATGCTTCAAAAAAGTTAATAAAGATAATTTTCAGTTTTATTATTGGGCTACAAATCTTAGGGCCATGCAATACTGGTTAAATCAAGATCAATGAATGCTCTAGCGTAAAGTTCTGCCAGGAAGACTTAATTGTCACGTCACTTCTACTCTCTTATCTATCCAATCACATTCTAATACTTGAGTATAAAAGATCGGTACCTATTTCTGAGTTCGCAGATGCTGATGCGCCAATTCACCGCCATCCTCCCCTCCACCCCCAAGTCAAAATCCTTTTCTACATCTAACCTACCACCACCAGGATGGTCCCTTCCAGACTCCACGGGGGGTCGGCTGCGCCTCTGCCTTCATCTTCAGGCAGGATATGCAGAGTCCGGACCCTCCAAATGCGAGCTACGGACGGGACCAATGCCAAAATACTTGATTGCTTGCTGGGTTGTTAATAAATGGATAATTGTCACACTGTTCATTTTCCCGAGCCTTTCTGGTAGAACTCCCATGATTCATCTGTGTGGATTACCATGAAGGCTACCTCATGTATGCCGACTTCGCTAGCAGCATTATTACATGCTCCAATTAAATGTCCATCCTCTCCCTGTACTAAAAATGTTATTGTTAAAACTACATTAAGAATTTGGAAGAAATTCAGACACCATTTTGGTTTACAAACCTCGTCTATTTCTGCACCTATAGCAGCAAATTTTGCTTTCCCATCATCATTAATAGATAGGACCTTCTCTCAGTGGTCAACATTTGGTATTATAACATTTAAGGATCTTTATATAGATAATGTGTTTGCATCTTTCCAACAACTACTTAAAAAATATGCATTGCCAAAACATAATTTTTGTAGGTATCTGCAGGTTCGCAGTTTTGTTCGGGATGCACATCCTCAGTTTCCTAACCTCCCTGGTGTTACTTCCATTGACTCCTTCCTCAAATCCATCCATATTATGAAGGGTATAATTTTTATGAAATAATCTGTACCTTGCAAGAAAGCTCACTCACATCTATTAAATATCAGTGGGAAGAGGATATTGGAGAAAATATTCCTGAAGAACAATGGGAAAAGATTTTACACCGTGTGCACACCTCGTCCTTTTGCGCCAGACATGGTCTGATGCAGTGTAAAATCCTTCATCGCACCCACTGGACCAAAGTTAAACTTTCTAAAATATATTCCGATGTAGATCCAATGTGTGACAGCTGTCATCAGGCCCCTGCGACTACTGCGCATATGTTTTGGTCTTGTCCATCTTTACACAAATATTGGTATCAAATCTTTAAAACACTATCTGAAACTCTTAGAATTCATGTTGAACCTTCGGTGATCACAGCTTTATTCGGCATTCTCTTCCTTCTTGTCACTCCAAAATATAAGACCTGGCAAGACGTCTAATTTTAAAAAATTGGAAGTCACCTACACCCCCTACTCATTCTTCATGGATTAAAGATATTTTTTATTTTATCAAACTAGAAAAAATCAGATATACAATAAAGGGATCTTCTGATAACTTCTATAAAATCTGGGTTCCTTTCCTAGAGTGTGCAGGATAGTGAATGTTCTTAAACTCCTGTCTACTTAGCTCTTCTGGCAGTTAAGATTCTTCTTCTTACACCTGTGATTTCGATTAGCAGATTTTTTCTTTTTTTTTTTTTTTGGATGACCAAGCTATTCATGGTTCCTTATTTATTTTACTATCATTATTTTATTTATTTATTGCTTCTGTTTAATTTCTGTTTTGTTTTTGTTTACAGTTGCTGTTCTTGTGTGCTCTTCAATTGTTATTTTATTTTCTCCTTCCCTTTATTTGTAGTTCATGTGGAATGCTGTATGAATGCAATTCGTCAGATTCATAATTGCATATCTCATTTTTATTTATTTATTTTCCCTTAATTTAGAATGACCCTTGTTTAGTTTTTATGGCCCTTGTTATTAACAGGAGAGATGGACTATTATACATATATGGGATTTTTCAATGGTATCTGTAATTACGGGATTTCTTCTGTTTTTGTGGAGAAAATCTAAATAAAGTTTTTTTTTTTTTTCCTATTTGAATAGCAAAAAAAAAAGTTAATAAAGAGAATATAAAACTAATCCATATTAATTGAGGAGTTTAGTCAAATCTGAAGAGACACAATCACTTTATATGAACAGTTTATACATATAAACATTGATCAGCGAACATAAACAGAAGCTCAACCGAACCTGCTTGATGCACGAGAACAAACGTGCTGCGTAACACACAAGAATAACCTCTTTTGTTCTTGCATGTCAATCGAAAAACATACTCAAGCCTCCGTTTACAACAACTGATGAATGTTTATATGTGAATAAAAGCCTGTTCATCATATAATGCAATCATGTTTCTTCAGAAAATTTTGGACTAAACCGCTCAATTCATATGATATAGTTTTAAAATCTCTTTGAACTGGGTGAATTGTATTGGAGAGATGGGGTAGAGGCAGTGAAGGGAAAGACATGTAAATTAAGGCTATCTTTAGATTATTAACTCAGTGTGATGTCGTCTCGGATGGAGACGCTAAATGCACAAGAGTTGCAATCTCCTACAGTTCGTACAGTTTCTCCAGTCTTACAATGTCTTAGCTAGCACACTAATTACTACCTTTTTTAAATTCATAATTTAGTACTTGTCATGGTTATGTCCTGTTTCATCTTGAGTTTTACCTTTGTTCCTTTTCCCTGCTTCTAGTTATACCACCTAGTTCATTATGATGACAATACTGCCCTACAAAGCAAAAAGGCAGTAACTACGCAGAGTGCAGAACTGAGAAAAAATGACTTTAAAGTTATCCTGTCATCCAGCCTAAGTATTTGTAGATAATTGGACATGTGGCTGTTTTGTTACTTTATATTAGCTTAATCTTTGTACATATCAATCCTCATATTTAATTTGATATTTTACCCCTATTTTGCAGTTACTGTATTCTTGCTTTGTATTACTTACCAAAAATGTTGCACCATACCAAGGAAAAAGGCAGTAACTACAGATTCTCCAAAAACTATTTTGCCACAACTTGGGCTCTGGGTGTGTTAGATACACTGTATTTAAAATAATTGGAACTATTTGCTTCCCTGAATATGGATACACCAAACCCAAACTAATTTGACAATTTTGGGTCAATATTTTCCCGCCGGAAGCTGTTCTGGTGCTGAAACGGCTGCTTAAAGTCTCTCATTGCTTTTTTTTTATACAAATGAAAAGTGTGTGTAAATAACATTTTGTGTTTATATATTAACATGACTAATAATAATTAGGATTATTATTATTGCTATAAATATTTCACAAAATAAGAAATTACTATTATTTTTATTATTATTATTATTATTTTACAAAAAAAAAACTGCTGGGTTACCTGTTATTATGCAGACAGTCTATGACTAAAAATCATTAGAAAAGTCTAAGGAGTTATTGTAAAAAAATATATATATATATTATAAAAATCTGTTTTTTTAAATCTGTGATATCAATTTCTTAAAGTCTATGTCTTTAATATGTAATATGAGCCTCTTGTGCATCCACTGTGTGGAGAAAAAAAACCCTCCTGTAAACTGAAGAAAAACATAGATTGTCCTAAAAATTTATTTATAGAGAGAAGTATTATTTTTCTTATTTGTTACCCAAAAGTTTCATTCATACTGGAATTCAGGGGGCGCCCTCGAGCAGGAACGGCACATACCTGCTCGAGGCACATTTGAGGAAATCCCTAATGTGAAGATAGCGCTGTAGACTGCTAAAGATAGAAACACTTTGATAAAACATGACGACAGTAAACACGACTGCGCCAAGATATGGTGTATTTGAGTTCTTCAAGCCGTCTCGGGTATTTTTATGATAATAAAGTATATTATAATGCAGAGCTGATTGACATAGACTTTATCACTGTATAGAATACTTTAAAATTTAGAAGGGTAAAATCGCAAATGTTAAAATCGTCCCGTGAGGATGCCGCGAAATCAGCTGTGTGTGTTCACCACAAGGTTATTTTTTGGTAGGTAAAACATAACAAGAATACAGTAATGGATGTTACTGTATTCATGCTTTGTTTCACTAGGGCTTTTTGCAGTTACTGTACAAACGACTACCATTTATCTCCAAAACGACACACATTTGAGATAACATGTTTTGTCACATAACAAAGGATGCATTGAATGTCATGAAAATGATAATAACTCATTTTTGACCAAATATGCAGTTACTGCCTTTTTGTTTTGTAGGGCAGAATAGCCTGTGTGTGTTTTTACGGACAGACCTCGAGGGGCATTCAAGAAGTATGTGGAATGGGTACTCCTCAACAACGGTTCCCCCTTCACCATCTGTGAGTGTGAGAAGGAAAACAGATTGCCAGCCCCAGCCACCTGCCCAGCAATGGTAAAGCCCGTGCCCACCGTAGACGCAGAGCCAGAGTCTACCACGATCAAAATGCCAGCAGTATGGACTGGGCTTAGGATAGTCCCAGAGCCCAGACTCAAAAAAACCTCAACTTCTGGAAATAGTACAGAGCAATACAAATGATGAAGTTGAATAAAGTTAATGAATGCACTTTTGTTGTATTTTGGTGTATCTGATGTGGCCGCTGAAACGGTTAGGGAAGATGAGGAAGGAACATGAATAGAGTTGGAGCAAGAGTGATGAGCAGGAGTTGGAAAATTGACTTGTGCGGTTGGAGCTTGAATGTACAATATAGATACACAAATACAGAGACAGAGGGAGCATGAGATAAGATTTGATATTGTTTTGCATTTATGTCTCGATTTCTGACACAGTTGTTGTACTTTTCGAAGAGTTAGAGAGAATTGCTGAGATTGGCCACAATCTGAGTGGGTGACATTGGTTAGGAGGGAGTTTGCTGATA
The DNA here is from genome assembly GCA_023029165.1 of Gobiocypris rarus. NCBI lineage: Eukaryota > Metazoa > Chordata > Actinopteri > Cypriniformes > Gobionidae > Gobiocypris > Gobiocypris rarus. Next base: position 36,137,733 of record CM040931.1, on the reverse strand, counting down.
AAGTCCAGGAGGCATGCCTTGATGCTGGTCGGTGCACTATGAAACCATTTTGGAAAGGTAGGTTAAAAAAGTCAGGCAGGTTAAAGTCAGGCCAGAAATATGTTAACTTATACCCTTTGAAATACCCTTTGATAAATGGCCACTGGCAACAGAAACTTATTCCTTTCAAGATTTGAAGCAGTTAATGGCACTGGAGCAATTTTAAAATAGTCTACCCAAACATATTGCAGTGCATCTCAATGAGCAGGAAACTGAGGTTTGTGCAGCAGTGAAAATGGCAGATAATCTTTAGCGCACCAGGAGCCCCGAATAGCAGACAAGAAACTGGTTCCTCCTAGGCAGTTTGAGTAAAGGTCTAAGAAAAAAGGTAACAATGAGAGCGTAATCATAAAGTCCTAGGAGTTTAATAGATCCCATAAAGATCTTATTTATCATTATTGTAAAAAGCCTGGGCATAACAAGTTCCAGTGTCCTGCCTTACAGAAGAGGAAGGAAAATCATCCCATTGCTCTTATACAGGAGGGGAGGGGAGTCGGGGGTTGGGGTGGGAATAGAACAGATGTGTGTGTAGACTAAAGAGTTTTATCTCTAAGGGGTTTTGTTTACATTGCTGAGGGTGAGCTGGAAGTCCTTGCGACTCTTCTTGGAAACATGGGGGCAGCCCAGTCACCGATACTTAAGGATGTCATTAATTTACATTTACACTTAATAATTTAGTAAATGATTTTATCCAAAGCGTCTTACAACTGAGGAGAGCAATAGAAGCAATCAGACCAACAAGGGGCAACCGTATACAAGTGCCGTAACAAGTCTCAGTCTAGCACAGTACACAGTATTTTCATTTAGGTTGTTTTTAAAGAAAAAAAATAGGTAGAAAATAGTGCTAGTCTTAATTGGTTAGGTGCTGCTGAAAAAATGTCTTTTGAAAATGGCTACAGACTCGGCTGCTCGAATTAAGATCGGCAGGTCGTTCCACCAGGTGTGAACGGTCCAGGAAAAGATCAGTGAGAGTGATTTAGTGCCTTTTGGGATGGCACCACGAGGCGTTGTTCACTTCGCAAGCTTCTGGAGGGTACATACGTCTGAACATGCAAACACCTTGAATTTGATGCGAGCGGAATTGGCATCCAGTGCAAACTGATGAAGAGTGGGTGACGTGGGCTTTCTTTCGGCTTGATGAAGACCATCCTCGCTGCTGCATTCTGGATCAGTTGCAAAGATTTTGAGATTGCATGCCGGAAGGTCCGTTAAGAGAGCATTACAATAGTCTAGTCTGTGCAGAACAAGAGCTTGGACCAGGAGTTGTGTGGCCTGCTCTGGTAGGAAGGGTCTAATCTCCCACAAATCTGCAGGACCGGGCCGTTGTAGAAATATGGTCAGTGAAGTTTAACTGATCATCAATCACAACTCCGATGTTCCTTGCTGTCCTGGAAAGAGTTAAAGTTTATCACCTGGGAGTTGCAAGAAGGCTCAGAGGTTAACTTAGTTGCAATAATTTGCTGTCTCTTAGGTCTGGAGTGAAGATATAGCTGAAGGCGTTTTGATGCGAAAATGGTGACCCCCCTGATCACCTAGCTACGGAAGATTGGTGTTTGGAAGAGCCTATGGCAGGATATACTGGTAAACGGTAGACCTATGGGACGATTTTGCAGCCTTGTTTCAGGCCTAAATTGCACAAGGATGAGATGGCATATTGTAGGTCATGTCATGCTTGTCAGCTGGTTGGTAAACTAAACCAGACAATTCCAGTCACCCCTTTGTGTCCTTCTCTGGTGATTGAGGAAGTGTTTTCTAAGGTTCTGATAGACTGTGTGGGCACATTTGCCCAAGACAAAAAAGGGACATGAATACCTTTTCACTTATTATGGAATTGACAGTTGCTGTAAGGCTGTGCTGGCATGTTCACCTGTTCTTGTGGCTCCAGATTTCAGAAAAACGTCTACGCTGGCTGTTAATGCCTGTAAAGTGGGAGTGGGAGCTGTTATGCTTCAACCCAGCTCTATAGCGCCCCACAATTTTCCAATGTAAATCTGTAGAAATTTTTTTGCAGTGTGCTCTCATAGAAAGCCACTGTGGGAGATTTCTGGCTGCCCCGCTTATGTATACATTAGGTAAACACACCTTACATAACTTCACTTTAGGATATCAGTCTGCTTCAGCTATGTGTCTGCATCAGGTTAGTAACTAGGTGACATGTCTGTTCTTCCCATGTGGAGTAGCATATCAACTAAATGAAGCTATAAATCCTTTAGTTTAAATGTGCTCATGTGAATAGCTTGTATATGCAGTAGTTCTGTTGTGTTTGTTTTGTGTTTGTTCTGAGAATTACTTTTTTTCCTCACTGGAATTCCTAACTTTTAATATTCTAAAACAACATTTGGACAATTCTAGGATGGATTCAAGGCAATTCTAAGATGGCATTCTATGGTTTGTCATGTATACTTAAGGCTGTCAATCATAATTAGAGCGCCACCCTCAGGCTGAATAATGCAAGGACATTAGAATTCTGCCAAAAATGTTTCTGATGTGTTCAGCTTAGGATAGCTAAGAAAATGTTTATCATAAACTAGCGATAAGACCCAGAATTTGCCCTACCTAAATTTATGTCCAGGAGCCACTACTGTCTACTAGAGAATGTATTCTACCATTGAGAAAGGGGCTTTGACTCTGCTTTTGGCAGTTGGCCACTTTGAAGTTTATTTATTTAGAGCACTAGGAGATCTGGTGGTGTAAACGGATCATAACCCATTGATTTTCCTTGCTAAGTTTCAGACAACTCATCAGCATGTGTTCTGTTGGAGTCTCTTTTTGCAGCCAGGCTTGGTCATACACCAAGTAGCTAGTAGAGATAATGTTATGGTAGATACCTTATTTACGATGCCTGTACATTTGAAAGATTAGGAGGGTTAGGATGATAGGGAATGATATACATTGAAATTGAATGTCTCAGGACATGAGGCATAGTGATGATTACAATTTGTGTATGTAATGTTTTAATAAGGTAAAATGGGTAGGTGGTTTAAAAAAAGTGAAATATTATTACAATTTAAAATTGTTTTCTATTTTGATATACTTTAAAATGTAATTTCAAAGAATATTTGTTTGTATATCTGAACATGCAATATATCAAAACAAAGAACATGCCCTCTGCTTTTAAACAAAAAAAGTCCTGTTTTTTCTAGCTTCATTCTTTTTTTTTTAACAAACACTTGAATGTGGGTAAGTTTCAATACAAAAAGCAACATTTTGAGCAAAAAGCTGAGAAAATCACACTTTGGATAAAAACTACATTGAATTCAGAATGATGATAAAAACAGATTGAGTTCATCAACACCCCTAATGCTTGCACAGTGTTATAGCTCATCCTGGGTCGACATTTCATTCAGTAACATGAGCCGTTATGATTTATATGCAGTTTAATATAGGTGATTGTGTTATTTTACATATGAGATCGCTTGCTTCTGCATATTCTTCACATGTGTTTTGATCAGGAGATTCTCTTTCAGAAGATGTCATACCGCCCGCTACCGCATAACAGTGAAAACACGGAAAGCCGGAAAATTTGCTTAACGGTGAAGAAAAATAAATAATAAAATACTTTTTACTGACCATAATATTTTTACTTTTGAAGGGTACAACCTGTCATTTGTCAACCATACCCCCTTTTTAAATACCCTGAATTGCGATTAAATAATAACAATAATAAAATGTATCTGATATTTATATCTGTTGGCATTTTAGTTTTGATTATATGTATCTGAGCTTTTTATTTTCATCATTTACTCTTGTGACAACTTTTCTGTGACCTAGACCTTGTAAAAAAAGCTCAGTTGAATTTAAACCCAAAATGGTAAAGAAAAAAGATTCAAGTCTGGGTCATTAAAACTAAATTTGTCTTAAATAAAAATGTTTCGTGTTTGAATGAAAGGATGTCCTTCATATAAAATGGAACAGAAAGTAGTGTTCTCTATTAGCCATATTACAATGAAGCCATAATGCAAATGTTTACTATTCATTAAAGCTTGGCTCTGTGGAAGTTATACAAATGTGTGTGCGTTTCCACAATGTCTTACTGCACCGTAAAGCTTTTATTCACTCACATTCCCTTTGCCCTTCATCTGTCTCTGTTAATATAAATATTTCCTATAATAAGTCCAGGCTTGTCAACGGTTGAGAACAAAACATCGGCTTTCGTGGGGAGAAAATTGCTGAAGTATCAGCATGCAGGCTTACGCTCAAGCATCAGGGCAGGTGCATCACACTGTTTTGTTCACAGCTTAGCCCCAAATACCCTTTTCCCATCAGCCCAGGTGAATGCGCTCTAATCCCCGATCAGCTCAATGGTATTACGGTTTTAACAAAGACAAACAGGTAGGAGGATCTAGTGTTAGATTACAGAGGTCTATCTATCTATCTATCTATCTATCTATCTATCTATCTATCTATCTATCTATCTATCTATCTATCTATCTATCTATCTATCTATCTATCTATCTATCTATCTATCTATCTATCTATCTATCTATCTATCTATCTATCTATCTATCTATCTATCTATCTATCTATCTATCAAACTAACTGTATGTTATCTGATCTCTGGAAAAACTTTGAGATTAATTTGTGGTAACCATAGTTTAATTATGGTATGGGTTGTGTTGTTGTCTGCCCTAGCTACCTCTAAAAGTAAAAGTTATTATAAAACCATGTACATATTTGTCTGCTAAATTACTACTGTAACTTTACAAGATAATACAGTTTTTCTCCATTGGTTTGGCTCATTTCTTGAAACAGAAATTACATTCTCAAAATTGTAAGATCATTTGGCAAAACAGTCTTACAGTTCAGCACAACACCATAGCTCACTTGCGAAAGCTAATATCTCTCCCAAAACTGTTCACTCATGCTTCAGAGATAAATTCCTTTCCCATATAAATAGTCAGTGCCACCAAAATGGCAAAGCTCCTTCTCATTTGCTTTGGCTCATTTCTTGAAACAGACCGAACGTTCTCAACACTTTTGGTGCTTTTGCCAAAATAACGTGGATGGTTCGGCACAACACCATGGTTCACCTGCAAAAGCTCATACCTCTCCCAAAACAGTTCACTCATGTCAAAACTAAATTTCTTTCTCATTTAAACAGTCAGTGCCCCCAAAATGCTTCATTCATTTTGTCTAGCTAACAGAATACAATTGTGTATAAAACTGAAAAAAAAAAAAATAGGATATTAGGGTAAGAGTAGCCTCAAAGGTTACTCCACACACGCGAAGTAACTTCCATACATCAGAGTAAAAAGAAAATGTATACAGCATAATATACTGTTATATAAACACACAAACAAAAAACAATGAAAAGTATATGCAGCCTACAGTGCTGTAAATAAAGCTTTCACAACTAACAGTTCTTCACTGGTCACTGTCCTCACCCTCCCTCTCCTGGCCACCGTCCTCACTCTCCTGGCCAACCATACGCCGCTGTTCTCAATCTTAAACACTTGTAAAATTTTCCACTTTTCAAATGATATAATCTGGGTTACATTTTTTTTTCAGAGATATTGTTAGAGTAAAGTAAATGAATATATTGACCAAACAGTACACACAAGACCAGTACTGCATTTTGATGAAAATATTTATTTAGTATTTTAGTCATTCATGCATTTTTACAGTTTTGTTTTTTATATCTGCTGAGGTTGGGCTGAACTCTCTGTCCAGCCTCTCTCAATATCAACCCATGGGTACCAAGGTTTCCCGAATCGCATAAATAAATTTGGTCCCCGACTTCTTTGACCACATCCTACTCCAGGTCTACCTCTTCCTACCCCTCTCCTTCCCTCTTCCCCTCTTATTCCTTCTTCCCCTCTCTACCCCTCTCTACCCCTCTCATTCCCTCTTCCCCTCTATACCCCTCTCTACCCCACCTTCCCTCTGTCACTGGAAAATAAAGAAGGATGCAAGTGCAAGTCAAATCTCAATTTTAATGTCTCTGGTCAGAAATACAAACACACAGACAGCAGGAGAGCGGCGACACAGGGACTTTGGTGGGCCATGGTGATGATCGTGGTGAAGTCCGTGGGAGAGATGATCGTGGTGAAGTCCGTGGGAGAGATGATCGTGATGAAGTCCGTGGGAGAGATGAACAAAGGTGAAGAATCCAACGAAGAACAGAATCCAGAGACAAGACACGATGAAACAAACTTCGATGCACACACGAAGGGAACCGGAACACACACAGGGAACTCCAAACAACGATCTGACAAACATGAGACGAAAGACAAGGGAATAAATAGGCAGTCCCTGATAGAACACAGCTGCCGCTGATCAGTGATCAGCGGCGACGCCCACGTGACAATTAACATGACATCACAACATACACACAGACCACAGAACGAGACTGCAGATCTACAACCGTGACACCCTCTCTACCCCTCTCATTCCCTCTACCCCTCTTCCCCTCTCTACCCCTCTCATCCCCTCTCTACCCCTCTCATTCCCTCTTCCACTCTCTACCCCTTTTCCCTTTATACCCCTCTCATCCCCTCTCTCTACCTCTCATCCTCTCTCTACCCCTCTCATCCCCTCTTCCCCTCATATTCCCTCTTCCCCTCTCTACCTCTCTAATCCTCTCTACCCCTCTCATTCCCTTTTCCCCTCTTCCCTCTCTACCCCTCTTCCCCTCTATACCCTCTCCACCCCTCTCATCCCCTCTTCCTCTCCACCCCTCTCATTCCCTCTTCCCCTCTCTACCCCTCTCATCCCCCCTTCCCCTCTCTAGCCCTCTTCCTCCACAGGCTCCCCCTCTCCATCCTCACTCTTCCTCTTCCTCGAGCAGGCAGTTACCCTTGTTCATTTACTTGGCCAGGTGCCTCCATGTTCAGAAATTGTACTGGTCCTGCATGGTCAAGCTCTTTACATACATGCTTGTCAGCATTCACAGTCATGGACAGCACCTGTCAGGTAACTAAACATTTCGTTTGATTGGTAATCTGAGATGTGTGAAACTCCTCCTTTGTTAGTCAAGTTCTAGTTTCACCTGACTGTCATTTGCTGTAATAAATTCATCAAATGTTCCAAGGGATTCATATATGGTATGGTATTATGTTCTTGACTAATTTTGACAATCGAACAGACTATTGTGAATGCGATGAATTATACAATGAAATGACGCTGACACGTTTTGGAGCGAACAACCATTTGAATGAGAATCAAACAGTCAGTTTAGATCTATTCACGTGGAAAATGTGCTAAATGTAGGCTACCTGTACTTAATCATTTGCAAAGAGTTACTGAGACATTGAGACATGTACTTAGACATTTGTAATTTGATGAAATGAATGAGAAATGCTATTCTGTTGTGAACAATTGCGAACTGGTTTGGAGACTTGTCCATGTTGTTTTGAGAATGAAATTTCTGTTTCAAGAAATGAGCCAAACCAATGGAGAAAAACTGTAATGATGTCCTTTAGCACACAGTATTTTGAGTGATGATAGTAATGCGGTGCCTCTGCTAACAGTTGCTAGCAGTTTAATACTTAACTAAGTAAACAAAGACAAAACTACAACCGCCTATTTACAGATGAAACTGACCTGCTTTTGAAGTCCTGAACAGGTCAGTAGTTTCTCCTCTCTGCTCCACCTGGGCGCTTCCACTCCATTCTAGAGACCCTAGCATTATCTACTCTGATTGAAAGAAACCTTTTGGCAGAGACGCGAGTGTACGAGCCAAATCGTAGCATTTGCCAGTCAAATTTGCCATTTGCCAGATTCATAATTTATTAGAGATGCCACTAAATACAGATTAAAACTGAAGTAACTAGTATAAAGATCAGATAATTGTGTAAAATGTAAGAAGTAAAAAGTAAAAAGTAGTCCAAAAAATAGTAAAGAAAGTACATATCTACTTAAAGTATATCAGTAAAAATCTACTTAAGTACAGTAACAAAGTCTATGTACTTTGTTACTTCCCATCTCTGTGTAATAGCCTACACTATGGGTCCTAGTTTAACGATCTAGGCGCATGTTCTGAAGCGTCAGGTGCACTTAGGCCGTGTCCGTATCCACTTTTGCTAGTTCAATGACAGAAAAAATGGCCGGCACACCAGGCGCATGGTCCAAAAGTGTTGTATACCACCTAGTATCCTAATAAGCCATGGGTGTGTTTTGGGCATAACGTGTAATAAACGGTAACACTTTAGTATGGGGAACACATATCCACTATAAACTGTGACTTTTGCCTCAATAAACTCCTTATTCACTGCTTATAAATAGTTAGTAAGGTAGTTTTTGTAGCATTTAAGTTTATGTATTGGGTAGAATTAAGGAATGTAGAATAAGGTAATGAAGAATAAGGCATTAACATGTGCTTTATAAGTACTAATAAATAGCCAATATCCTAGTAATATGCATGCTAATAAGCAACTAGTTCATAGTTAATAACTGAACCCTAAAATAAAGCGTTACCCAATAAACTAAAGACAGTCTCATCTCCCATTCCCTTTAAAAGCCAGTTGCACTTGCACCATGGCAGATTGTTATTTACATGGCAGAATATAGACACCCTCAACCTGACGAGTCAGTTTAAATACATGTGTGTATTGCCACGTTTGGTTAAATAAGTAGCTAGTTTCATTCGTCATTACTGCAAATAGGTAATTCTGATGAATGCAATGACTATCCATTATGACATGTCGGCATTTTTATCTTGATGTACACAATAATAATCTTTTACATTGTAATCCTTTTATTTTTAAGCAAGGCAAGGCAAGGCAAGTTTATTTATATAGCACATTTCATACACAATGGCAATTCAAAGTGTTTTACATAAAAAATGAAATTAAAATAGTGATAAGAAATAAGAATACCATGTGTAAGAATTAAAAATAAAAACAGGATAATTAAAACAGTTGTAAAGAGAATTTTTTAAATAAAAAGAAATAGAAATATACAGTTGTAAAGATAATTAAAAAGAATACAATTATTACAGTTCATATAGATAAAAAATAAAATAAAATAAAAAATAAAGATGATGCATAGATTAGATTAGATGCAATCAGTCGGACGTACAGTGGCACAGTGCTCATTCAGTAAATGCACAGCTGGACAGATGTGTTTTGAGTCTGGACGTACAGTGGCACAGTGCTCATTCAGTAAATGCACAGCTGGACAGATGTGTTTTGAGTCTGGACGTACAGTGGCACAGTGCTCATTCAGTAAATGCACAGCTGGACAGATGTGTTTTGAGTCTGGACGTACAGTGGCACAGTGCTCATTCAGTAAATGCACAGCTGGACAGATGTGTTTTGAGTCTGGACGTACAGTGGCACAGTGCTCATTCAGTAAATGCACAGCTGGACAGATGTGTTTTGAGTCTGACGTACAGTGGCACAGTGCTCATTCAGTAAATGCACAGCTGAACTGATGTGTTTTGAGTCTGGACGTACAGTGGCACAGTGCTCATTCAGTAAATGCACAGCTGGACAGATGTGTTTTGAGTCTGGACGTACAGTGGCACAGTGCTCATTCAGTAAATGCACAGCTGGACAGATGTGTTTTGAGTCTGGGCGTACAGTGGCACAGTGCTCATTCAGTAAATGCACAGCTGGACAGATGTGTTTTGAGTCTGGACGTACAGTGGCACCGTGCTCATTCAGTAAATGCACAGCTCGACAGATGTGTTTTGAGTCTGGACGTACAGTGGCACAGTGCTCATTCAGTAAATGCACAGCTGGACAGATGTGTTTTGAGTCTGGACGTACAGTGGCACAGTGCTCATTCAGTAAATGCACAGCTGGACAGATGTGTTTTGAGTCTGGACGTACAGTGGCACAGTGCTCATTCAGTAAAGGCACAGCTCGACAGATGTGTTTTGAGTCTGGACGTACAGTGGCACAGTGCTCATTCAGTAAATGCACTGCTGGACAGATGTGTTTTGAGTCTGGACGTACAGTGGCACAGGGCTCATTCAGTAAATGCACAGCTGGACAGATGTGTTTTGAGTCTGGACGTACAGTGGTACAGTGCTCATTCAGTAAATGCACAGCTGGACAGATGTGTTTTGAGTCTGGACGTACAGTGGCACAGTGCTCATTCAGTAAATGCACAGCTGGACAGATGTGTTTTGAGTCTGGACGTACAGTGGCACAGTGCTCATTCAGTAAATGCACAGCTGGACAGATGTGTTTTGAGTCTGGACGTACAGTGGCACAGTGCTCATTCAGTAAATGCACAGCTGGACAGATGTGTTTTGAGTCTGGATTTGAATGTGGCTACTGTTGGAGCACATCTGATCTCTTCTGGAAGCTGGTTCCAGCTGCGGCTGGCACAATAGCTAAACGCAGACTCTCCTTGCTTTGAGTGAACTCTTGATATTTCTAACTGACTTGATCCTGATGATCTGAGTGATCTGTTGGGTTTGTATTTAATCAGCATATCTGCAATGTATTGAGGTCCTAGGTCATTGAGTGATTTATTAACAAGTAATAATACTTTAAAATCGATCCTAAATGCAACTGGAAGCCAGTGTAAAGACTTGAGGACTGGCGTGATATGGTCATATTTTCTGGTTCTGCTCAGAATCCTGGCCGCAGCGTTCTGTATGAGCTGCAGCTGTCTAATGGTCTTTTGGGAGGGCCGGTGAGAAGACCACTACAATAGTCCACCCTGCTGGTGATAAAAGCATGAACGAAGTTTCTCTAAGTCTTGCCTGGAAACAAAGCATCTGATTCTTGCAATATTTTTCAGATGATTGTAAGCTGATTTAGTTATTGCTTTGACATGACATCTGAAACTCAGGTCTAACTCCAAAATCACACCAAGATTCCTGACTTGATTTTTTGTTATTAGACCTTCAGCCTCAAGATATGCTCACCTTGAGAATTTCATCTTTGTTTCCAAATGTAATGATTTCAGTTTTGTTTTTGTTTAACTGAAGATAGTTTTGGCTCATCCAACTGTTAATCGTTGCAACGTCATCAATGCATTTGCACAGAGTCAATGGGGCTATAGTCATTAGGTGATAGTGCTAAGTAGATCTGGGTGTCGTCAGCATAGCTGTGGTAAGCAATTTGGTTCTCTCTCATTATTTGGCTCAGTGGCAGCATGTACAGGTTGAATAGGAGTGGTGCAAGAATTGACCCTTGTGGGACTCGCAAGTCATGGATGTCCAGTCAGACTTATGGTCACCTATACTCACATAATAACCTCTCCCTTCTAAGTACGACCTGAACCATTTAAGGAACACCCCAGAAAGTCTGACCCAGTTTTCCAGCCTGTCAAGAAGTATGTTGTGGTAAACAGTGTCGAATGCAGCACTGAGGTCATGTAGTACCAGAATTGATGTTTTGCCTGTATCTGTATTGAGGCGAATATCATTTAGTTTCTTTATGAGCGCTGTTTCTGTGCTGTGATGTGGTCGGAAACCAGATTGAAAATTGTCAAAGTATCCGTTTGAGCTTAAGAATTTGTTCAGCTGACTGAAGACATCTTTTTCAATGATTTTGCCTATGAAGGGGAGATTTGAGATTGGTCTGTAGTTGCTCAATATGGAGTTATCCAGATTTCTCTTTTTCAGAAGACGCTTAACTACTGCGGTTTTAAGGGAGTTTGGAAAATTCCCATTGAGAAGTGATGAGTTTACCACTTCTAGCAGATCTGCTTCTAAACAGTTAAACACACTTTTGAAAAAAGAAGTGGGGAGTGTGTCAAGGGCGCAGGTTGATGTTTTAAGGTGCTGTACCGTTTCTTCTAAAATTTTACAATCAATTGCTTCGAAATCAGACATAGTAGCTTTCTGAGGTTGTGGTCTGATCTGACTGACCCCAGAGCAGCTCAAGGATGTGCTGATCGCCTTTCTGATATTATTGATTTTCTCTGAGAAGAAGGAAGCAAACTCACTGCATTTGCTGTCAGAGAGCATTTCACTGGGAAAGTGACTTGGGGGGTTTGTTAGTCTCTCTACAGTAGCAAAAAGAGTGCGCATGTTGTTTATGTTTTTGTTTATAAAATTTGAGAAGAAGGTCTGTCTATCTTTGCCTAGCTCCACATTGAAATCATGAAGGCTGGCTTTATAGATATTATAATGGACTACAAGTTTTGTCTTCCGCCACATGCGTTCAGATTTCCTGCATTGTCTTTTCATTATTTGCACTGCTGTTGAGTTTCTCCAAGGTGCTTTCTGTCTGCCACTCTTTTCCTGACTTTCTCAGGAGCAATATCATCAATTACACTCTTAACTTTTGAGTTAAAAGAGTCAAGGAGAAAATCAACAGATATGTCTGTTGTCAGATATGAGTCTGCAGATATGCTTGTTGTTAGAGATATAGCCTTCATAAATAGCACACTAGTGTTCTCATTTAAGCTTCTCTTTTTGACAGAGACAGATCTAGCTTCAATGGCAGGAGAGATTGAAATTTCAAAGAAAATACAGAAATGATCAGACAATGCTACATCCTTAACAACAATTGATGAAATGTTTAGACCCTTGCTGATAAGTAAATCTAGAGTGTGTGTCATGATTGATCACAGGAAGCAAATGCAAGTTAACACTCTTTAATGTACCACAAGCAGAGAATAATGAACAGTCCAAGGATAGCAGGTCTTAGCTGGCGCAGGGACTGAGGTGATCGGTGCTGGTGCGAGGTGGTGAAGAGAGGTGAAGTGGTGTGTGTAGAATCCAGGTCTCTGAACACGAACGAGAACACGAAGACACCCAAACAGGAACTGCAGACGAACACACTGGATCTTCGGTCAGGAACAGACGACACAACCACACACAGGACAGCAAACAACGATCTGACAAGGGAGATGAGAATGGAGTGAGTATATATATGAGGTGAGTGAATGAGCAGCAGGTGGTGAGATGATGATTGGCAGCTGGATCCGCTGATGAGCCATGTGACCTGGACACACATACCACAGTCACAACACAGAGCACGCAACAAGAAGGAAACAGTGCATCTATGAACCGTGACAGTACCCCTCCTCCTAGGAACGCCTCCTGGCGTTCCCACTCGCTTACCTGTCGATTATAATCCTCGATAAGGGTGTGATCCAGAATGTCTCTGGCCGGAACCCAACTTCTCTCCTCCGGACCATAACCTTCCCAGTCCACCAAGTACTGGAATTCACGTCCCTTCCGCCCACAGGCTTTGATGGTTGTGGGGCTCGACGCTCTTTGGTTGATATCTGGGGACTCGCAGCAATCGAGTGTGACAGTCTGGTTCCAGCATAGACCATTTGCTCCATTTTCTCTGAGAAGCTCAGAAGCGGGGATGCTGGAGAGAGGAATAACATGTCTGGTGAGGGTGGCTGTTGCTCTGGTGTTATCAAAGGCTGAATTATGTTATCATCCAGTTCATGGAGTAACTTAGACATTTCATGCAATTTCCTGTTCAGACTAGTCATAAAACGTAACAGTTCACTAGTCTGACCCCCACGGAGCCCACCCTTTCCTGCACCTCCACAGTACGGGCTGAGATGTTACAGTTCAGTCCCTCAATCTGTGTCAGTTCTAATCCGTCAAAGTCTGTCTGTGGTGAGCTCTGTGGGTGGGACTCAGCTGGGAGTGTGTCCGTGAGCAGTGGCTGTTGTGGCTGCGTGGTGTTATCAATGTCCTTGTGGAGTGTGTCAGCTGCATGTCCATTCAGGTGCTGAAATGAAGTCCTGTAGTCGTCCATAGTCTGTTCAGGTGTGTGTGTGTGCCATCCAGGTCGATCGTTAGCACACACAGCTGAGGGATGGTGTAGGGAAAAGTAAATATTGTCCTTTAGCACTCTTGCACCAAGTTTGTTTGGGTGAGACCATTTGATGTAAACAGTTGTCTCTGCCTCCAGAATAGTTTAAAGTTGTCGATGAAGTTCACTCCCTTCATGTTGCAGATTTTTTGCAGCCATGTATTAAGCCCAAGTAACCGTGAGAACCTATTTGTTCCTCTTGCTGGAAGTGGTCCACTGATGAACGGCTGATCTTTTAGTTTTCAAAGTGTTTCAAAAAGTACATTGAAATGAGTTCTGAGTTCTGACTGCTCTCTCTGAATATTGTTTTTCCCACATGAATGATAAGTCGATTTGCAGTCTTATGTTTCATCAGAATGTTCTGAAGTTCCCTGTTTACATCAGAAACTGTTGCTTGTGGAAGGCAGCATGTAGTTGTATCCCTGCTGCTAATGTTTCTGACTGTGGAGTCGCCCACTATCAGAGTCCTGGTCTCGGCTGCGCTCTGAGCTGAGTGCCACTGTCTGCTCGACCTTGAGCGCCTGTTGGTATCAGTGTTAGCTGCGGGCTGATACGATCTGTGTTCAATTACATTTTCATCACATTTGGGAATTCATCATCCACATTCATTAATACTTCAAATCTGTTTTAAAGATGTATAGTTGGTGGTAGGAAATCAGCATTTGCAATCCTTGTGTCTGGGGTAGAGCATGCTACTGTGGCAGTATGTGATCAGATTCAGATTCAGATTTACTTTATTTGGCACACAACCAGATACACAAGTGCAACAGTAGGTGCAATGCTTTCTTAGGTGCTATTCCAAGCAACATAGTAACAAGACACAAGACATATGACAACAAAAACACAACTGTATACACAAGTGCAACAGTAGGTATTCTTACTCCGCTCCAACAGCAAAGTGACAAGACATGGGACATACGATGACCAAGACAACATAATCAGCTAAGGGGTTCACACCAAGGCAGCCTTCAATTGCGCGCCATCTTTGAACCAGAATATAGAAAGCAGATTCACAAGCATACATATGCAACAAAACATAACATAGCATGAAACAGTACACGTGGTCACGTGCTGGGATTTTTGTGTGGGAGTATGAAGGCAAGGGAGAGAAGAGAGAGAGATTGTGAGAGGCAGACGGATGGAGGGGGGCTGGGATGGGGAGGGTTATGTATGGTGTGAAGAGTCAGTGATGTGTGGTGTGAGTGTGAGAATGTCAGCCAAAACTTCAGATGTTTTCAGAGTTCAGTTCAATGGCTTGTCCTTGAAGAGAGATAAGGCAGTGCACAGGAGTGATAGCAAGAAACCGTCTGACAGGCTGACCTCCCAACCGAGAGAGCTAGAAGGGGAGAAGTTACTTTTAATTTGTATTAATCCATTTTTCTGATCTTCGGTAATTTGTCCGGATCATAATTAATCAAACCATTCTGATCCTCAGCGTTCTTGGCGAACCGGTTCATGCAGTGACTTAGACATTTCATCCAGCTTCGCAGTCAGACCGGTCAGAGTCCGTAAAGTTCACCAGCCTGACCCCCGATGGAGCCCACTCTTGCCTGCGCATCCGCAGTCCTGACTGAGATGTTACGGTTCAGTTCATCAATCATTATCACTCTCTGATCTAATACCTTCAGTCGGTCACACACATCCCCGAAGTGCCGTTAATTTCCGCAGACAGCGGCTGGGTGAATTTACTGGCAGCTGTCTTACCAATCTTCCGATAGGTCAGGGCAATCCCAAGGCCGAGGAATAGGGACCCACTATCACAATTCCAATTATGAATAAATCTTCCACGCCCTCCACGGACAGAGCTTCTAGACACACGGTTTGCCAGGTGTTCCAGGCGCCCATCGTGTAGCCCAGCGAAGGTCCCGTCCGGGCAGGTGGGTTCTCCGAGCACCCTTTCTTAGTGAAAAATCTTGTCAATCGCGCTGAGGGACCAGTTAATCAATTCCATTTCAGTATTCTCAGGAGCCCAGCCAAGCAGGAGTTTGGAAAAAAGACCAAAGGACAAAGCGCAAGAGCAAGAGCGGGAGCAGAGAGAAAACACGTCTGCCCTCTATGAGTACAGGAAGTTCAGTGACAATCACGATGCTCGTGACAATCTGATGTCTTGAGTCCCTTTGGGTCTTGCTCCCTGTTTGTGCCATCGATTAGTGTGTTGATCAGTTACTTGTTTCTCCTGTTGAGTAGCACTATATTTATGGGACTCACCGTCAGTGTGCTGAGGGCGTTCATGTTGAAGCTCAGCTGTGTGATTCGTCTGGTTTGGTGGTTTCGCAAAGAACTTTGTTTCAAGAACTGCAATCCTCTGTAAAAGTCTGTGGCAGTTTGTGCAGCAAGTAGATTCTAGAAAAGGCATTTTCTTATCCTTTGAATGTAGGCAGCTGTGTTTTCCTTCTCCGGAATGTAAGCTGATGGCAGTGGGAGGCTGGTTGGATGAAATATTCCGCTTTTTTGTAGTAATCCAGTCACTGGAGTTTCTAATTTTATCATTGAAGTCAAGCTTTGTTGTTTGAGCACTGTGCTGATTTACTGAAGATGAAATTATGAGATAAAATATAGAAGCGATAGAGCAAAGCGCGGAGCAGTAAGCAAGAGCATCCGAACAGTAGCTAAGCTGGAAGCATTTTAATATTTGGCATGTTTGTGTGTTGCTGCGCCCTGTGTGTGTAATAAGCAAAGTGTATGCGCTGTGCACTCGCTTATAGGCACGACTAACGCGACTTTTAAATAATACAGAAAATTCTGCGCCGCTGCTTGTTGCCTCAAAATAGCAACGTACAATAATACGCCTGAACACACCTTGTTTTCAGACTAGCACGCCCATGGGCGAACAGATACAGTACATTTGCTATTTAATAAACATGAAAATGACATCTGGACATGAAAATGACATCTGTGTAGGGTTGAAACTAGCAAAAAGACACTTGTGTCGCATTGCACCAGGAGTATGATAGCCCTATGTCTAAAACACTGTCAAATTAAAAATGTTTGGCCTTTGCATTTAGATCAATTAATTTAGTACACATGTATTCAAAGTAAACTACATTGTTGGCCTATCTCTGATGTTTCACCATAGAAATCCCCCTTTTTACAGGTTAATCTGAAACCATTGCTTCTGTTCTCCACTGCACCATTCACTTTTCTCAACCCCTTTGTCAAAGAAATTTGCTGGTGCAATATGCTGGCAATAAATATCGTCTTCCTCCAAAAGCACAGGCTCACCTCAATAAACGTATTGCCCCAGTCATGTGTAAATCATCTCTTATCCCCTCGCTGATACCTGATCTTTCAGCCTTCGGTCTTGAAACGTCTTTCAAAAGATTGCAGATAGGATGTCCTCAGCATTCCTGGTCCAAGGAAGAGCTGTAACGGATGCCATCTGAGATTAAATTTAGAGTGAGGGATGGGGCTTGTCTTGTTACCCTGTTTAATGGAAAACAATGAGTCTTCTAGTGGAGTCTCCAGGCTGACACATTGACCTGGATAGACCATTACGTCTTTTATTATCTGGAGAGAAGCTTCTTCTTCTTGTATCCTATGAATGAATGCCAGAATCCAAGACAAGACGAGAAATGACAAATTCAAAACACCTGCAGCATCTTCCTGGAAATAATGGGCTACAGGCTCGAGTAACCAGATGATATTAGAGATTTGTTTATGCGTATTGTATTGGTTAATATTGGATATTTAATTGTACAAGCATCTAATGCGCAATAAATATAAAAAAAAACACTGATTTAGTAACACTTCACATTAAGGTTATATCTAAAGCATGTATTATTAATATTAATAACAGTTGCATCTGTTGTTTAATGGATCTAAGTTATAATGAATTAACAATGAACAGCTGTATTTATAGTAACTAACATAACAAAGATGAATAAATATTGTATCAAATGTATAGCTCATTGTTTGTTAATACATTAACTTTAATGTTAACTAACATACTAACAATCAATAGCATTGCTAACTGATTTTCTTACTGTGCATTATAACGTTGTGATGCTTAAATTAACTATTAAAAACATGTGATTCGTTTTTTGCTTACAGTGTTATTTTTCATTTACTTAGACAACGTTGATTTTAACATTAGTTATATTTTAATAAAATAAGTGAGATTTTTCTGAGCAACAAAGAGAATAAAAAAACGCATGAAAAAGGAGAAAGTGAGATATTTCCATTTGGAAACACATCCTGACAGAAGCAGTCCATCATGTAGTGCAGCACAGAGCAGACGTAATAATCTGCAGGGGGGAAGGGAGTGAGGGTGGATTTTACCTGACAACGCCAGACCTCTGGAGGCCTCCAACTCCAGGTGACAAGATGACATCCTTTATCTGAATATCTGATGGGCTGTCCAATCACCTGCTCCTCTCAAATTACAGCACTGAAGAGAGGAAGTGCCAGAGGTAGACACATCGAGCTGATTAGTTATGGTTCCATCCATGTAATACAGTTCCTGTATAAAGTGGGTAAATTATTAAATTAATAATTATAATACGCTGCTGTCAGATTTCTAGGCAGCTTGACACATTTGGGAGTAGTGTTATGTCTTGACAGGTGGATCTTGACTTGGTATGAAACAGGAACACACTGGAGAATCACCAGAAATACTGTACATTTGAATTAATGTTTACTCTTTACAGTTGATTTAACTATATTTAAAGGGATAGTTCACCCAAAAGTAACATTATTTGCACTCTCATATCGTTCCAAACCCATGCAGGGTTTTTTAATAAATTTTTTTATTCCTGTGTGGTATTTCTGTTAATATGATTTTGAGAGCAGCAAAATATTTTTTCAGGTTGTTTGTTTGACGTCAAAGACTTGGATATAAATGATGAGTCATATGTACTTTTTAATGATGCTTTTATTGTTGTTGTTTTTGGAGTCTGAGCCTGTCTAGTCACTTAATTTGACTTGCTTGACCCGACCCAACCTGGTCTCACAGAATTCCGTGAAAAATGAACACGGACCCTTAACTCAAAATTCGTGGTAATTTCACGGAATCGCCAAAAAATCTGTGATGGGTCCACGGAAGTGAATGCCTATGTAAGGACATCTAATGACAGGCAGCATCCATAGTCCACACACTGATTGCCTGTTCCAATACCTTATTTGTCAGTTTGATTCAGTCAGCATAACTTTATTTACATTTATTTTCTTTTTGTTCAGACACATTTTGAACACGTAACTCAAACTCTACCCTAAACCTACCCATTTGTGTATTATTAAAAAACAGGATATAACAGGAAGATACGACTGCAGGCACAATTTATTCAGAAAGTAAAAATATTCCAAGTATTCTGAGGCCAAACGATTGCTTTGTGTGAAGAAAATCCACAAAAGTGATCAGCAGAGTCAAGTCCATCCGCCGAAGTTGAATAGTGAATACATTTAAATTATTACCGCCGAAACGTCAGGTCAGCTTTGACAGCATTGGCTTTCGTATGTTTCGTGACCAATGTTAGCTTTGATTGTAAAATGCCATTGGTACTCGTGTGTCTCGTGACCGATCGCGTCATGCTAAAGAGTCTTGTGTATCATTTGAATGAGATATGACTGAGTGTGTGTGTGTTCTGTTCACATAGCGCGATCATCATTTCAATGACTACAACATTAAGATCAACTCTATTCGTCACATGAAGATATCATATGAAGACTTGGAATTCAACATGAGTTAATACTTTTATACTGGTTTTGGTCTGTTTTTGCAATAAATACTGTGTACATTTATTTGCCTGCATTATATTGTTGGGAGTGGGTAGGTTTAGGGCATAGACAGTAAAAGAAATGGTCACAGCGATCCCATAGACTTCAACGGAGAGAATTGAAGTCAATTAGAAACACTCACTTCCTAATGGCTGAGTGTACTGCGCGAACTCAGACTGAGCTTGACGACGTAGATGTGACGACGCAACCTGTCAGACAGTTGTATGCCCTATAGTAGTTGTGCAGATTGAAATCTGTATCACGTTGTTGAAATATCTTGTCCCGTTGTTTTTGGCTCTCTATGGGCTTCTCCCCATGCTTCTCCCTTGCCTTTATCGGAATTTATGCCTCCACGTCCCCCCCGATTGCCTCATAGACAGTAAAAGATTACCTGCAAGCTTCTCCTCCTGCGTATATGATAATTTCTCTGCTGTGCGACAGAGTCTCGTTGGCTATTACGCAATCGTTAGCCTATTTTTTACAAAAATGCTTCTACGGGGCGATGGTGTAAGATACAAGCTAATGGAGCCTATTATACATTGTCGTGTTTCTTTAGAAATAAACAATGGACAAATGGAGTCTTTAAACGCCTCAGATGTTAAGTTATTCACTGTCAAAGTGACGCCAAAATGAATGGGAGTCAATGGAATGCTAACAGCAGGTGATGGCTTGGTTAGCAATGGCCGCCCCTATGGAAGGTACGCTTTCCGGGGGCTGGATTACCCTCTTGGTTTAGGGTAGGAATGGAGTTAGTTGCTCCAAAATATAAAAGTAGGCTATAAATATTCATTAAATCATGTCTCCTTTTACTAATGCAAATAATTAAATGTGTGTTGGGAATCTGAGTGTGGACCACGGATGCCGCCTGTCATTGACTTACATAGGCATCACTTCCGCGGAAAATGGTTATGGTGTGGGGATGTTTTTCAGGGGTTGGGCTAGGCCCCTTAGTTCCAGTGAAATGAACTTCAGCACACAAAGAGATTTTGGACAATTTCACGCTCACAACTTTGTGGGTACAGTTTAGGGATGGTCTCTTCCTGTTCCAACATGACTGCCAGTGCACAAAGCAAGGTCCATAAAGACATGGATGAGCGAGTTTGGTGTGGAGTAACTTAACTGGCCTGCACAGAGTCCTGACCTCAACCCAAAAGAACACCTTTGGGATGAATTAGAGCGGAGATTGCGAGCTAGGCCTTCTTGTCTTCTTGTCCAACATCAGTGACCTCCATATTAAAACCTACAGATTATGAATGGGATGTCATAAAGTCCACATGCATGTAAAGGCAGACGTCCCAAAACTTGGCAATACAGTGTATATATATATATATATATATATATATATATATATATATATATATATATATATATATATATATATATATATATATATATATATATATATATAGATAGATAGATAGATATATAGCAGTAATATGAGAACAGTACCATTACCATTATAAACATTTTAATAATAAAAAAATAAAACATTTTACTTAAATAAAATCATAATAAAATTGTTGGTTCTCATGTAAATTTGTTTTATTAACAGACATTGGAAGTAGTGCTTCATTAGTATTGCTTCATTACTTAATTTATCTGAATACATGAATAATCATAATCATTTCAAGTTACTTTAAATACTTTTAAGTCATCATGTGGTCCTCTTGGAAGTTTGCTGTGGCCCCTAGTGGGCCCCGGTCCCCTGGTTGAGAACTACTAATATACAGTGGACGTTACCACTTGAAGTATATTTAATGCAACCTGACAAAACTGTTCTTAAATAAATAAATAAATAAATAAATAAATAAATAAATAAATAAATAAATAAATAAATAAGCAAATGGATTTGTAACAGCACAAGGTTGAGTAAAATATGACAGTATCTATGTAAGTACGTTGAATAACATTAAACAGCTTTCACTTTTTAAAATATACTGTGAAGTTGTTTACAGATACATGCTGTACAACAAATGCAGCAGTGTGACTCTGACCTCAGTGTTTTCACACTATAAAGAATATTCTAACTCTGTATTATGAACTTAATGTAATAATTTGAAGACTGGATCAAACTAAGCACATACTGTACATGGGCACTTTGCCGACTGTGCTGTTTCTTTCATCTCACCACAAGTATTTGGTTTTCTGGCAAAAGAAGTAATGTGTAGACGTCATAACTGTCAATGCTCATGTTATCATGCACTTCAAGAGCTCTCTTTGATCACTGAGAGCTGTCATGCTTGTGTTCTTAGGCAATTGCAGATGAAAAGAAATACCTGTACTTCACCAAGAAAAAAAAAATATTGAATTTGCTCTTTGCTTTAATTTCCCTAACTTGGGATCCAAAGCAATTCTGCTGGAGATTACAGCGAACAGGTAAATTCTAATTACATTTAACAAACTGCAGATGAACAGAGGCTCTTATGAATGATTCAGAAGCACATGGTTGGCATTTTCTACTCAAAGCCAGAGATACTATTGTGTGCATTAACCACTGTGCTCTATAATTTACCACTCATAATAATTATTATAGGTTCCAATACTTTTAGTTGTTATTTATATGTGTGGCCTATTCACCATAGACGTGACAGACAATGCTTTTTTTTACAAACTCATGAGACTTGGATGGAAGAGGGTCCACTTAACTGAATATGCACTATATTGCCAAAAGTTTTGGGACGCCTGCCTTTACATGCACATTAACTTTAATGACATCCCATTCTTAATCCATAGGGTTTAAGAGTTGGCCCACCCTTTGCAGCTATAACAGCTTCAACTCTTCAAGGCTTTCCACAAGGTTTAGGAGTGTGTTTATGGGAGTTTTTGATCATTCTTCTAGAAGAACATTTGTGAGGTCAGGCACTGATGTTGGATGAGAAGATCTGGCTCACAGTCTCCGCTCTAATGAATCTTGTAAATGTGTTATAAACCAAACTCGCTCATCCATGTCTTTATGGACCTTGCTTTGTGCGCTGGTGCACAGTAATGTTGAAACAGGAAGGGGCCATCCCCAAACTGTTCCCACAAAGTTGAGAGCATGAAATTGTCAAGAAATCTCATGGTATGCTGAAGCATTAAGAGTTCCTTTCACTGGAACTAAGGGGCCAAGCCCAACCCCTGAAAAACAACCCCACACCATAATCCCCCCTCCACTAAACTGCAGTCAGGCAAGTACCGTTCTCCTGACAACCACCAAACCCAGACTCGTCCATCGGATTGCCAGACAGAGAATCATGATTCGTTACTCCAGAGAACAAGTCTCCACTGCTCTAGAGTCCAGTGGCGGCGTGCTTTACACCACTGCATCTGATACTTTGCATTGCACTTGGTGATGTAAAGCTTTGGATGCAGCTGCTCATCATGGAAACCCATTTCATGAAGCTCTCTAGGCACTATCCTTGAGCTAATCTGAAGGCCACACAAAGGTCTGTACTTATTGAATTTGACATGCGCTGACCCCGCTCTGTGATTTTACTTAGCCTACCACTTCGTGGCTGAGTTGCCGTCGTCTCCAATTGCTTCCACTTTGTTATAATACCACTAACAGTTGACCGTGGAATATTTAGTAGTGAAGAAATTTCATGAATGGACTTATTTCACAGATGGCAACCTATCACAGTACCACACTTGAATTCACTGAGCTTCTGAGAGCGACCCATTCTTTCTCAAATGTTTGTAGAATGCAGTTGCATTTTAAAAGATAATTGCAACTTTTTATCTCACAATTGTGACATTACATCTCGCACTTTTGAGAAAAAAAAGTCATAATTGCGTGTTATTAAGTCAGAATTGTGATATATAAAGTCAGAATTGTGAGATATAAAATCAGAATTGCTTATTATAAAGTCAGCATTGCGTGTTATAAAGTCAGAATTGTGATATAAAAAGTCAGAATTGCATGATATAAAGTAAAAATTGTGTTATAAAGTCAGAATTGTGAGATATAAATTTAGAATTGTGAGTTATAAAGTCAGAATAGATATAAATTCTGCAATTTTGGCTTTATCTCGACTTTAGTTTCATGCAATTCTGACTTTATAATTTGTAATTTTTACTTCTTTTCTCAGAATTATGAGATATAAATGTGCAATTGTGAGTAATAAAGTCTAATTCTGAGGGGAAAAAAGGCTGACCTTTTTTCTCAGAATTGTGATTTTACCTCACAATTATGACTTTAAATCTAGCAATTGCGTGTTATAAAGTCAGAATGGAGAGATAAAAAGTCGCAAATTACCATTTATTTTTTTAATTCTGTGGCAGAAATAAGCTTCCATGCTAACCCAATTCAATGCACCTTCTTTTTTTTCTGTGAGGCACAAATATTGGTAAACCTTTTTGGTTATTATTTAGGAAAAGCTTACAAGAAGCACTTCAATCTGAATACTTGACCTCCTCCAGTGTCACGGCTGTGAACATTAGTAATTATACCCTAACAAAACAATGTGATGATGTGTTAATCAGGAGAGAGCCGTCCAGACAACCTTGTTTAAATACACTGTAATTATCAAAGGTCATAAAACACTTGGAGACAGAGAAAATGAGAGAAACGGCTGATCAAACAGAACGAGGAAATGAAAGCGGTTATCAGAGGTAAACTGTTTGATGTTTGAAAAGTACATCATAATGGCAAAGTGATGTCGAACAAGGGTCGAAATTACACTAAAAGGTTCTGTGATTGCCCTTCGCCACAAACTTTTTGAGTTTAAGTCATTTGTGGCATGATGAACTCTTTCTATCTCAATCATACTTGAAATTTGCAGAGTTGTCAGTAATTTTCGAGGCTATTGCCTGTTAATAATTTGAATCTAATATCTTCTAACCACAGAGAATTTCACCAATGTTAAAATGCCCCTGGAAGAGTCTCTAATCAGTGAAGTTGAAATTGTCAGATCAGTTGATTGGTGGACCAATGCAACATCGCATAAACTGCTAAAAAAGGCAAATCAATTCAACCTTCTATTCAAATGTCTCTAAAGCCCCAACTACTACATTTCTCTTTAAACTCCAATTATCAAGGCTATAAATCACTTTCAATTCATTAAATTCATTAAGATGCTCAACATTTCTGTGTCCAGGTTTGCATAAAAAGCTTCTAACATCTCTCAATATCTATTAAATAGTTATTATGAATTCTGAAAGAGTGTACCTTTTAATTCTGAAGTTGGAAACATTTAGTCTTGTGTAAAACATGTAAAACTAGAATGGAACTGGAAACATTTTAACACAATAAGAAAAGACCCCATGTTACCCATGATGAAAGCTTACAGTACTGTATATAACCATTCAAAGAATCCGTTTGCTTGCAAAACTCATTTTCATAATACATTTTCCTCTTTAAAACTTTTAAAGTCTATATATTCTCACTCATTAGACCATGAAAGTTTGCCAGTGTGGATGTCCTGATAGCACCTTTAATGTGAATAACTGCATTTCAAGATCACACAATTGCTAATGAGAAAAAAGACACCCTATCGTTACACCAGAGATCTGAACATGAAACAAGAAAAAAGAAAACGGCTTAATTTGGTGTCCTAAATTCCCTCCTTAGTAAACCGAGATATGGTCAAACAGACTGGAACCTTCAATTCTTCTTAAGTAACAGGATTTGCACATGCAGTGCATCTAGATAAACATTTTTGACTGGTTTTTAAGTTTTAGGTACATTAATGACAGGACTACTGTGCCAATGTGGCAGTTCTGTCGGGTGACTGTCCTCCTGGTTGTCTTTGCATGTGGCCGAATACACTAAACAGTTGTGCCACATTTATGCATGGTATTTCAGTGCAGAAACCTGTGTCTTATTCACCAATCACCCACAATCTAGTTTAACCAGGCAGAACAAGAAATGTGATGCTCCGTATTAAAATTGTCATTGTCATTCTGTTCTGTGAAAACATGGCTCTTTTCTATGTGAATTGTGATTATAATTGGATATACAGTGCCCTCCACTAATACTGTCACCCTTTGTTAAATATGAGTAAAGGCTGCTGTGAAAATAAATCTGCTTGTTTATCCTTTGATCTTTCATTAAAAATTTCACAAAATTCTAACCTTTCATTGTAGTAAAACACTGAAATGGGGGAAACTCACATTATGAACTCCATATTAAACCCTGCAGATTAAGAATGGGATGCCAGCAGCCGTATCACCCTGTAGCCCAAGTCTGGTTTCCCACTAAATCTAAGCAGGGCTGAGCCTGGTCAGTACCTGGATGGGAGACCTCCTGGGAAAACTAGGGTACTGCTGGTAGAGGCGTTAGTGAGGCCAGCAGGGGGTGCTCACCCTGTGTTCTGTGTGGGTCCTAACACCCCAGTATAGTGATGGGGACACTATAATGTCAGTAAGCACCGTCCTTCGGATGAGATGTTAAACCGAGGTCTTGACTCTCTGTGGTCATTAAAAATCCCAGGTTGTCCTTCGGAAAAAAGAGTAGGGGTGTAACCCCGGCATCCTGGCCAAATTTGCCCATTGGGCTCTGTCCATCATGGCCTCCTAATTATCCCCATATACCAATTGGCTTTTACTTATACATTATTTGTCCCTTTAAGGGAAAGTTGTTTTGGGCAATACAGGTAAGCTGCATAACAAGATACCCACACCAATACATAATCACACAGTTGTGTCCTTTAACTTTAACTTTGAAGTATTTTGGAGTTTAACAACCTTGTAGCCAGAGGAACAAAATAATTTGTATAGCGGTTGTATTTGAAACTTGGAGTACGAAAACATCGACCATATAGCAGTTGTTTAAATTCTGGCTATAGCACATGAGAAGGGTCCAAAGTCATTTTCAAATAATTTTGTTGAATATAGACTGAAGATTGGGGTAAACCCCCAGGCCAACGACTTTCATTGCTATACGCACCAAACGGTTCAATTGAGATCTAAGAGTAACTGTTCAATTACCGAACCAGATGGCTATACAATACAGTAAGATGAATTCAATACAGGCATGATAAAACAGCAACCTGACCCTACTATGAGCAACTCCAAACAGTCTGAGCCTTTGTAAAAAGTAAAAATTTTGACACAGATTGTCCACATCCCATGAAAGTTTCTCACTCTGTCTTCTTTCCACCAATCAGTGTGTGTGGTGGGTTTTCTGGCGTAAAATGGCTGCCGTCGCATCATCCAAGTGGATGCTGCACATTGGTGGTGGTTGAGGAGATTCCACCCTTCCATGTAAAGCACTTTGGGTACCCAGAAAAATGCTATATAAATGTAGCAAATTATTAATTATTAAAGTTAATGTAAAGTCAGACATCCCAAAACTTTTGCCAATATAGGGTGCATAATAGTATATTATCTCTGAAGTATATTCCCTGTTGTTGTAGCACACCAGGGTGACTAGGAGCATGACATTGTCCAGCCATGACTTCCTGTTTTACAGGAGTATAAATATGAGGAATCACAAAAGGCCAAATTCCCTTAATCATTCATCACAATGATTAAAACCAAAGAATATAGTTCTGATGTGCAGCAAAAGATTGTTGAGCATCAAAAAATAGAAAGTGACTGTAAGAAAATAGCTAAAGCATTAAAAATCCCCATTTCAACCATCAGGGCAATAATTAAGAAACTTGGTGCACATTGAGGAAAAGTTTGTGTGGCCAAAACTCGCTGGATCACATCTGGAAAATTGCAGAGATTATTTGATTATTACCTAAACATTTTTTATCAAACAGCACCTACATTACCACAAGTTGTTTGGGAGGGTTTTCCTCACTCATCCAAAAACAAACTCCAGCATATTCAGTAGTCAGACACGACTCAGGCTTCAAAAGGAACCTGGTTCTATGGTCAGATGAAACTAAAAAAAGAGCTTTTGGCAGTAAACCCAGCAGGGATAAACAGTACACCATGCCCATGGTTAAATATGCTGCTGGATCTTTAATGTTGTGGGCCTATTTTTTTGTTGCTGGAGGTCCTGGACATCTTGTTCAGATACATGGTATCATGGATTCTAGAAAATACCAACACATAGAAAAATCTAAACCTGACCTCTTCTGCTAGAAATCTTATGATGGGACAATGATCCAGAACAAACATAAAAATCAAAACAAAAATGTGTCACTGCACAAAAATGAAGCTTCTGCAATGGTCCGTCCCAGACCCCTGACCTGAACCCTATAGAGAATGAGTGGGGTAAACTGAAGAGAATGGAGCTGGGAATCTGAAGGATCTGGAGAGATTCTGTATGGAGGAATGGTCTCTGATCTCTTGTCAGGTGTTCTCCAAACTCATCAGGCATTGAGAAAACTCAGAGATGTTATCTTGAGAAAAGAACGTAGCAATAACTGGGTGCCAATAACTGTGGCCAATGTGAACTAGAGAAAAACATTTCATAATGTGAGTTTCAACCCACTTTCAATTGTTTTACTTCAAAGAAAGGTTCGGATTTTGTGCCTTTTTTTAAATGAAATATCAAAAGGATAAACAATGCAGATTTATTTTTAGATTATTTAATATTAGTGTGCCAATATTTAGAGGGTATTGTAGGCTTATTCATAAAACACAACTTTATTTCCCTAGCAATATCTATACTAAGTTATTACAGTAGCTATTATTGCATTCAGCATTTAAAAAAAAAAAATCTTTGTATGGTTTATATGCAAGTGCTAAAACAAAACAGAAAATAAATGCCGGTGTATGCTGTGCAAGCATTTGATACAGATGCTTAGCTATACACAAATGATGCTACAATGGTATTAGTGTAACTGTCTTCTTTTATAGATTTCACTACTGTCATTGTAAAGCAAATGTTTTATGAGAATATTACAAAGCAAGTTTGTTGAATTAAAAATGTTTATAGCAATTTACCTGAATAATAACAACACACATGGTTTGAATGTAACATTTGAGAGTATCTATCGCCCCCTGGAGTAATGGAGGTTTGCTACCACGTTGACTAAATGCTCATGTCTGCAATCACATTTTCAGCATTAGTGAATTAACCTGTTGTTAAAGTAGATCTGAGTGTTGACATGTTGATTGGCAAAAGTCTGGACATGATACAACCATTTTGGCAAACCAGTGGTAAAGAAAGACCGATGTAAGTTGAGCTTGATAAAATCATTTATTGTGCTCCAGAAGATTAAATCCTATTTAACCAGAAAGAAAGACAAAATGACAAATAATCTACATCACAACAACCCTCTGTAGTTCTCAACAGCCATTTTGATCTTCTTTCAAGGTCAGCCAGTAGAAAATAAACACATAATGAAATTTGGTTGCTGTTTGTAAGAAAATGGCCCTCAGTCTTGCATTACATTCAGTTACAAGGCTTGTCCTGGCTTGTGTGTATGTGAGCATATGTGCATGTGTATGAAGAAACATACTGAGCGGTGGATCTTCCCAATTACAGATGAATCCCATCTCTCTCCTTGGTAAATGTGCATGCACAAGATGAATCCTCCAAGCGCCCCACCAGTGTATGGTTCATTAAATTTTAATATCGTTCAAAGGAGCTTCCTTTGCAGGGGGACACATGAGCAGGCTGACTTTGCATATGCATACCTGCAGATGGGGATTGGTATACAGAGCAGCGATGCTCTCTCTCTGGCCCGTTTGTACTGCACAAGGTTGTCATAGGTGAAGGCAGAACAGAGAGGATAAGCCCAGAGGAGATTCTGTCCTGAATGGGAACATGTTGTTGGGGACATTGTGTGTCACAAGTTGGCTGATCAGGAGAAGAGCGGCACGATTCTTTCAATCTTGTTCCCTTCCTTGGCTTCCCTTGTCCCTCATTAGTTCTCTGCCTCTAGCTATTCACCAGGGCCCAGGTATTCACTCCCAACAGCCTTTGTTTGACCCCAATGCTTTCCACACCAACTATTAATTAATTACCTTGAGATGTGAAAGGCTGTGCTGCTAGTAAAATGGCTTCTAATGTACTCGCTTTGGTTGTTACTCCATATCCTAACCAAGTAAGTTTGTTGTCTGAAAGCAAACACAGCCAATCAAAACACATTTGATCTTTAATATTCAGCTATGTGGAGCAAGATGGCCTGTCAGGGACATAAACTCAGATTTACAGTATATAAAAGATGTTTGTCGCTTTATCTTGTCGCATCTGGTTAGGACACAGCATTAGCATGGGGTAGTTGACCAAGAGAGATTGCACAAAAGCAAAGAATCTGATCTGGGAGAACCACATCACCAATCTATTGCTGTTTTTCTATATTCATACTCTACATGCTAAAAAAAAAAAGAAAAGAAAACTTGAAATTTCCTTTTTACTGGTGTTTGTGTTCAATCAGATTTCCCATGAGTAAAAAAGGATTCAAGAGAAATCTAAATTGTCACCACAGGAACTGTCACACTGAAGAGCCTTTTTAGCATGTAGTGTGTAATATAACGAGGCTCTGAAAAAATGATTCATGAATGTTTCCCGATTCTCTTTCTCAGCCTAGCATCAATGGCCTCTTAAGATCAGAAGGCCCTGTAACGGACTCTCTCATCAGGGGTCCTCCCGTCTTTAGTCTGGGATTCATTGCCGTTGATAATTAACATATAGCATGAGAAAAGAAAAATAATCAAGGATGGATAAAACTAGCAATTACTGAGAGATTTACAGGTGAAACTGGCTTTTAGCACTAAGGCTAATGACTTTGAGCACTTATCTCTGGGTGATAACTGACAAAAGTTTTGCTTTCTTTTCAAGTTTCTCCATTTGTCTTTCAATTTTCTTTCTTTCTATAGCTAGCTTTAAGCAGTATGATCAAGGGATTCGTAACATCAGAAGCCCCTAATACACTCTTTCATCAGGGGCCCTCCTGTCTCCAGTGAGGGATTCTTTCGTGATGATCATTCAGGAGAATCACAGAAAGTTCTGGATGAGGGGATATCAACGCAAGTCTCCAAGTTGTACAGAATAAATCGCGTTGGTCACTGGTTGTTCAAAGCTGTGGGGGACTGCCTCATAAAGCACCGAAAATAAAGAAATGAGAATCAAACATTACAGGTAAGAATTTTTCTAAGGTAGGGTGGTTTGACTATTAGCGACATAAAAAAAAAATTTGTATTATAACTGAGATCAATGAGCAAATCAAAAAGTACATTATTGTCCCACACATGGGAGCTCAAACAACAAGTGATTCACCACTATTAAAAAGTTTTACCAACACACATGTACAAAACTAGTCCTTATAACCAGGTTCACTCGAGCTATTTGCAAATGCAATCTAGTTAGCATATCCCCACCCCCTTCCCATCACCATCTCCAGAACCCACCATGTCCGCACTTCAGCATATTCCAATTCCTCCATGAGCCAATCAGAGCAGTATTTTCTTAAACAAATCCAAACGGGGAAGAAAATGATTTTTTTTTTGTTTTGTTTTAAATAATGACTTAATCAGCAGAACAGCCACCAAGCAGATAAATTGTCATGCGTGTCGTGCTAAAAATATCCAGCCTCCCTTTGAGTCCACCAGTTTCAGTATAGACAGCACTTGTGTGATGAAGCTGTATCTGCCAGGAAGCCAATAAATTCCCCGCTACGCTCTTGAGGCAGATTCCTCAGTATCAAGGCCCCCAGCCAGGGCTTAAAGAGCATGGGTGCTTTGTGTACATATCTAGATATGTAAATAGGTCCTATACAATAAAATTGTTCCCCCAAAAATAAATTGACAAAAAGAATTCAAAGACATTCTGTGAATGTCTCTATTGTGCATATTCTTGAGGATTTCTCATTCTCTCCTTTTTCCCCGTAGTATTCCACATTTTCCACCAGAAGGAGAATGCATGCTTAAATTAGGTAAGCAGCATCTCCCGTCTGCTCTGAAGAGAGTAATCTACAATCCAGCGCCCCGGGAAAACAATATGTTTCCTTTTGTTTACAAAGGGCCTCCCACACGTCATCTCTTCTGTGCTTCCGTCGTTTCCTCTCCGGGTAACCGAATCAAACCATTCCTCAAAGAATCCCAGACTGATAGTTGTTCCCAGGAAATGGTCCTGGTTTTGTCACAATATAAGGGTAAAAAATCATCTCTGTTTGATTTTCATTACATCAGAAATTGTTTATTTTTTTTGTCTTTTTGTTCTCATCTTTAATATAAAATGATAGTTTTGATCTCAAGGAACAAAAGCATTGTTATTTCCTGTTCCTCCGAGCACCTGGAGTAAAGATATTCCTCAACTCAGTGCTTTCACCTCCGTCCATCGTCACACTGCATCTACATCTGCGGGAGTGTATGTGTGTATGTATGTTCGTGTTTGTGTGTGAGAACGTGTGTGTGTGTGTGGCTATACTCTAGTGGTGGAGTGTGAATGAGGGTGCGGATGGGGCAGGGTGTTATTCTGTCCACTGGGGTAACTGTTGAAGGGATGTAAGGAGGTGAGGCCTGGCATGCTGTTGGGTATCATAGTGATGGTGTTGGGGGTCATGAGAGGGATGTCGTCCGGTGAACGGCGCATGGCAAGAGTGTAATCGGGCGGGCAGGCAGTTCTCAGGACCACCTCGTGCGGGTGCATAGCTTCCCTGCACTCCCGCTCCAAGTCGCTGTGTTTCATTTGTAGAGACATGATCTCCTCTTCTTGCGTATGGGGCAGCTCATTGGCTGTGGTCCTCTGCGGGCTGCAACGCCGGTGGACCTCATGCCTTCGCTTGTCCTTCTTGTAGTAGAGTGCGGCGAAAGCCAAAATGTTGAGGAAGAGCAAGGAAGCACCCACGGCAATTGTGACGCTTAGTTCGGTCGAGTAGTCCCGCTGGTCCACTAGGAAAGGTTGGTTCTGGTTCTGGTTGTGGCTGTCCTGTGTTTCGGTGGGAAACGGTGTAGGGTAGGGCCTCTTAGTGTTAACCAGGATCTTCTTTGGTGTACGGGGAGTGACCTCGGGTGGAGGCAACTTAGTGGTGGTGGAAATGATCTGGGTGACCTCGTTGAGGCTGTGGAGATGAGGCACCAGCTCCAGCCATAAGTTAACCTTATTGGCACGGTAATGTTCCTTGACACGTGGCTTCAAGCCAATGTGCAAGTATAATTGGTCCTTTTGGTTGTAACGCATCCAGGCCACCTCCTCAAAGCGGTTAGGCTTGGTGTGGATGAACTTGGTGTCCTGTGGAACCGGCTGGTTGGGGTCACTGAAAGGTAAAAGGAAGATTTCAGTTATCCCCACACAAAAGATAATTTCTACAATTTCTCTTTCAGAATTGCACATGAAAATTGAGCACTCCATAAGACAAATATCACACAGCCCATTACAGACAAGTCTTGGGGGAGTGCCTAGAGACCCCTAATATTCTCTCAGTGCTCATTAGGGTTTCCTGACAACTGCACCTGCTTTTAAAATTAACGAGAATATATCTGAGAAAAGAAATTACACATTTGCACACAAAATGATTTGTTGTCCTCCCGTGAGATGATTATACGTCTAGGCAGCAATGTCATATAAACACTAAACTCACTCTAAGTGATCATCAGCTTTACTTTATTCACTGCATTACACCTAAATTGAAGCAAACTAAATTGCTGTTGCGTAAAAAGCAGTTGTTTAAATTTAATGTAGCACAACTTTGGGAATCTTAACAAGTATTTGTGAGGGAGAATGCATTAACAAACAATTAAGAAATGATTAAACCTTGTTGCAACCCTGTAGCACTGTTTCCTGGTAACAACAAGCTATTGTGCGGTTATCGTAAAATCAATTCTTGAATTATGAGACGTTTGCATTGGTGGTTTTACAACAAAACAAACTTGCATTAAAAATCACTTCTAAATCCTTATTAATAGCCGTATTGTTTGCCTCAAGGATAATAGATTAGAAATAATGACCTGCTGCCTAGAGACTCACCCAGTCTTGGCAAAGTTGGTCCAGTAGGTCATTACAACTGCACTAAGCATCACATCATTTTTGGAGAAGTTGCAGGGGAAGAGCTCAGTTGGACCAATCATTGGCAGCCCGAAAACATACGGGATCTCATCGCCATGTGCCGCATCAGCCCAGGGTGGGACCTGCTCCTGGCAGTGATGGTAGAAGGCGAGAAATAAGTAGGCGAGCCAAAGCTGGAGTGGAGGTCTGCCGTGGCCACAGCTGGTGCCACCCACTGATGATCTGTGAAGAGTGCCAGCAGACTCTTTCTTCTGGTCTCCGGGTTGTGGCGGTCAGACCAGTCAGTGTACATAAACTTAATGGTCTCCCGAAGAATGTCCTTCCCTTCAGGGTAACCATATAAATCATCCACAAAACTTGACACGGCGTAGTCAAAATCGTTGGCTTGAACACCGTTCTCGTTGTCCACAATGGGTTCCACAAACTTCAACCCCTCGCCTTGGTTAACACCGAGCATGATGTCGTAGTTGAGGAACTCCCCTTGCTCCATGAGGATCTGAGGGTCATCAGGAATTACATCACCATCAATGACGGGACCAAAAGCGATGTGATAGCGAGCTGGCTGGATGTCCTGCTCTAATAGTTCTTTGTAGTGTTTTTTCTGCAGGCACTCTACCATCTCCACTGTATCTTTGAGGTTGCACCACCTTTTTGGCCAGCATGCGTGCATACTTGGCTGGCTGAAAGCTTACGGCCCAGCTGGACAAGGCTGTGCCACTTTGGGCTATGGCCCTTTGGAAAAGACCTGTATAGGAAAAACAAAACAGAATCACAAAGAGAACAATCTCTACATGCCACAATAGGGTCCAAACGTCTGAGACCACTAATGACAACTTGTATTATATTATTATATTTAGTATTATATAAGTTAACATT
Source organism: Gobiocypris rarus (assembly GCA_023029165.1). Taxonomy (NCBI): domain Eukaryota; kingdom Metazoa; phylum Chordata; class Actinopteri; order Cypriniformes; family Gobionidae; genus Gobiocypris; species Gobiocypris rarus. The sequence goes on along the minus strand of CM040931.1, from coordinate 36,103,593 downwards.
TTAAAGTCAATACATGGTACAGAATTTTAAAAGAATTAAACTTAATATAAATATATAAAAAAATCAACAAGGAATATTAAATTAAAAAAAATTCCTAATTCTTTAACTTAAACACTAAACTTTACTTTCGCAGACTTTTGGACCCCATTCTAGGCTGTTTACACACAACATGTTCCTCAGAATGCAATTCGGTGCAAATAAACACATCTCGATTTAGCTGTTTTTATGCAAATCTTAAATGGTTTGGGAAAAAGAGGCCATGCAAGTCCAACATGCTAATGCTGATGAACCTGAATTGTACACAGAGCTGATCAATATTTTACTTTGTTGTGTAATTTTAGGCGGGGGAATGTGACCATTTCAAGAATTTGATTACATTGCATTAACAGTAATTAGCCGTTTGCACCCTGTAAACCCCTTTCAAATTAACACGTCAAGAAAATTGACCCATACCATTGAAGAGAAGCAGATATCATGCACAAACGTAAAGAAAATAAGTGAGCAAGAGAGAAAGTGTGTGCTTGTGGGAAAGACAGGAAGAAAGAGCAAGAGAGAGGAAAATTGAGTTACTCTGTTACCATGACAACCCCTGAGATCTCAGTGCAGTTATGAGTAAAAAAACATGTTCTTACTAAAGAAGACACACACACAAAAAAACTATAAAAACACATGGAAATGAAATGAAGATAAGGGGATGTTTCAGTTCGCAATTCAACAAAACTGTGACAATTTTGAACAGACGAATACATTTGTGAATGGATACACTGCTAACATTTTTTTTTTTTTTTAAAGAAGAAGAAGAGGAAAATATGTGAAATATATGAAAATTATTCAAGATTAAGCAGTGCACGGTTTGCCTCTGGGCAAAGCAATCGCATGGCACACTAAAGTATTTTCCAAAAGTGTCTCTGGGTTCATTTGAATGATAGTGACATCCTTAAAGCAGGCCTGTGCCAGGAGACCTCTTCACAAAGCAATCTTCCAAGCAGAGAGACTCAAAATGGAATTAATGTATTTACCCTTTTTGCGCCAATGGAAGGTGAATGGTGTATTTGGACAGTGTGCTCATGGCGTGCCTGGTGATGTGTATGGACTCGACTAAATAAAGATAGGAACATGAAACGACCCAGGGAAAATGAATTTCCATAAACAAGTGATATCAGGTCAAAAATAGTGATTAAGCAGCTTAAAGTTGTGCCGGTGAAGGAACTGCTCTGCAACTTTTTGGCAACTTTGTTGGTTTTAGGATTTTAGGGATCTGTGAAATTGAGTATTATTTTGAACTTCAAAAAATAGGGTCCGCAGAACCCTAGTAGCTGAGAACCTGATTATATCAGGGCTGGGTGATATAGCTATTTTATATACAATTGAAACAATCCCACTAGACAATAAGAAAAAACATTTTCAAAAATAATAATTAAACAGATTTTCACAAAATCAATTTAATTATATTGAATCATTTTTATTTTTAATATATTTGCCTACATACAATATATTTACTTATATAACAGCCGTATTTACCTCTTTGGGTCCTTGTAAAAACGAATGGCATTAAAATCATTGTAACATTCACAAAACTGCTTAATTTTATATATCACCAGCAAAATCACATTTGGTATATATAGCCCAGCCCTAGTGACAAGTGTTACCTGTTACGGAAATAAATAGTTCGGTTGATCAGTTGTCACAGGTTTTTCATAATTAAGATCGAAAGTAAATTTTTAAATGAATATTTGGATTTTAATATAAAAGTACGAAGATGAACTATAGCCATTCCAACAGACAAGACCTTTTATATGAGCACATTACACAAACAGCTTTAGCATGCAGACAAAAATGGTCAAAAGTTAAAACCTCTGCATTGTACCTTTGGTTGAATTGCTCCAACGGTTACCTTCAGAATAATGGGAAAGAGTCAGCAGGTTGACAAATGAGGCCCCTGCCCCAGACCCAAAAACAGTAATGCGTAAAGGGTCACCCCCAAAGAATGCAATGTTTTCACTTGTCCAGCGTAGGGCCTGGATTTGATCAAGAAGTCCATAGTTTCCCTTGGCTGCCTGGTCTCCTGTGCTCAAAAAACCTGCAGAAAGAAGAAAGAATCGAATCAGTGTTTGTATGCGTTGATGTGCATTTTTAAAACAATAAAAAGCTATTGAAATATTCAATAGCAAAATGCAGTTGAACGAGAAGGTGACAGATTTCTGAAATGAGGGGAAACATTCTCCCCCTCCTTTCAAATACTTTTTAAACATCCACAAAATGTTATCACACTTGTTCACCTCAGGAGAGCTTATGTAAACCGTTTTTAAGAGTTGTTTATTTCTTGTATATCACATCTTCCCCTGACAGACAACACAGTCAATATTTTTGGTTGAATGCAGCATCATTTTATAGAATATTTCGGTATATACAGTATATAAAAATTATCAACCAATTACAATCCAAAATTTACAGAGCACCATTTGTAGGTTGCATTTTACAGGATTAGACATATTTGTTTTGGTCAAATATAAATTGTACAGAAGAGGCATCCCAAAATGCACTCTGACAAACTCAGTGGAAAAAAAAAATCTATTTAAGGGTATGAATACACAAACTTTGTATGCGCTTTGATGATTAATTTACACAAAAATTATGTTTTGAGGGCCTGAAAATGCAAACTTTTGAAAACGGGTTTCAAAGTGCAAGGTTCAAATCAATAGGGGTGAGCAACCTAATGGGGGGCTATTCGTATAACACATGGATAACTAAACTTAGTGTATTTACTAGTTGCCATATCAACACTATTTAGATTTTTTTTTTTTAATAATTCCACCAAAATTCTTCGGAAGATATCACTGAACATTTATTTAACCATAGCAAATGTAAATTTCTTACTTAAGTTTATTTTCATCTTTGTTTTTTTATGTTTATTTAAAATAAGACAAATCTGATATTATTTTATTCTTAAATCTGTTATTTAACAGTTGAGATAGTTCTTTAATGCTGATCTAACCAGCAGAAGACACTAGCCGGGTTTAAATCCCAGTTGCGCAGATGGGGCATGTTGTAATACTGCGTTACAATGAGACCCTATTATGCTATTCTATACTTTTAGGAATTCTATCAAGAAACCATGAGAAAAAAATGGCATTATTTTATTTGAAAAAAAAAAAAAGATATCAGATAGCATTTAAAGCTGTCACATGCTCATGTTACAACGTGCCCCTCACGTTACAATGTTACATGTTACTCCTATGGGGCATGTTGTCACATTTCACTTCCATTCTTTCGGGGTAAATCAAGGAAATAATAAAAAAAGCTGTATTAATGAAACAAAACCACATAATTGTACATAATTGTATAACTGTAAAAATAACCCCTACCTTTACCATCTCCATGTCAACAACAAAAAAATGTGAACTGTGAAACCGGTGACGTCATGTTGCATGCGTATTAAGTGTTCACACATACGTAGCCTTTTACATGTTCACGGGTGTTTTTTGACAAAGCGACATCTCCAACTACTGACCTGACATGCATGACTGCCATTTTAGTCATTTTAGTACATCGTAGTCATGTAAACATAACCTAAGCTAGGATGAAGTATGATGAACGGTAGTTATAAACTCATTCAAACTATAAAAAAAGAGTAGGAATATAGTTCAATCTGATTTGAAGTGCAGTATTTTACCCAAAACTCCTGTAAGCTATGTTGTGATGTTAGCTTAGCAAAACGCTAACAGCAAACTCGGCTGAACTCAGTGGTGAGTAGAAACGCATGCGTGCTTCGTGTGAGAATTGCTATTTGAATGACATCCAGAGTATATCGCAACAGAAAAAAAACTTCAAAATCAAGTCAGTTACAAGGTTTTGTTTCAGTTAGGATGCTGCCTTAGAGTGTAATTGCTATGTAGGCAGTACACAACAAGGGTACACTATGTTTACTATCATTATATGTTACCAGTGTAGTTCTTAACTCTAAACTACATTAATCAACATTACACTTCTGTGGTTTCACATTAACCCTGCTTGTCTTTAAAAAAAAAAAAAGGTTTTGGTTTGGACATGCAGTGGAACCACAGCTCTCTGGGGTCACTGGAGAACACAACTGTTGTTTTATCCCTTGACTTCCACTTAAGTGCACTCAAATTAAAATAGTTTGTAGCAATATATTACAAATGTCAGTGAAAGAATTGTGATTACACAGAACTAACCCAGTGGTGCATTTTAACAGAAAACCAGTCACTAACTACTTCACTACAGCAGCATATCCTGGGAATATACGTACATCCTGAGGGTGCGTGTGGAATACTGAGTGTGTGTATGTTCAGTGAATAGACGACCGTTTGGTCTTGTAATTGCCTTCAGAGTCCCAGAACACATGAAAAATAATAAAGCCACACAACAAGTGTTCTCCAGAAAGCTCATTTACAGTCGCAGACGACAAGAAACAAAACACTGCAAAATAACTTTGGTTCTGTACACAAAGCACACACACACACACACACACACCCAAATCCATCTGACCCTTCCTCAGCTACCTTCCTTTTGTTAATTGAGTTCTTTATTGGATTTAATTAATCTAGTTGTGTTGCTACATCAAGAAGTTGATCTCCTGGAAGTGGCCGTCGAATACAAGCACACATTTAATTGATTCCATTTAGCCAAGGCAGTGTGCAGAGCAAATCAAAAAGACCAGGCACAGGCTAGAAAATGATTAGCAATCAAATGGCAGGCTGTCAGGTGCTCATGCCTGCGGCGCAGAGCCGTGAGCACATTTGGCTGCTAACACAGGCAGGCGGCGGCCCGCTTTCCATCCTCATACACGCTGAGAGGTGCAATCCAATCACGGGGAACAAAAGGGCCTCCCTCCGCTCGGACAGTGAATAGCCCGGGCTTGTGAATGGAAGTGTATTTGGTACAATGTGGAGAAAACAGATTCACAACAATGCGCTTTAATGAGATAGGCAATAATCATGGATTTTTATCACAGTAGTCAAGGAGAAGAGTGCTCTGGATTTGCTGTATAAGCGTTATTGGCACAATTCTACGAGATTCAGGGTCAGCGGAACACTGTCCATGGCACCTTCACAGCTAACAGTTTTGCTAACGTTCCCATTCGTGTTCAACTAAAAACAGAAGACTTTTTAATGCATTTTGGATGTTCATTTACACGACAACAGCATTTTGGGGGCCTTTAAAGTGCCTTTACTGTCTCCATGTAAACAACAAAACTGTGAATATGTGAAAATTATGACGTCATGCGCATGTGTGTAATATGTTCGCAGGGTGTTTCTTCTCACTGGCTTGGCATGCATAATACAGCCTTTTTAGTCATTTTCGCAGATTCATGTTTGAACAACGATGTTGTGACAAAAATACAGGTTTCAAAGTGCATGGTTTTGAAAACAATACCTTTACCGTCTTCATGTTAACAACAACATGTGAATATGTGAAAACGGTGATGCGCACACATGACATGTTCATGCATGCTTACTACGCGTTTGCGAGGTGTTTCTTGACAAAGCGACATCTCCAGCTACTGGCCTGGCATGCATAAAGCAGCTTTTTTAGTCATTTCCGTAGATTCATGTGAACGAGGATCGTTTTGACAACGTTGTCGCTGAACATTCTAATAATGTTACTAGAAAACATTAAGAGAACCTTGCTACAACGTTAGCTAAGTTCTGAGAATGTTTGCTGTACGCTGGATTGGAATACATCAATATTAATGCACAATACTATAGTCTATTGGAGATAGCAGATATTAGTTTTATTTGGAATTTATATATATATATATATATATATATATATATATATATATATATAAATTGGATAGAATATCAAATAGACTAAAGGATTTCATCCATCCTTTCAAAATACAAAGTTCTGATGACTTCACAGTTCCTTCCTCATATTGATTATCAACTTCAAACCGCAAAAATGAAGCATAACTCACTTCAGTTTATTCTTAGCTAAAAACACTTAGTTCTTTCAAAAATATATGTGCTCATTAATGTATATTTACTTCTTTCAAGTAATAAAGTATTCTCGCAAGTGTATAATATGCCATTGAAAATACATACGGGTGAGGGGTTCGATGTCGTACAATATACAGAATAACGATAGCACCGATAAAAGTTACTTTACTAAGATTAGCTTGCATTCGTCTGGGAACCTGATCGCTGATGTTAGCAATGAAATGGTAAAAAATAACGAAAAGGTAAAACTATTATTCATTTTACATAGATGTCATAACCTACATGTTAACTGACAAATTAAATAACTGCAAATTATAAAGTAACCTCATCACTTGATCGAACTGGAAGCTATATTAATCTTGGACTAAATCAGCCACCGTAGGAGTTGGAACAGAAACTAATATTCACTGGATGGTCATATACCTTTTCACCGCTAGATGGGGGAAAATATCACACAGTGTAGCTTTAATAAATACTAACATTGCACTTCAAGCTACCTATCTCATAACAGAAATAAGGACATTTAAATGCTGTGAAGTAACATCTTTAAAACATAATAATAATAGTGAAAGAGGATCATTTTGCAAAGTTTTCAAACACAATGTGTGTATTACAGGAACCTGAAGCCATAGTGTAAGTTATAATGGGAATGGTCCAAAAAGATAAATAAAAATGGAATCAGAATGCTATCGTTTGGCCCACAAAGTGGAATTCAGAACTAAATGAAAAAGCAACAGCGGCTTAGCTCCAAGTACCATGTACTTAAGTGAATTCTTTTTGGAACCCTGGTAGAAGGTTTGAGATGTTAAAGTAATCTCGGTTTTGACTTAAGAAGGCCAGAAAAGGTGAAAGAAAACAAGACCAACAAAATAAAAGAAGGAAAACCGGAGCCCCCAAAAGCAATGTGAAAAGTGACAAAAAGAGAAAAAGGCATTACTGTACATTCTTTTCAGGGTTACAAATAAAAGAGAGGCGGCAGGAGCAGGTTCACTCCCAGAGATGTTGCATTAGAACATTTGCCAGTTCGGTCTCTCTCCAAAAAAGAAATGTCGCAGCCAGACCGTTGGCGCTTTTTTTGTCTGTTCTGTCTCTACTCACCCGGCAGTGAGACAAATTGGCCCTCCTGTTGTATTTGTGTCCCTAAAAATATTTACAGTGTGACAACAACTTCATACGTTCCCTGCCCGACGGAGAATTATCATCCATTTCAGGGACTTCAAGACTAAAAGCAGATGCCATCTGTTCCCATACCACAGACTGGCACCTGAGAACGTAAGTTTCAAAACTGGAAGAGGCGATTCAATTAACTGCTAAAAGTTGTTTTGAAAAGGTTACAGTCACTAAAATGATGGACAGACAGTCACTGCCTCAAGTGGTAATTAGCTGTACTGCATGCTGATAATTAAGAAGTAATGTACAGTGACCACAGATGGTATGAATTACTGGCTCTGAGCATTGTCTCTGTCAAAGGAGATTAATACACTAAGGGTTGGCATAGGCTAACAACAGTATCCACTCCAGGATCCCGACTGAATTTGACTTGACAGACCTATTCCTGTCTTCAGTGCTTTGATATGCAGAATCCAAAACCTGAAAACTGCTGCTCCAGGCAAAATACACAGAATCTTATTCAAACGTTTTTTTTTTTTTTCATAGGGATATTACATTAAAGTAACCCACTTTCCTCTTAAAAAAAATTACTTTTATTTTGCTCCTCCAAGGAGGATGGATCAGTGACATGGAATGCCTTTCATGTTAATATTTTGTGAAAAATAAACACTAATGAAAAATAAATGGCTGTAGAGTTTGCAACATTGCTATCGAAAAAAAAAAAAATGCAGTCCACACAAATTCTACGGCAGGGTAATCTCCCCTGTGTAAATATAAGTAATGAAAGTTAAATATACATTTTGATAATAGAATGGATTACAGTGTTACACCTAGACACTGGATGTTGCATTATTTAGCATATTTTACAGCTGTCAAGATTCTTATCCTGTTAACATCCTTGTCATATCCCATTTCAGTGGATTGAGGAAATGAAATTACCTCTAGGTAAGGCCTACTGTTAGCTGAACATACTGAAATATCAGCTCAATAATCATTTTAGTCCCAATAAAAAAAATGAAACATAACGTAAAAAACCATATTAACAGTATAACAAAGCTTAACATAACATGGATAAATAAACTAATAAAAAGTAACATAACCAAGACATAAAGCTTAACATAACATGTTTAAATAAACTAATAAAAAGTAACATAACCAAGACATAATCCAGAACACAACACAACACAACATATAACATAAACCCAGATATAGACAGTGTTGGGGAGTAACTAGTTACTACATGTAACCAGGTTCCACAATCAAATCACTGAGGGTGCTTTTGGAATCACTTTTACAATAACTTGAATAGAATTTCAAAAATATTTTGCTAAGAATATTTATCTATTAGTCTGCCTTTACATTGCTTTAATGTATTACTAGTATTTTACAATATATCTTCCTCAGAACCAGAAAAAAAACGTTTTTTTATTATTTTTTTTAAGTCATTGCTTGGAGCATAAGGAACAAATGGAATGAAGACTTTTTTTTAAAATTCAATTGTCAATTGTTATGCTATGTCCTATGACACCAGAACCCAATTATTAAGAAAATAAAAATACACAAATAGGCAAAAACAATGGCATTTTCTTTCATTCACCAATTAATGTTTAAGTTTCAAGCTTTTTATAATCCAACTTTCTATAAAGATGATTCTCAACTATGTTATGAAAGATATAACAGAATGATTTGAATAATTTTGCTTTAAGCAATGCGTGTAAACATGGCCATTCCCATTGCAATGCAACTTTGTCTCTAATTTGCATATTCATGTATTTTGGGGGCAATCTGTAATGAAGTCAAATTCATTGTGAAGAAAATGTAATAATGTAAAACTTGTAATAATGAGGGGTGTAATACATGGGAATATTTTCATAAGAATATCTCATATTTCATAAGAATATCCAGACTTAAAGCTGTGACATGTTGTTAGAGAAATTCGCTAAAATATAATGTCCTCTACAGAGGCAAAACATCTATTCTGTGTCCAGGAGGATCTTTCTGTCTCGTGCAGATTGAATCCAGCATTTATAAGCATTATAGACATCACTACCAAAACTTTGCTGCATGCAACTGGCCGTCTGTCCTCTTAGCGGTATGAAAAACAATATTTTATCATGTTTTATTCAATGGACTGTATAGCCTCGAAAGCAAGCAAACACGCGCTCATTCACTGAATCTCACAAAGTTCCATTAAAATCTGTCAACAATGCACAATAAATCCCTTACTTACTACACTTTGTTTGTTGGTGAAAGGTTTCGCGATAGCCTACTGCATTATTCAACACTGAATAAAAACTCTGGCGTCTTGAGAGGTGAGTGGATTCAAACTCATTGAAACACCTCTGATTGGCCATGCCATCGCGTTCAAGAGATCAACAACTATGTCTGTGATTGGCTACATTGCTCACCGCTGCAAAACACATTGTAAATATAGACGTTTGATGTTCTCCGGAGCGCAAAAACATATGTGCACTGAAGTGTTTGCCAAATCTGTTTCGCTAATATATTATTACATTATCAACTAAAGTTGCTCTTGCTTGCGTTTGAGGGTGCTTAGCACCGTAGAACTGGGCCTGCATGTAACTATATTATGTCATTTAATTACAAAATAAATGTAACTGTAATCAGTTACAGTTACTGAGGAAAAAATGTGTAATTAAATTACAGTTACTTATAAAAATGTTAATGATTACAAAGGAATAACATCTAAATATTTTCTGTAAAACGCAAGGATATGTTGAATAATATTAATTTGTTGCTTTGCCTGTTTTTGATGTGCGTGATGCCTCCTGCCATTTAAAGACTACGTTTAGTAAAGCGAAGTTATTCTGATGCTTTTGACTGGTTCTCGCTTTGAATTTCCAAAGCACCACGTCTGCCAATTACATCGATCCACACTGCCGCTGAAAGCTTTAGGCTACAACCTGTCTGAGAGTTACATAAGTGATAAAAAGCATTTCAGTGCTGAAAATTAGAAAAGCAAATCAAATGCAATCAGTTACATTACTTTAATAAAGTAATTTAAATAGTTACATTACATTTTTAATAGGGTAACTTGTAATCTGTAACCTATTACATTTCCAAAGTAACCTTCCCAACACTGGACATAGCACATAAACATAACATAACAAATATGCAGCTCTTAAAGGAACACTCCATTTTTTGAAAATAAGCAAATTTTCCAACTTCCCTTGAGTTAAATAGTTGAGTTTTACCGCTTTTAAATCCATTCAGCCGATCTCTGGATCTGTCGGTAGAACTTTTAGCATAGCTTAGCATAAATAATGAAATCTGATTAGACTGTGAGCATCTCGCTCAAAAATGACCAAAGACTTTCGATATTTTTCCTATTTAAAACTCGACTCTTCTGTAGTTACATCGTGCATTGCAAATGATATTACGCAGGGCTTGAAAATAGTTCCCAGCATGCTCCTTGTGCAAGCAGGTTGTCATGTTGGCTATGCTGATGGAAGTTTTCAGGCGCTGTGTAAAATCATTGCACCGCTGCACCCATGGCACGGCAGCAAAGTTCCTTGATTATTATGCAGGGATGAGAGTATAGTTCCTAGACATATCGGTCTAGGCAATTGCAACTTTTCATTTTCCTGTCTTAGTACATGATGTAACTACAGAAGGGTCAAGTTTTAAATAGGAAAAATATTGAAAGTCTTTGGCCCTTTTTGAGCGAGATGCTAATGGTCTAATCAGATTCAATTTTAAAAAGTGGAGTGGTCCTTTAATTAAAGAAATAGACATAGCACGTAACATACTATAACGTAACATTCATTGGCAAGTAGAGCCTATGGTCTGATGTGGACGTTCTGTTTAAGGGTTCAGTAATGTGCTAATTACATTAGGTGCTTGCTGAGTAACATGGGGAGCGTAATGAAGGCTAATGTAAATACTTGATCTTTACTTATTCCACCTCGCTAACTCTGCTTAAGGCATACACACCATCTTCTGACAGGGCCAAACAACTGCTGTGAATCACCAGCCAACAACACAAACAGCACTAACCTGCAGTCTGAGTTGTTTGGGATAGATTTATTTTATGTATACAAGTGAATGGAATGTAATAGTTAAATCAAATATGGCCCTGGATAAACATGAAACCTCATAAATTATACACAAAAAAAAAGTGGAACAAGTTCAGGTGTAGAAGAGATTAAACAGCCATCATGCATCCAACAAGGATGAAAATACAAATTTGGGGGCTTTTTTATGAGGGACTATTATGAGCCACTGTAGCCAGGTGCTTAAGCAGTTTTGAAGACCTTGCTATTGTGGACACCTCTCTCTAATAGCAAGGCAAAGCTTGTTTGAATTAAATTATAGAAGAAAAACAAGGCGAGTTTAATGACAGTCCCACAAGCACACAACACGTAACTGTTACATTATCTGTCAAGCCAGTGTTTACCCTTTTCGGTAATTGGAAGGCTTTGATGAGGTTTTATTTGTGACATGCTGTTGCGCTTTGAATCTCTGACCAGTCTCCTCAGCAACAGACTAGTTCAAATTCTAGCAGTGTTTATTAGAACTGAAGATGATGCTAATGATAATTGTCGTATAAATGATGTATAATTACAACATGCATGCAAAATATCTTATCCTGGAATTATATCTTAAAGGTCAGTAAATAAAGTATGCAGTATGCTATTATTTCCATGTTTTGATTATCGTATGGAAAATCCTCAGAGATTCTCATTTTGTGCTCCACTGAAAAAAAATAACAGCAAGTGAAAGTGAGTAAATAATGACAGAGTTTTCATTTCCTTTAATATAATCCATTTGTATAGTAGTTATTTTGAAACTGAATGTCATTCATATGCCTGACAGGTGGCAAAACAAAATATCTCTTTGTATGTATTGCAGAGCGCAATCTCTAAGTTCAAACGTCAACAGGATGCAATAATTGTTCTTAAAATACTGCCATGCAACATACATGAAAGCCCCAAACTGCAGCACATCTTTCTTTGAAATGTGCTTCTTGGTAGTTGCATTGCTTCAAAACCTGATCTGAATTGTTAACCAGCTCCCTTTCCATAGAAAAGAACAACATTTGCATACAGATAACAGCCTTCTGCGGTTTAACACACACACACACACACACACACACACACACACACACACACACACACACACACACACACACACACACACACACACACACACACACACACACACACACACACACACACAGAGCAGGATGGGGAAAGAGAGTGAGCGAGAGGGAGAATAAAACCTTTTCATAAAGAAGTGAGAGTCTAAAGATAGCCCTCCATCTTTTTTCCCTCTTGCTCCTCTCCAATGCACATCCTGGAAATATTCCACTCCTCTGACATGTGCGAGAGCAAGAGAGTGCAGTTGAGTGCTGTCTTCCAGGTGGCCCTATCTCTTCATAAAACGCTGAACCAGAAAGTCCTCTTATCTAACAGAGTACATCCAGATATTTTTTTTATTCGATGTAAGATATTATGTTGATAATGATCCAAGGCTTTCCCGGGGAACGAGGAGAACACAGGCCTCCCTGACTCAGCGACAAAGGCATACGCGTGTTTCTTCAGCTTCTGGAATTGTAAACTCCTTTAAAATAGACTTTTCACACTCAGTAGTTTGTGTAATTTCTCTACTACCAGTATCCAACAGTGCTTATGCATGAATCACAAGATAATAGAGTCTGTGGAAACAACGGTGAAAATCTGTACATAAAAGGCACTTGCAGGGATAGTTCACCCCAAACTTTTGTCATGAATTACTCACCCTCATGTTGTTCCAAACCCGTTCGGAATACAAATTAAGATATTTTTGATGAAATCCGAGAGCTCTCAGACCCCTTCATAGACAACTTTTTAATTAAAACTTTGAAGGCCCAGCAAGGTAGGAGAAAATTAAGGTTGAACCACTGGAGTCACATAAACCATTTTATCTATGTTTTTCCTTCCTTTCTGGACCTTGAATTTGGTAATTAAATTGCTGTCTATGGAGGGCTCAGAGAGCTCTAAATTTAAAAAATATCTTAATTTGTGTTCCGAAGATGAACGAAGGTCTTACAGGTTTGGAACGACAAGAGGGTGAGAAATGAATGACAGAGTTTTTATTTTTGGGTGAAGTAGTCCTTTGAAATGTCACAAAACCCCACTGTTTTAGCCTGGTCGTTTACACCTCAGAGTTGGAAAAAGTAAAAACAAATGGGTGAGTAAAAGCTGTGTAAAAGTGGGAGGGGGAAAGGAGAGACAACAACCAATAAAACTCATACCTGCAATGCACATATTATACAGACCCATGAATATTAAAATATGACCAAAAAAAAATGAGACAAACAAAAAAAAAACACATTAAGTTGAGAGCACCTTGATGCATCTTAAAAATCTAACAACATATAACATCAAACTGCCAAAACTCGGAATAACATTTAAATAATAATATTTCATATTTAATAATATTTTCATTACATTTACGAGAACTACAGTCTCTGAACAAACGACACACGTCAGTTGAAAACGTGGTTAAATATGTGCGTATATACGGTGCTGGTTCATGTTTGGAGTAAATGAAAAATGCCCTTAAAAACTTGAAACGTGGTCGCTTCAGTCTGTATCTGTAATGCGCAATACATCACAGTGATTGGGTTAAAAGTATAAATGCAGAGAACAGGCTGACGTAGAATCGGGCCCGCAGCGAGTCACACACTCCAAAGGGACGCTTATACCTCACAATCCGTGACGTTGCTTCGACTTTGCTTTTTGACCGGAAGAACGAAGTTGCTAAAAATAACCATTTTCCGAGTGCTTTTCAGTGACGTGCAGCTTGTACATATCTGTGCACGTCTCAAAAAATGTGTTTTGGGGTTCCACGACCCTTTAAAAAGTAGCTAAATAAATTATGAGAGCATGAGAGAAAGTTTTCATGTGATCTTCGCATTTCACAACAAAAGTTCAAATCTGTTAATTTTACTAAAAATCTACCCCATCGGCCGTAGCTGAAGAAACACCTATACATGACCTCAGAAACCTGCATGGAACCTGGAGGCAAGGTCCCACTAATGAGCCCAGACGAAGAAGGAAATGATGTGGAGACGAGCCCCATTGCCCGTTCTCTCCAGTAACAAACACACAGCTTTGAAAATGTCATCTCACTTCTGCAGTGGTGACAGTGCCGTCTGCAGTCAAGCGGCCCACCGCTGAGCCAGACACCATGTGTTTAAAAAACTGCATTCGTGACGATCTTTGTCTGTCAACACAACATATCAGCTTCAGGAAAAAAATAGAGGTTAGAGAAATATGTTCCAATAATTTGTGTAGCAGTAACCACACAGGTGTCTGACTGGCACAGGGTCCAAAATTAACACCCAGCAAACAAACACAAGTAGAAAAGCGCTTTTCTGAGTTATTAACCATTTTTAGACACAAAATAAAAAAGGAAGAACGTCATAATGACTGTTTTTGCAGTTATGGGTGCTGTTTAAACAAGGCACAGAGGCTATTTGGAATATGATGTATATGTGTGACGTGTGACGTGTGACATGACCTGCACTGTATTGAATAAACTTACATTTTAGATAACACACACACACACACACACACACACACACACACACACACACACACACACACACACACACACACACACACACACACACACACACACACACACACACACACACACACACACACACACACACACACACACACACAAACACACACACACACACACACATATATATATATATACACACAGTCTCTTTAATACATTTTACTGCGTATACATTTTTTTCAGTGTGTCATTTTGGACCCTTCTAGCATTTCTTACTTCTTTCCTATGGAGTTAAAAGCCACAATATGTCATTTTATATATTAGAGGTCACTTATTCAAAACAAAGTCAAGCTTGATGACACCTGGATTTCACTGAGCTTATATTATGCCGCAGATGACGCTCCCGCTTTTTCTGCTCTAGTGTATGCAGTGCTGTTTTATTATATTTGATACATTATTTGAGTGAGTTGAAAGTTGTTACAATGCTTCTCTGTGCGTTTGCTCAGCGGCTAGATACTTGTTGCACACTGCAGTAAGCTAGATCAATAGTAGGCACGGTAAAACATGGTACACGCGGTAAATCAAGAAAACCAGATTTAAACAATAAGACTAAGTGTGTTGAGCTATATAACAACGGTTTGTTTTCTGTCAAATAATGCATTGCAACAGTTGATCATCTGTCTAATAAAACACACAATATATTAAAGCGTCTTTGGTGTTTCCATGGTTTCTACTAAATAAAACTGAAAATCAAGGTTAGTATAATGTTTGATAGGCGAAGCACGGACACTGTCCATGTCCTGGTTAATTTCTCTGGATTTAAACATTCTTGGAAACATTTGGGATAATGCAAATCAACAAAATATATAACATTGTTCAAGTGGGTTTTGGTTATTTGAAAAAAAATATTGTGCCTTTAATGTATTCTCACAGAGTCAAAAATGACGGGAAAAAAATAAAGAAAACAGAGAAAAGAAAGGGAAAAAAAGAGAGGGGGGGGGCATGTCACTTATTGTCATGTCACTTATTGTGGACGACCTTTTGAACTTGAGGTGGTGTTTTTACACCTCTGCTCACTTATAACAGTAACCTCACTATTGCTCTTATTATGTTGACTTGATCATCTTGCCACACTGCAGTGAAACCAAACAAAACAAGCTTTGATCTCAGATTACACTACTATCTTTCATAATAATGGGACAGTCAGCCCCAAAACTATTCAGACTGTCTGCCTGCATCCTTAAGTTTACAGTCTCTGCAGATCCAGAACTGCAGGGGGAACAAAAAAGAAAAAGAAAAGAAAAAGTTGTCAAGGCTTCACTATGCTGAAGGGCATACTAGCAAAATAGACAAAGCAACATCACAACATTAACCAACCTAACTAGCAACATTTTAAGTGTTCCATAAATGAGGGATAATGTACAACTACAGCCAGTCATTAGTTGAAATAACAAAAAAAAAAGGTTGAGACTTTTCCGTCCGCTAGAGGTCGCCTATTCAAACCAAAGGCGTATTTTGATGACGCCAAGTTTGAGTGCAGAATCTCGGGACATGTGGTCTTCACCTCACAGCTGGTGGAAAGGGACTCGGGCAGAAATCATGTTCATGGATGCAATTATTAACGTTACTGTAGTATGAAGCAGAACGGACCGAGTGTTGTGGAAGCTGAGCAAGGCCGCTGGAGCGATTGGTAGATGAACGCAACACGCCTCGTGAGCAGCAGGACTTTTATTATGCTACTTTTATTATTTCCGGTCATGAGTATGAGGTAATGCAACTCTGACACTGCTAAGAGTAAAGCATTTCTGTAAAATAAAACCGAAACCGAGGGTAATGCAGATATGACACAATTGACAGGCGACTCCCTCACACCCGTCCCTGGTTCCTTGGTTAAAATAGCAATTTTCTCACAATTTACAAATAGTTGGAAACATTTGGGATATTGTAAGTACTCAATTGAACAAAATATATAACACTGGCCTAGTGGTTTTTGGATATTTGACTGAAGTGTTTTTAAATAAAAAAATGAAAGGATAATGCAAAAATCCATGTAAAGCAAATCCATAACATAGTGATGTAATACATCCATTAATTCATTCATGCCACTCATATTCATACAGTATAGAGCATACTTTTTTAACAGTCACAAAGTAAATTCAAATGTCAAGAGACTGCAGAATGTCATGATTGACCAATCAGAATCAAGTATCAAGTATTCCAGGAAATCTTTGCAATTGCTGTTATTATACATTTCTGCACTAAGAGATTAAATCAGAAATTGATTAATAAATTAGAGGATTCCCTCACCCAGACGAGATCTGTCTGCAGACCAGAGTGATGATCCTTTATTATTTGTACACAACCATGCAAGACATGCCAGAACTCCAAACTTTTCCCCCCACTGTTTGGCAAAGCGACGTTTGTGGAGAGGCTCCTGTCTGTCTGTCAGTTCTGTCAGATGCTTTTGGTGAAAGAGCAGAAAAACATGAGATGAGGTGTCAAAGAGGGCATGCAAGACGTTAAGGGAACAGTATTGAATGCTATCTCAGGGGCCACAACGGTTAACCATGTTTGACAGCTGCAGCGGCTCAAGCCTGTACCTGAGTCGCTCCAGCCAATCAGAACCCTCGTGGCCGCATCTGAACCTGCGGCCAGTGAAGCGCCGAAAAAGAGTGTAAGTGCATTCTGACACCCTCCCAGATTAAATGTCACAGAGTGTCACTGGGTCCTAATGCCCCACAGTCCTTCACTCATGGGTTGGATATGACTATCGACCCATCACTGCTGTTCCACAGACGTCTCATGATTGTCTTTGTCTTTTTGCCCTCCTGTCTCAGGACAATACACTGTAGAGAAATCCCTTTATACCTCCCAAAAAAAAAGCAACAATTTGAAGAAAGATATTACCAAGCTCTTAGAAATGAACAAATCTTGCTTTATCATAAAAAGGTCAAATTGTGTAATATATTAAGAGTCTGGCATGCTAATAAGCAACTAGTTAAAGGTGCTCTAAGCGATCCTGGGTGGAGTAACTTCATGTTGACGTTCGAAGTGTTGTCAAACAAAACCGAGGCTAGCTAGAATCTCCCTCCCCCTCCGTGCTTCATGAAACAGTCATGAACTCCGCCGGAGTTCTTGGCCCCTTTCGAAGGCTTTTCCGATGTAAATTCGGGACTTTGCGCTTTCCTTCTCCTTTTCCTTTTTCGTTGCAAGTTGTTCATCAGTACGTCGTCTCTTCGGTCGTGTGTCGGCCATATCAAAATCATATAATTCGAACTTCCCTCTTTATGCTTCTCTCTTCTTACACCCCCTTCATGTGCACGCGCACTAACCCCAAACCTCCACCCCCAAATCATTCTTGTCGGTTATTGGCTGGAGCACTGTTCATTATATTTTGTTGTCCAGACTGCACAAGTGTGTTTTTGTTGCTGTTTGTGGAGCTTGTGCTGACTACAGAGACCGCGTTTTTTTTACAGTGTGTTCAGGGGACAGGCAGATAGTGAGAAGATGTTTGCTGTATGTGACAAAAAAAATGTTTTGGCCTAAAAAACGTGTGACATCGCTTATAGCCCCTTTAATAGTGAGAATTTAACCCTAAAATAAAGTCACAAAAAGAAAGGCAGGTCCCAGGCAATCAGTCAGACGTAAAACGAGGAGAAGGAATGAATTAAAAGCCTTTATTTAGTATGGCTTAAATCATCTTTAAAAAAAATACAAGAGCCAACATGTTTCGACCAACAAATGGTCTTCTTCAGGGCAGAGCAACACAAAGAATGAGAATGACATCAATTACGAACTATTTAACTCTACCTGAGCGCCAGGTTGAACCTTTTGCAGCCTAAAATAAAGTGTTATCAATAACTATTCCTGTGATGGCAAAGCTGAATTTTAAGCATCATTACTCCAGTCTTCGCAGTCACATGATCCTTTAGAAATCATTCCAATATGCTGATTTAGTGCTCAAGAAACATTTATGATTATCATCATCACAGTCGAAAACAGTTGTGCTGCCCAACATTTTTGTGGAAAACATGAGGCTTTTTTTCAGAATTCTTTGATGAATACAATATTCAAAGGAACAGCATTTATTCTAAATAAAAATCATTATAAATATATTTTTCCACTGCGTGCAGAATTATTAGGCACGTTGATTTTCTGATCATATTTTTTTCCAGGCACATTTTACCAATTCCAAACCACATTAATCTTAATAACTACTATTCATTTAGTTTTTAATAATTTATAATTGGTATATTGTTCATGAAGGCTGTAAATGAAAAATGCCTTATATTCAAGTGAGGCATGTTTTCTTTTACAGATAAAATGAGAAGGATACAATACTAATGCAATACTAGAAATTGCAGTTAAGGCATGACTATTGGACTGTGAAATGCTCATTCTCAGGAATGCTCAGGAATTGGTAAAATGTGCCTAAAAAAAAAAAGACCAGAAAATCAACGTGCCTAATAATTCTAATTTTTCTCCCAAGGAACTGCAGGAGAAACACCTGAGGCCCAAATGAGAAAGTTGATACTTCATTGAAACAACTAAAAACTAAAAGAAGAACCGGTTTTCTTTTCCCATGTAAGAGGCACTTTGATACACAGCAGGCCATTTCTGAAGTATCAACCGTTATATCAATGAAAATAGTTGCTCAACAACATCCAAGACATCTCTATAGAATGACTCTATTTGTAACAAAAATAAAAATCAATAAATGTGTAACAGACACGAAAGGATGGCTGGTAAATGAGAAATGGATTCTGTATTGCACTTCTAGAGTCATTAACGTAATGGATGCTGAATTACAACACCCATAACCGACAAAACCTCTTCACAAATGCTATCTGTTACTCTAACTCACTCTCTCTTCTTTCTGTCAATGCACGTAAGGAAAAGAGACAGTTTGTCTATAGATCTGGAACTGATAAGGGCAAAATAAAAGCATATCACTGCCAAAACGAATCTCTATCAGGAAACGACATCAACGGAAGACTTATTCATGCCAAACAAGTATCAGTAGGTATCGGCAGTGAATATCTAAACAGTAAAAGTCACAAGTTGCCAGCTGGCTGCTGAAGACTTTGACAAGTTAACTACTTTGGTCTGTCAATCAAATGCCTCTACAAAGAAAATATTCTGATCTCACTGGCCGAGAAAACTCACCTTAAATGGCTACAAATCTTCTTTCAGGCAATCTAGAGAAAACACAAACCTGAAAACAGTCGATACTAATGTTTAAAGATATA
Source organism: Gobiocypris rarus (assembly GCA_023029165.1). Classification (NCBI taxonomy): domain Eukaryota; kingdom Metazoa; phylum Chordata; class Actinopteri; order Cypriniformes; family Gobionidae; genus Gobiocypris; species Gobiocypris rarus. The sequence goes on along the minus strand of CM040931.1, from coordinate 36,083,738 downwards.
AACAGCACACTGACGCCCTAAAAAATAACCCCCTGAAAATCAGCGCCAGAAAGAACAGCCGCATAGTAAAAACAACATCTATCAATTAAGCATGCTTTCTCCTGCCACTCTTTGAAGATGCATCACAAATTCACATTTGTTTTGCTCTTGCATCATAAATGAATCATAAGGCAGCCATTCCCGTTTGATTGTATTAGTATTGCAAAAATGGATGGATTCTGATGGGTTCTGTTGCTTCAAAGGCGCCCATCTAAAAGACTTCAGGCAGGCTTGGAAATGCACAAATCTAGCAGGCTCTTAAAAATTTAAACAGAGACAGAGACCTTCTTCTGGGACCGCCTGTCAAACCTGTCCTAATATGTGAGATACACAAACAACTCGCATTGCAGGCTTTGCTCTCAGACCCCGAGAACAGCCGATCTCGGCTTTATTACCTCAGACAAACACACACTCACACACTTCATATGGACATAGACACAGGTTTACATACACACCTGTGCACATCATACAGATGCACACGCAGAGCGCCGCAGTCGGCCAGCTCTTTATAACTCACTGAAAGAAATACTGTAAAACGCAGTCTGAGATCAGAACGGATACAGTTTTTAACTCAACAAGACAAATCTTGAGTGAAATACCATTTGACAGCTTGGGAATTCAGGCAGAAAAACGGGGTATTTGGATTATTTGACATTAAGTGTGTTTTAGCGTTTCATTCGTGGGACAGAGAACATTTTGAATTTTGAATCAGTTCAAGAGTTGGAATTTAAGTTGAAATGACAGGAAAAGGAATCTACCGATTTGCAGTTCAAAGAAAGGCAAAAAAAAATTGGGTTCAACAAAATAGGTATGAACATTAAAAGTGTATCATTATTATCAATTATACATTCATTTAAATAATGTATTTTTGTATGAATTAATTATTAGATTTTCTGGAAATTCCCATATGTTGTATGTGTGATGTGTATGTTCAAACATAATACAAATAAATCAAATAAAATGATTTAATGGCACAGTTTATCCTGAAAATACCATTTCCAACTTTAAAGGACTATATTACAAGACATGCTCTTCGCATTTAAATTAGGCAAATGAATAATGATTATAAGAATAAAGAAGAATATATAATACAAATATAATTAATAATACAGTGAATTACTAATAAATTATAATATTTCTGTAAATACCCCATACATTGAGACATTTTATGGGTAATTCATACAGAATAACCCCGATAATAAAATCAAGTAATACATTCAATGAAATAAACATTTAATTTAATTTATAAGAAAGACTTTCGATGGTTAGTCAAATTGTTATATTACAAGACATGCACTTTGCATCTAAATGAGGTGAACGGATTAACTGTTCATCTTTATTCACACAAGCTCATTTAAAAAGAATACAAACATAAAATCCTAAACCAAAGAGACATCATTTTACAAAAGCAGATGCCTCATTAGTTGGCCTGTATTTTTACTGGTGCTGTAAAACAGCAGGCTGACCGGGTGAATGTGTGCTGGGGTGGGTCATGAGGGGACCATTAACATTGACTGTTAGATTCAGCTCATGGCTTTCATTGAGCGTGACCGAATCTTTGTCGGAATGAGAATGCTGACAGCCAAACGCTGAGCTTATACGAGACGTACAGCTGGGAGACTGGCATCTTTCAATGATGTGGCAGTTCCTAGTGCCCACAAGGGACTCCTCACCAAACAAGCACAACACCACATGTCTATAAACAAATCTCACTCTCTGGGAAAACTGCCCCCAACCCCTAGATGCATCCAGGAATGATACAAAACCAGCTGTGGGGAAAGGACGATGTCCCTTTAAAACATCTTGATGGATGAAAAAATGACACACAAAGAAAGGTCAGTAATTTTCACTTCAGGTTGAATTTTGAGGTATAGCTGGGCGGTGAGATGTAGACGAAAGGTCTGAGGATAGGCTTTATTCATAGGGCACAAATTTTTAGGTTTACAAAACCACACAGACTAAGTAAGCAACACGACCTGAAGCCAAAAACAGGCAAACCAGGCCTCAGAGCAGCCAGACGATCTATCCACCCCCCTGCCTGGCCTTCACTGGCAACCCACTGGCCATTAATCCCCTCTGTTATAAAAAAAAAGTACTTTCAGAGGCTTCGTGGGACGCCCAGACAGGCTGCTTGGTTTTGATCAGCTTCCTAAGAACCGATACTGACTGTTTAGCCAAAGCATTGAGGGTGCCAACATCCCGCAAAACATTTACCCATAGTTACTGCTTTGAATTACCTTCAATTATCATTTACCACTAAAAGATTTAGAAACCTTTTATTTTTTCCACAGAAAAAAAGCAGGTATCAAACAGCTCTAGGTAACACTTCTCTCAGGCTATACGTGAAAAGATTACTGTGTTTATGAGGTAATAAAATGTAATCCATGAGCACTCTGAATCCATAATGGATAAAGGTGGGTTCAAAGAGCTAACATTCCTATTCATGGGAAAAAGCCTTGGGATTGGCAGCACCTCCTTTTCTCCTTCTCATCCCATGAGATTTTATGATTACTCTGAGTGCTAGAGACGCAGAGAAGTGAAAATTACATATTCCTTATCGAGGGCTACTAGAGGAGAGGCAGTCGATTCAGGTGCAGCGTGGAAGTTGATGATGAAAAGGCGTTTATGCTCTGAGAGTTTTCTGTCAGACATGAATAAACTACTTCTTTTAACATTTCATGTTAAATAAAACATAAGATTGAGAGTTCTCAAATATTAGTTGTAAACATATGTTTTTTTTATTTTCTATGAATCTTGTGAACGGATCATTCTTGTTCACTTCACACAGGCCGATATTGAGTAATCTGTTTTTGAATGAGTCTTGTGAATGAATCATTAACCGCGTTTCCACTGTCGGTGCACGCCAGGGCGAGTTGCGTTTCCACTGTAATTCCCGTGCTTGATTGGGCCTTGTCGAAGCTTCCTTGGGGCCGACGGCCTGGGTTTTGGCCCGCCAAGTACCTTGGTCCAGCTCGGGCTTGATGAGTGGTTATGAACTGGTAAATCTGGAAACGGCAGTGCCGTGGGCTCAGATGATTTCAAATACCAGCATTAAAGGACAACTCTGGTGAAATATGAACCTAGGGGTAATTAACACATGGTTACCGAGCAGATGGTTCTTAAAACAGATTAGCTTATAACGCTAGTGATGAACTGTGACTTGGAATCTCACACAAGTATTCCAAGTCACAGTTCATCACTTAGCACAGCGTTCGTGGCTCGACTCGTCGAGACTGTTTTCCAAGATGGCTCCTGTCTGTCTTTATAAAGTATCTTCTTATTAAGCTGTTTGTACACTTACAACGTTCTCAATGCTTCGGTTTGCATGTAGGGACCCTCATTATGCTACCGTGTTAGTGTGAGGCTATTTTGAGCCTTATTAGTGGTATTAACTAGCAATTTAATTGTACGTAGTCTGTGCCCCATAAACTAGCGTTATAAGCTAATCTGTTTTAAGAGATAAAACTCTTTACATTTGCTTCCCAGAGAACGATCTGCTCGGTAACCATGTGTTAATTACCCCTAGGTTTATTTTTCACGGGAGTTGTCCTTTAAATTATTAAAGGATTAAAATAATTTTAGCTCAAAATTCACTTTCAGACAGCAGCGAGTGTTTGAATAACTTCTGTTTGTGGTCCAATGTGGATTCTGATCACCGTATAAGGCATAAACATTGATTTGCCATGCCAAAGACATTTGCGCTAACCATTACCACATGGTAAACACGACTGCTTGAAGAAATCAGAAATATCATACAGGCTATCACAATCGTGTATTTATTTGATCTGTCAGTGTGTCTTGTCTCTTTATACCAGACTGTCTGATCTCCATATTTAGCTCTGCATGCCATAAAATATATGTAGAAGTGATCATGGTTTTAGTGTTTTTTGGACGTTGGAAACTCAGCATGGTTTTGGGCTCGGTGCTACAGGTCCGAGGCTATTAGCCCGGCCCAGGCCAATGAAAGCCCTTGCTCTCACTGGCCCGACAGTGTAGACGCGGCTATTCTTGTTTGTGGTTTTTAGTTTCAGAAGACTTGGACTACATCACAAAATAATCATAAAGATGATTTTAAGGCACTTTTTTCTGTCATTTCGTGTCTCCAGACATTCTTATTATCTACAAAAAGAGCAGTCTGCCAGCACATCCTTTAGAGGTTCATCTTTAGTCTCCAAGAAAAAAAAGTCATACAGGTTTGGAATAACAAAAGGGTGACTAATGATGACCATTTTTTTCCTTTTTGGGTGAACTATTCCTTTAAAAACGATTTCTTTAGCCTTTTAGTAGACATGCAAATTAATAAATCACACAAGAACAAAAGTCTTATAAAATTAAATGAATCCAAAATGTAATTAATTTGAACGATTTAAAGACTCACAAAGACAAAACATAAAATGGTATTAAGACTTAACCTACAGAAAGCGCTCTACATCAACCAGTCATTGAATCTGAATGAATGGAAAATGGAAACATTTTAATCTGAGAACCTGAGATGAATCTTGGATGAATAACTAATAAATATAAAGATGCTGTAATGTGTGTAAACTTGTATTTAAGTTTAGAAAGTCCAAATTGAATATTTTTGAAGGAGAGCACTGTATAATGGACAAAGCTTTTTTCGAGTTCTTCCAGTTTATTGCCCGCTGACCTCCCTTTGTTTCAGGTTCACAACAGTGACTATGGCAACCATGGCTTCGAATGGTTTTGTGTAGAGGAAATGCCACAGCATGTTGGTTTAAAGGTGTAGAGCAGTGGTTTTCAAACCTGTCCTGGAGGACCACCAGCCCTGCACATTTTGTATGTCTCCCTATATCAGACACACCCATTTCAGGTTTTGCAGTCTCTAGTAATGAGCTGATGAGTTGTAGCAGGTGTGATAGATGAGGGAGACACAAAATGTGCAGGGCTGGTGGTCCTCCAGGACAGGTTTGAAAACCACTGGTGTAGAGGACAGAGAGAGAGAGAGAGAGAGAGAGAGAGAGAGAGAGAGAGAGAGAGAGAGAGAGAGAGAGAGAGAGAGAGAGAGAGAGAGAGAGAGAGAGAGAGAGAGAGAGAGAGAGAGAGAGAGAGAGAGAGAGAAAGACAGAGAGAGAGAGTAAAAGAGAACACTAGTAAGTTAATTGTCTTCCATATGCGCTTACAAAGTGGCACAGCAGCAGTGATTTGGCCTCCGTCAACCCATGCAATCTCACATCCTGTTCTGATGTGCAAATATGGAAATGTATAAAGTGCTGATTCTAGCCAGTATCACAAAGGATGTTCAAACTGGAGGAAAGGTCAGAGGCAGCGACTGCACAGACCAACTGTCAATTTATAGATGAGTCCGTCTTAAGTACACAGACAAGTTAATTAAGTTTGGACATTGGGGTCCCATTATAAGAGCATGCGTAGGTGAGACTCACACATGAACTTATAATATAATGTACCATGTAAAAACTTAACATATTTGAGCAATATCACATGAGTAGCTGTGCGATATGGCTGTATATCAACACGGCTGTGATTCGGCTGTAGGTAATCACAGCGTGCTGATATACAACCATATTGCACGACTACGAGTGTGATATTGCGTTTTTACAACAGTTCGACGGCACAAGTGTGTAATTATGTAGATGCCTCATTCGACCGATCCGCGCAGGCACTAATGAGAAATCTATATATATATCTATGATCGTGCCGGTTTGACCTTACTAGACGGAAGTAATGACATAAATACTGTTGGGTTTCTCACAGAAACTGATCGGTTTGTGTATTAAGACATCAATGTGTCGTCACTAGCAGCAGGGTTTTTGTCTAAGCATGATTTTTTTACCTCTTATAGAATTGTTACCAATTCACATGCAATATGACTGGCAGACTGCAACGTTGAAGTTAAAAATCTTAATTTGGGTTCTACTGAAGAAACAAAGACACCTACATCTTGGATGCCCTGGGGGTAAGCAGATTAACATTACATTTTCATTTTTGGGTGAACTATCCTTTTAAAGGACAACGTATACTTTACATTTTACGTGTGGCGCGTATTTTGTCATAAGAAGAGTACGGGTATACTGAACTGCCGTATTTTGCAAGTATGTCTGAGCAGGTTAGTAATAGGAGTTACCAGATCAGAGGGCAGTTTTCCCACTGTGTTACCTGATTTGTCGACGTCACAGTGTGGGTAGGGTTTAAGGGTGGGGTCGGGTGAAGGGGATCATTTTCATTGCGTGATTGATTTATAAACACCCATCAGTTTGAAAACACCCACAAATTTACAAACGCCCACTTTTGTTCCACGAAGACCTCATACTCATATTTTTGTAACCGCGCGTACTTTATGCGCATTACATTTTTTTGCAGTATTGACAAGAGTTGTAACTCGTGGCGAGAGATGCTCAAAACTGCGCATACATCGAACATCTATGTACGTGTACGAGTCAAAAGCACTATACTTTGTAAGGCTGTGCGTTTGAATGTGCACATACGCTCGTGAAAGTATACTTTCGGCTTCACTTTTAAAAGTTAAGGGGATTTCCATGACATCACTAAAACATCGTCCTTGCTCTGACCAGACTCATATATAACGACAGTCTTTGCCGCCTTCTAATGGCGTAATAATGTAACTTTCACTATTGGACTGTTTCTATACCAAATAAAGCAGATTATTTATATAAAATAATATTTATTGAACAATATTTAAATTAACAACAATAGCCATTATAAAAGACAATAGGAAATAAACACAAGCAAACAATTCAGTCAAACGTATAAAATCAGCGCTCTTGTACAGGATTCAAGTTAAATATAGTTAACTTTGCCTTTAGCCAAATTATTTTTTCTGTGGAACAAGTAATAGATTAATAAGACTAAAGATTGCCAGTTTGATATACCCCAAATTAATTATATATCATGTATAACCACAATTGCAAATATTTTTAAAATAGGCGCTTTACACTCTAAAAAATTCTGGGTAAAAAACAACCCAATGTTGGGTCAAATATGGACTAATACACCAATTGGGTTGTTTTGACCCAGCGATTGGATTGTCTTAAGCACATACCGCAAGTTAAAACAACAAAACCCAGCATTTTTTTGAGTGTATGAGTCACATGTCTAAATAACTATTTTTGCCTAAAAAACGCTTAAAACTACATTTCGTAACACAGCAACAGTAGTATTTGTAAGAAATATAGTGGATTTGCTTGGCCGCCATGACAGTCGACGCAAGTGGAGTGATACAAACGGTGAAACGGTCCCAGTGCCGTTACTGCGGGAATATCGCACAGCTGGAAAAGGCTCTCAGCCAATCAGATTAATATAATATAATATAATATAATATAATATAATATAATATAATATAATATAATATAATATAATATAATATAATATAATATAATATAATATAATATAATATAATATAATATAATATGGTACTTTATCAGTGGCAGTATGCCATAACCTTTCAAAATTAGAGATATTGTGGGCAACAAAGTAAAGTCTGACAGGCATAATGCAACAAACTCTGTTTCAGATATATCATGTTTACTATTCTATAATAAAACCACTAAACAAACAGGAAGCTGCATAAAAAGGCTCTCAGTCCCTGGAACAAACAGATGCATCTCAGTCATTCCAGCGAGCCAGGAAAGATGTCCTTTTCTTCACCATCTGACCAGCAGCATGGCGCTTTCACAGCAAACCATTCCAATTTACAATGACACTGTAATGTTCAGTGCTCCCATTGCCCATGTTTCCTTTAGTTGGCTAATTTAGTTCATGGTTCGCAACTGCACTTCCTATGGGGGAACATGGCAACAAGCGAACACACTGGACGGATACTGAACCACGCACTCCCGCACAGCAAGACAGCAGCTTTAAATTCTTCTGCTAAACACCCGCTGCTGTTGAAGGCGACAAATTTGTGGCAGGACGTCCAAACCATTACATTTCCTTGACAACCTCCGCACGGAAACAAAACATAGCCAGGTGGGAATGCCTTACTGCTGTGAATAAACATTATTAGCTATTTTGCAAAGTAGAAAATGCTCAGTCTACTGTGGTCAGCTTAATTGAAAATGTTGTACCACAGGGAAAAAGAAAACAGAGTTAAGAAAACACTGACTGATTTAAAAAAAAAAAAAAACAGTATAGAGAACAAAAATGGTACAATATGCCGACACAATAGGCCATGGATAATAAGCCAAAATAGAAATCTCTATTGTGTAATATCCCAATTGGAGTTTTTCCAGTCTCTTCATGTAATCTTTTCTCGGAGGTCATTCGTTCAAAACACAGCGAAAATACTCTAATTGAGTAATTACATCCAGCTGTGGCCAAACTATCTGGTCCGTTCATTTAATACTACTAAACAAAAGGCATAAATTATGCAAGGCGGCGTGCTGAGTTCCCTGCCATTACATCTAAGCTTCGGAGCATCAAATAGAGCTATTTGAGAAGTTTAAGCAAGGCTTTGCCCATTAACACGAATAGATCCTAATGGCTAGACAAATTGGGCTCACGTGTGACAGCTGTGATGGATGATCTTGACAATGATATTTTGAGTGCAATATTTCCACAATATTACTCACAATTAAGAGGTAGCGATTCAACCGGCGGCACTCATCAAGGGTGTGCGAGAAGCTTGAAACGCGAGTCTCGCAGCTCTAACAAGGTCAATAAGCATGCAGGCATAAAAAAGACAATTCCTTTCGCAATGCGGTGCTGGAATTTGTTGTACCTCTGAAGGTGTTTCTGACAGCTGGAGCTCTCCTGTTTGAGAAGGACCAACTGTTTAAATACGATACTTCATAGAGACCAAACCAAAGCATTTCTGTCACATTACAAAGCTTATTTAACCGGATAGATATTTGACAAATAATTTAATTGTTTCTGAACAGAAATAAAGGAATATCACAGGCCTGCAGTGGTACAAGAGTCAAGTGTGGAGATTTGAAGAGTTTCCAGTTTTCAACAACGTGTTTACACTTTCAAGCGTCAGCTTTGAGGATCAACAATACATTTCAGGGGTGTATCCAGTGCCCGTTGTTCTTTCACAACTCTTAGTGGAGTATTTAGTATATCTTAAAATGAATAAATTTATGATGTATTAAAATATGCACACACACAGTATATATATGTAAGGGATCATGTACGTTGAGCCTATTGTTATCGCAGAATAAACCCCAACAGAGTGAGCAGGATAAAGTGGTTTATTCTGCAATAACAATAGGCTAGGTGTGCCGCTTGCCACATTAAATAGTTACTAATTAGACACAGAATATTGACCTTAAAGGGATAGCTCCCCCAAAAAGAAAAACTATCCCATTAGGACTGCCTTCCACTTAAATTAAAAGTTAATTTTTTAAAGCCTATTAAAGGTTGAAATTTATAGCTTTTAATTATACTGTAATGTTGAATGTCTATCAATGTTTAAAGAATGATAGCTAGTGGTTGTAATCAGGGTTGCCAGGTTTTCACAACAAAACCCGCCCAATTGCAACTCAAAACTAGCCCAAAACAAGCCCAATAGGGTTTATAGGGGGTTCCCTGGTCAAAAAAATACATTTCTGGCGCTAAATATAACATTTTTGGTGTCACTTCAACCCGCGGACATGAAAAATAGCCCGCGGCAACGGTGTTAAAGTAGCCCAATTCTGAGGGAAACCCGCGGACCTGGCAACACTGGTTGTAATTGGTACTGCAGTCCAAATTCTAAATATTGTTTGCTCCGCCCCCTCCTCATCAGACTTCACGCGGGTTGCCAGTTTGAGGACATGCAACAGGAACGAGCGCAACTGACAATGGAAGGCGAGGAGACTTACACGAGTTGATTGATCCACGTTTAATGTGCTTTTTACGATGCCAAGGCTTTTTAGGTCAGATAGAATCTGCGATCTCTGACGCAGATTGTTTGCTGGATTCCATGTCAGCATTACGCTGTTTTCCACCAACAGGCAGCCTGGGGTGTGAAATTCTATTGACATTCAGACACAAAACGCACATTTCAAAGTAGAATAACTGGCTGCAACATTGTTTTTCGGAGAAACAAGTATGTGAACTTAGCATGTTTCCTAAATGTCTGCCAACATATTATGGCATTTTTATGCTTTTGTACAGTCAAAAACTTACATACAGCACCTTTAAAAAAATCTATTTCATTGAGACATAATAAGTAGTATTAGTATCAGTGATACTCACATTCCTTCATAAAAAGATGCCATTACAACAAATATTAGAAAACAACAACTGAAGACATTCAGAATCCAACATAGCGTTCATTTCCAGTTTAGAATATTTACCAATTCTCTAGTTTTGTTGTGACGTTTAGCATCGCATTGCACAGACATGGGGTCTGACACTAATATGTTTTCAGTGACCCTCTGTGTAAATATTTGCTCCTATCCTGATATGTTACATATGCTTTCTGCCCACATCAATGTGTTTTGGAAAAAGCACGATTTCTGTGATGTGACCAAACATGATAGTTCAACACACACATATTTTGACCTAAGTGGACGAAAAAAGCTAGAGCCAGTGTCATTATAAATCATCTTGGCAAACAAAAGCAACAGATTAATAGATAATCTTGGTGGACTTCTCAGAGTTTTCTAGCGTTTCCTGCTCTGAAAGGTTAATTGGGACTGGGAGAGAGAAGTGAGTCACCCACAAGGCCAGATTTCAAGCGGCAGTGACATTCTTGACTGTTATGAGGGAGCCGAGTGTGTGTGTGGGTAAGACGTCAGTACGGTGTGGAGGGAGATGGAGAGAGACGGCGAGAAAGAGAGCAAACAGAAGAGAAATACACACACAATAAATGATTATTTTGCCAGACAACATTCCTCCTGAGAGAGGGAATGAGAAAAAGACAAGGAGGACAAGGGAGGGACTGTGGGGGTGAGAGGGACAGATGGCAGGCTTGAAAGCAGAAGATGTAATAATGTGGAGAACAGGAGGAAAAAGCAGACTGTCAGGGGTTTCTCTGGGATCTGCCCGATGCTTTATTTCTCACACAGAGCCGTATGATTAGGTTGCCGGTCCCGGGCTGTCAAATGACAACCTTCCTGGAGAAGGACGTCTGGCTTGGAGGAGACAGCTCATAGGTGAAGAGGACACACATTAGGCTTTGAGCGTGACCTATGAGGTTGATTCATCACGAAACGCAGGATTAGTCAACTATGACAGAACGGCTTAGTTTAGCCAAGCTGACCTTTAAACTGCACTTCTCTTTATGCATATGCATGTTTGATGGAACCTGAAGTCCACATGTAATGTTAGTTGTAGTTTCATGCTGCAATTCAGTTGTACAGAAAGAGTGGAGAGACTTTTATGGATGCACAATATATCTGTACCATATGTGGCAGTAATGCATAATTTTTGCATCTTTATTTCCTCTCTTTCTATATATTAGGTACACGTGGTAGTAAGGGATTGGACCCCCCTTTGCTTTTAGAACTGCCTTTTCTCATTGTCATGTTCAAGAAACCAGTTTGAGATGATTTGAGCTTTGTGATGCATTATCCTGCCGGAAGTAGCATCAGAAGATAGGTGCAATGCGGACATAAAGGGATGGACATGGACAGCAACAGTACTCAGGTAGACTGCGCGTTTAAACAATGCTCAATTGGTACTAAGGGGCATAAAGTGTGCCAAGAAAAGATTCCCCACACCATTACACCACAACCACCAAACTAAACCGTTGACAAAAGGCAGGATGGATCCATGCTTTCATGTTGTTTACACCAAATTTTAACCCTACCATCTGAATGTTGCAGCAGAAATTGGGACTTGTTAGACCAGGCAACGTTTTTCCAATCTTCTATTGTCCAATTTTTAGTGAGCCCGTGTGAACTGTAGCATCAGTTTCTTGTTCTTAGCTAACAGGAATGGCACGGTGTGTCTTCTGCTGCTGTATCTGCTTCAAGTTTCAATCTGTTGTGTATTCAGAGGTGCTCTTCTGCAGACCTCGGTTGTAACAAGTGCTTATTTGAGTTATTGTTGCCTTTCTATCAGCTCAAACCAGTCTGCCCATTCCTCTCTGACCTCTGGCATCAACAAAGCATTTTCACCCACAGACTATTCTCTGTAAACCCTATAGATGTTTGTGCATGAATATCCCAGTACATCAGCAGTTTCTGAAATACTCAGACCAGCCCATCTGGCACCAACAACCATGCCGCATTCAAAGTCAAATAAATCACCTTTCTTTCCCATTCTAATGCTCAATTTGAACTTCAGCAGATGTGTACTTGACTAAATGCACTGAGCTGCTGCCATGTGATTGGCTGATTAGATATTTGGATTAACGAGCAGTGCATCCCTATCTGAATAGTCAAGTATGATGACTTAAAACTCTAAATGACTTAAAACTCCGATAAGGTCTATTGACAAATCATTAAACATTTTATATGCAATATTATATATCATACTTCAGTCAGATCCTCTCCCTCTATCTGGTCCCCCCAGGGTCGCCATCAAGAGGGGCACTCGTGAGCCATATCCCCCACCCCACTCTAAAAAAGGTTGTTGTGCCCTTATCTGTCAGTTACATTTGGTTGTAGTCCACGCAATGTCAGTGGAGGCAGCTGTGAAGGATTATTATTTTTTGAACGCCTTGTACAAATATTGTAAGAAGCCCACAACAAATACAAAGGTGAGTGCCTCAAACGGATTCTTGAAAAAAGGTGGACAGGCCATTTAGTTACCGTGTTTCAATGAGATCACATTTCTTCTGACTGAAATTGATTCTGTAAGAGCCCATGGTCCAGAGCTGTGAATGTAAGCTATTGGCCTGCTGAGAGAACACTGCACTTTACTTCCTGTTCATTGCAAACCTTGTGCATGAAGTGCTTGCATTGTTGTATACACCAAATAAGCTTCAGCAGACAGAGGACACTGACCTTTGAACAGGTTTGGGCATTGTGGCCAGTGCAAAAGAGTGTGTGCAGAAACTTTGTTGTGATGAGGGATTTACAAAAGTGAGGGAGAAAGCCACGGCTGCTGCCAATGCATTGCTGAGATCCATGACCCCAAAGTGAAGACACACAGCAAACAAAAATATGGGCAATTACTTAGCGGAAGAAGCAACGGGTCAAGAAGATGATGACATAAAAACAGAACTCTACAGCACTGTGGATTCATAGGTTGGAGAAATGGATCAGTGATTTGGTGAACGTAACACTCATCTGTACCGCACACTGGTTGCTCTGATCGAGAGTGATTCATTTCTGGATCTTGAGACTGTGAATCATATCATGGACCTGAAACAGTCACCAATTTTTGATTGGTGAGTCAAAACACTTTTTGAGGTTGCAAAAGGAATCAAATACAGATGGGAGGAACTGGACCACAGGATTCATTCTCTCCCAGCACTACAAAAGCTCTGCAAACAATGCCTAGTGTACTGATTGCGGTCAAATATGCTCTGACTTTCGGCACTTATACAGCACCAGTGAGATTTCTTTCTCTGTGCAATGTTTTATGGACCACAGACGCTCAATGCTTCACAAATGGAAGGCCCAGTTAGTTCAGCAGGCTTACTCGAAATGCACCACTGAATGGAAGAACATCATTTTAAGAAGGTTTAATGTTTTATTTACTATATGCAAGCCTAAATGCCACTTGTGGTTATTAGAAAGCAACATTACATACATCATGGGCCCTATTTTAATGATCTAAGCGCATCGTCTTAAGCGCACGGCGCAGGAGCTCTTAGGGTGTGTCTGAATCAATGGGTGTGTTTTGGGTGTAACGTGCAATAAACCAATTCTCCCATTCCTTTGAAGCCAGTTCAAAGGGAGTGGTGGAATTTGCAAGCAAAAAGACTGAGAACGTCTCCAGAGAGGATTTTTTTAAATGTGTGTGTGCTGCTTACCCTGTGTGTGTAATAAGCAAAGTGTATGCTCATTGTGGACCAGCCTACAGGCAAAAATTAATAACGCGCCCTTTAAATAACAAAAAAAAAAAATACTGCGCTATTGACTCAAAACCAGGTTTTAATTGGTCAATGACGCAGTCTATTTCAGTTGCCTCCAAATAGCAACACGCCAACAATGCGATTGAAACACACCTCAAATTTCAGACCAGCACGCTTATGGGCGCACAAATGGGTGCAAATTAAGTTGCTATTTAAACAACGTGGCGCTGGACGTGAAAATTATGAAACGTGCAAAAAACACTTGCGTCGCATCTGCCGCCGCTTAAAGGGCTCCATATAATAGTTTTGGTTGTGACTGTGGTACTATTGATTAGTTTGTGTTATTGGCAGACTGTATAAGTTGTATGAGTGCGCACTTGCACAGATGTGGTAGTTTTTATTCCTTGTTTTTGCAAGTTAATGATGCTGATTGGGTGCCCTCTTGTTGGGAGCCGCTTGTCCCCCTGTTAGTTGTGGTCTGGCGACTCTGGGTCCCCCTCACTTCGTCAATAATTCGCACACACATACACACGTTCAAACAGCGGCAGCTTTCATTCCAGAAGGTCAAGAGCAGCCCCTCAGTTCTACTTGCATGCAGAGAGTCATAAATTAAGAACAGGCAGAGAGTGCCACAATCAGCCAATTAACTCAGAATCCAGAAAGGCCAATGCAATTTCATCTCCACACAACTGCTCTGGCACCGGCCGCAGATTCATTAAAGCTGACTGACCGGCTTTCCCCGGCACACTGCCTCGACTCACACACAGTGCGACACTGCTCAATACACCCTGCATGTAAACCAGGGGAATGCAGGGGAAACTTTTCAATGGTAAAATGTGTCAGTCAAATATATCAAAGCAGACGAATATGAATGAAAGATTGAGTCAGACGTTTGCATTATTAAAAAAACACAATGTATCATCATGGCTTGATAACTGAGAATAAACTGCTAACAAGATAACAAGAAATATTCTCATTAAAGACATCAAAGGACAAATAAAGGACATAACTAAACTTCTGACTACTGGCTGGAAGTCTGATTCTCTTTAAAGTCTGGAAACTTGTTCTGGTCAAGAAACCATCACACTTAGACACAAAAAAGACTGCTTGAGTGAGTAAAGTTAAGTTAAACACCCAAAATGCCAGAAAAATAGACCACTGTGAAAAAAAATATAAAAATGGTTACACTTTATTTGAAGGTGTTGTAACTATAGATTTAGATACTGAGTAATATTAAACATGTACATGGACTTACGAGGGTTGGGGTTAGCATTAGGGTTTGGTTTAGGGTTAGTTGCATGTAATTATTGGTAACACTTTATTTTAGGGTTCAATTCTCGCTATTAACTAGTTGCTTATTAGCATGCATATTATAGGATATTGGCTTTTTAGTGCTTATAAAGCACATATTAATGCCTTATTCTGCTTGAACTTATTCTGCATCCCTTAATCCTAACGAATACCTAAACTTAAACGCTACAAAAATAACCTTACTAACTATTAATAAGAAGTAAATTAAGAGTTTATTGTCAAAGTTAATTGTAAATGAGTTCCCATATTAAAGTGTTACCATAATTTTTGTTGCAGCAAGTACATTTAACATGGACACTATAAAATTGTCACATTTGGTCTGTGTTTGAGTTAGACTTTGGCTATGTTCACCAGACTGCCAGCAAAAATCAGATTTTTTGCATATTTATCCATTTTTTTCCAAATCTGATTCCAACTACATTTGGAGGTGGTTTGAAATGCGATTCTAGTCTTATGTGTCTCAAGTCTGAAATCTGATTTGAACAGAGCTTCAGCAATGTCTTCTGCATCACTCTTAACACAATACACAACAATAGCGTCAAAACTGGTGGCGGAATTGGCGGAAGTATTCATACAGTGTTCATATGGTATGTCCAATAATTTCGGCATGTTCCTGTGCAACGGAGAAGTCCTGCACCATAACTCAACAGGGCACTTGTTTGGAGAACGAGATGATGCACCTCCATTTTTCCTGCATCTGTTTTGAAAGCCTTGTCACATAAGTGGGTACTCCTACTGACCTGCGCCTATTTCTTGTTTCCTTTCACTGTATTTATATCCCTCAGTTTGTAGCCTCATCTATTTTATTGTGGTTGTTCTGTTTGTTTAAAGCTACACTGTCAAAAAGCATCTTGCAGTCCTTTAGATAAGATTACCTTGGTTTATATCAGGAATTAACCAGTTCTGAAGCGCCTGCACTCACGAATGTAGTTGTGTTGCTTCACTACTAAAGACAGAAGAACAAATCTTCTGAAGAGCCAATTGAGCCACTGCATCAGTCTCATCCCCATTCACTGACCCAGCCAGGGCAGATACATGCACATCGGTATGTCATGCAGGGCTCTCTAAGCATTTGTCCTGGCTCAAAATTCAAGGGACGACCGTCAAGTGCGCAGCTAGAGTACCCTGGATCGGTTACATGTAACCATATGTAGGATCTAACAATGATGTCAACATGTAAAGAGACCCTTACAAGAAACATCTACTATACATTGAGTAGCGGTGCTTATAAAGAAATCTTTGAGTGTGTTCTTTAAGGTAAAGAGTTTAGAGGTTTGTGAATTCCTGAGATGAAAAGGAAGTCATGAAAGAATATGCCTTACAAGTGAAAATGAGGCTCAATGACTGGATTCTATTTGAAAAATAATTTGTATTATTGTAATATTTAAAACTTTAGTCTGGATTCAGGACCCATCACTGCACAGAAACTCTATTCAAATTAAAATGACTTAGCATCAGATCAAGGTTGCATCTCACTACAAGATTTACTTGACCGTAGTGCATTCAAAACCATAGATTATGACATACACTTATATCGATTACAAAATTACACTGGTATTTAGGCATTAAGATGGTTTAGATGCTGCCAGTCATATAAATGGAGAATTGTGTAAGTTACCACCAGTAAAGTATGGAGTGCTGCAAGGGTCTTTTTTAGGCCCTCTGTTATTCTCAATATACATGTAATATAAATTCAATATAAATTAATACATTGAATTAATATATTCAAAATACATTTTATTTCATGATTTCACTGACTATTAACTTGAACCCTACCATTATTATAACATTATTATAATTTACCCAATGAACTGCTTTGGGGATCTGCAACAAACAGACGGAAAGGCAGATTACAAATAATTCAAGCAGCTACTAAAAAAGATTAAAAAATTGTTCATGGGATTTTTAAGAATCATAATCAGTTTGCTCAAAAAAATGCCATGATTCATTTGAAAATCTATATTTTTACCCAGCCCTATGGCAAACAAAAATCCAAACAAACAATAAAAAAAATAAAAAAATCAAATTAAGGGACATAAGGGTAGATGTTTTGATTCATACATCAAATTAAAAATTGATGGCAAAATTATAAAACTGAAAAAGACAAAGTGTCCATAAGGTTGCACAAACTTCTTAAAAAAGAATCGTAAGTTTTCCAAATGTTTGATAATCCCAGATCATGTATTTTTTATGTCTGTAAAATATTTAATTTCCATTGATCTGGTTTGTTAGGATAGGACAATATTTGGCAGAGATACTATTTGAAAATCTGGGATGAGGGTGCCATTATTTAAAGTTGTCCAATTGAAGTCTTTAGCAACGTATATTACTACTAATAATATTTTTTATATATATATTTACATAGGAAATGTTAAAAAAATTTCTTCATGGAACATGATCTTTACTTAATATTCTAATGATTTTTGGCATAAAAGAAAAATCAATAAGTTTGACCCACACAATGTATTGTTGTCTATTGTCACAAATATACCCGTGTGACTTATCACTGGTTTTGTGGTCCAGGGTCACAAACAAAATTTTAAATCCAAAAAGAAAGTAACAAAAAATACAATTACATTATACTAAAAAAGGTGAACAAAACAAACAACACCAAATTCCCCACAGTTATAAAAAAAAATCATCTGAAATACACAAAAAGGTAATCCCTACATTTTGAATTTGGCACAACACTGCACACATTTAATTGAAAAGTCTCTCTTGCTCTGAACAACAACACATACAAATGAACTGAAGCATGTAAGGAGACTGGTCTGGGCTTGTTTTAGGGGAAGACATGTTTTTCCTAACCGTATCGCTCATGTTTTATCATCGCTGTGTTTTGCTGCGCCTATCCAATCGGCTGGGTTTTAATTACCCTACAGCCGCCATGTGTTTTGGTCTTATTTACTCTCAACACTCTCTGAAGCAAGGCATCAATAATTCTCTAAGAACATCTCCATGTGAAATGCCCTCACTATTTTTTTTCTTACCTCTAGCCTTTTCATTTTAAATTCAAGATGCGAGGATACTAATTGTAAGAGCGACACCTCTTTTAAGAGGCCAAGGTCTTTATTTTGTCTGAAAGGAAAATATAAACAAAAATCCTTTTCATCTGGATATTTACAGTCTGTTTCTTGATAACTTCTCTCTCTATCTTTGTACTTTCCCATCAGGCTTTGGCTGCCTGCACTGCCTGCACTTTCAGGCTCATTACAGTTGATAATGACTGACAGATCAGTGTAATTTTATGCAGAGACCAAAACCAGTTTCCCCATGAACAGATTCTAGTGAGAACAAAATGTGTGCAGAAAAAGCCATTGGAAAATGATATTAAAATACTAAAAGGAAATACATCAAGCTGTGTTATTGTTATTTGTTGTCTTCATGCAAAATTGGCCGTATTTATCCAATACAGACCTGGGTATTAATTCAAGGTCTTCTTGTTTGAAATTGAGCCATTGCGCCATATGAGACTGTGTTTAATGCTGTGAAGTGACGGCACATGCTGTGACGGCTCGCCTGGAGGAACTCGAGCATGAAGGAAGAGGATTTGAGCCACATAAAGCCATCCTAACCAGCTGTAATATCCACCATAAACAGAACAGCTAGCCGAAAGTCACGTCCTCAAGAAGCACTTTTGTACAATAAAACACCATGTTATGGGCGATGTGTTGAACTTTATTTCTTTGAAGGATAAAAATGAGTTTTTAGCTTCTCTGGGGCTCGTAGAAGTTCGAAGGCGGCCGTTTGATCAAAACACAATTGCTTTAGAAGGAACGTGTGATTACGAAAGATGAAAAAGAAACTCAAAACGCCGTCAAAGGAGACTGATGCTCAGTGACTTTATGAAGGAACATTTGGTGCAGATCCATTTCAGAGACTCACCCTTAAGCGAAATGTTTCATTCATGTTATTATCATGAAAACATTCTACCTTAAAGCAGCATTAAATATTACAGCCTGCAAGAGAACATTCAGTATGCATCATTTCAGCCTTGCGTAGATTCGATCAAAAGCGGTTCCACTCAAAAACGCAACACTGCCGAACTGTTTGAGTTTTTCAGAGCTCAGGCCCTAGAGAAAGGTGAGCAGGTGGCACTAGCTGGCGTAAGCCCCGTTCAAACCCTCATGCTTCCCTCCCTCGTCTGCGAGGAGCCGGAGATAGCTCACAGCGCCAAGGAGGAGCTGGGGCACGCAATATTTCAACACAAGCCTCACTGTGCAGTCCTGACAGGTAGAGGGCCAGGTGTTGCAGCGTTTGCCACAGAAGCTGTATTCAAACGTCTCTGGAGCTTAGCCAGATATATGCATACAAACTAAGCAGACACTCTTGAGCGTGGGAGCTGGAAAGACGACTAAAAGAACGAGAAGATATAAAATTCCTTCCAAGATGACCCACGTGTGCTCGTTTTTTTAATAATGATGTGGGATGGAGAATGGGATGTGATATAAGCTTTTATGGCTGCTATTAATCTTGTATTAGGAAGGCACATCGCTGGGAACAAGTGACATGCATTTCATTTGTGGCATAAATGTCACCTCCTCCAGCTCCTGGTATCTGGGGAAAATGAGACTTTCTATAGTAGGAGTAAAACACATTCATATTGCAAATATGGGTCTGCTGTAACACTACTGGTAAAAGTATTGGCAAAATCATGTCTAAGGTGGTTTGAACAATCAAAAGTAAGGCAACTATCTTACAATATACAAACTATGCACATGAACCATAGCTGAAATGTAATTTTATGAACCAAATATTTACAAAGTATAAGCATGTGAACTGGACTAAAGGTTGGACACACCATCGAGCTCATGTTGTACCTGACAGAATTGATTTTAAAAGAGAGATCATTATGCGAATAACTGATATAATAACACAAAAAATACAGCACATTTTAAACAGCTCTTTTCGGTTTGTGTCATTTTGTCATTACTTTTATGTATTTATCAGTTTTTATTTAGTGCTCCTTATTGATTTCAGATATATGTGTACATTTTAATGTATATCTTTTACATCAATTGCAAGTTTACATTGCATCAAATCGCAATTCTAAGAAAAGAAGTCAGAATTGCAATTGCGAGACAAAAGTTAGAATTGTGAGAAAAAAGTCAGAATTGTAAGATATAAACTTGCAATTGCGAGAAAAAAGTTAGAGTTGCAAGCTATAAACTTGCAATTTTGAGTTATAGTCAGGATTGCAAGATATAGACTCGCAATTGTGAAAAATAAAGTCAGAATTGCAAGATTTCAACTCGCAATTGTGAGAATAAAGTCAGAATTGCAAGATATAAACTCACAATTGTGAGAATAAAGTCAGAATTGCAAGATATAAACTCACAATTGCGAGAAATAAAGTTAGAGTTGAAATATATAAACTCCCAGTTTTAAATTATAAAGTCAGGATTGCAAGAAAAATAGTCAGAATTGCAGGATTTAAACTACAATTGCAAGAAATAAAGGCAGAATTGCAAGATATAAACTCACAATTTTGAGTTATAAAGTCAGGATTGCGAGATATAGACTCAAAATTCTGACTGGAAATTGTGAGTAACAAAGTCCAATTCTAAGGGAAAAAAGGCTGACTTTTTTCTCTGACTTTATTTGTCAGTTTATATCTTGCAATTCTGGCTTTATAACACTCAATTGTGACTTTATATCATGCAATTCTGATTTTAAAACTCGCAATTGCGAGTTCATATCACGCAATTCAGAACAATTCCAACCCGATCTTACGACAATTCGTACGTATTTTACGAGGTGGGTAATTCGTTCGATTTTTACGACTTCACTTGTATGAATTGGTAAGATATTAAGCTAAATAGTGCGTGTTGGCAAGTTCAATTCGACAAGTCAATTCGTATAATTTTGTACTGAATGACCTACCCCTAACCCTGCCCCTAAAACCTACCCATCACTGCAGTATAGACAAATCGTATGAATTCATAAGAGTGAGGTCATACGAATTCATACACATTAGCCACCTCGTACAAATACTTACGAATTGGTCGTGAGATATTCTGACGTAAAACTCGCAATTACTGAGAAAAAGTCAGTGTTGAGAGATAAAAGTGATTTTTTACTCAGTGCCAGAAACAAGCTTCCATAGATATAGCTCCTTAACATTAATTATATAAATAAATTATTTATAAAATGTTATAATGAAATATTTATTTAAATATATTTCATTATTTTATTCCATAATTATTTATGTGTACAGCTTTTCAACCCTTTCAATTATGTTTTGAAGGCTGCTTATTAGATTAATAAAGGTAAAAATCATCATAAGAGACTATAGCTCCCTTAAAAGCATAGTTCATTAAAGAAATTCATGAAATTCTGTCATTATTTACTCTCCCACATGAATTACATGCTTTTGCAGAACATAAAAGAAGATATTTCAAAACCAAATGGGTTCCAAACAATTTTGAACCCCATTTAAATTCATTGTAATATCTTTCAAAATGTCTTCGTGTTTCACAGAATGGAGAACGTTCTATAGCTTTGGAATGATATGAATGTGAGCAAACAAAGGCAGAACTATCCATTCAAGAAGTGCAGCAAAATAAAATAAGAACAGAGGAAGTTACAAACTATCTAGCACTTAACAACCCCCAGTGCAAGATACATTTAAGTAAGAACCTACAACCGGCTGGTGCAGCCCTACCCAGAAGTTTCATGCCTGGCTGAGAGGTACATTTTCAATTTCCTGAACATGGTGCACAGGTGTACAGGAGCAGGTTTCAAACCAGCAGCTTTCCAATTACTGCCAGAGACACAAACAACCGTGGGCCAATTAGCCAGTAAAAAAAAAAACCCACAATTAAATCAATTGCAGACACGATATAACAGGTCACGATAAAAAAAGCAACAAAAGTACGTTAAGAAATAGTATTCCGTAAATGAAGACAGTTTTGTGCGAGATCAAACAAGGCTCATATATGTTCACCGAGTTCCCCTGGCGACCACTGAATCACCACGTTGTACCTTTGCCTTCCAGCATTAACATCCTTGGTTGACCAGACCTCTATGTAACTCGACAGGAACCAACACTTATGTTCAGAGGAGCAGAAACTCGAAATCACCATATGCATGACTGCCATTTTATATATGCATATGCAAATGCTCAGCTGAGAGTAAATCACATCTCAACAGGGAAAGAAGGCAGAGATTAGGCGATAAATGCATATGGGAGGTTTCTAATTTGCTCACGTAACTGAGGTGAGACTGAGGTACGTGATTCAATTCTGAGATACGGATAGAGCGGTTATGTAACACCAGCGGTCCAGCTTGTCGCAGATGCACCCAGACGCCCGTAACATTCTTATTTCCAGAGTTTACCACGCGGAAGCACTTCCAGGTCACGCCTTCCTTCCCCTGAGCCCGAACTTGTCGGTGCGTTTGACACGGGTCGGTTGCCTTCTGCCTTTACTTTACTACAGTGAGTCACAAAGGTGAAGGATCATCTTGCCGAGGAGGTTCTACAATGTTTGGCAGAAACCAATGTGACAAGATAAAATTCATATGCTGATTATGGAAGGACATTAGTGCATGTGTAAGACCTCCAAACAGGGAATGCAACATTTTTATGTTCATATCTTCACATGAAAAAGGTGAGAATGTGCAGGCATCTGTCAGCGAGTAAGGTGTTTCTTCTCGAGCCTGAGTGCTCTTTCTGTATCCCACGAGGAATAAGACCCTCAGAGGTTTCTTTATGCGAGCCAGATGGTGTCGCATTCAGAGAATTCTTCCTGCGCTGTCCTCATTTTAACCTCTATGCAACAAAGTCTGAGCAAAACTTGGCAGATGAACAAGAATTATAACCATAAAGCCTGGGAAAATCTCGATGGTGCTTCTGAAAGAGCACTGTTTAGCCTTGGAACAACATTCAGGAAGAACAAACCTTGTCACTCCCCCAACCCTAAACCTGATTATTTTTATTTATTCATATGGATCTACAGATTCATTCAGGAAAACTGTTCAAAAGTTTGGGGATTATTTTTTTGAAGGAAGGTCTCTTATGCTCACAGAGGCTACATTTATTTGATCAAAAACTAAAATGTTTAAATTTTATTACAATTTAAAATATTTAAAAAATAAAATGTAATTTATTCCTGAGATGGCATTATTATTTCTTCAGTGTCTTCAGTGTCACATGATCCTTCAGAAATTATACAAATGTGCTGATTTGGTGGGCAAAAATAATGTATTATTATCAGTTGAAACAGTTGTGCTGCTTAATATTTTTGTGGATACATTAATTTAATAATTTGATAAACATAATACTTTTTTCAGGATTTTTTGATCCAAGTTCAAAAGAACAATATAAATATTTTCTAACAATGTACAAGTTTTTACATACTTTTGGTCAATTTGGTCCATCTTGAATAAAAATATGATTTTATTAACAGATATAATTCATACATGTAATGACTTGAATATACATGTTCTGCGATGAGCATGTTTTAATGTCTTTTTTGAAGTAAATTATTTTCATTTGGACAAAGTCGAATTTTGAGTGATACAACGGAATACAATTCTTGAAATTCTTGAAAGAAAAGTAATAAATGAATAAAATTAATAATTGCACCAAGGAATTATTATTTGTAAAACAATATATATTCAGAAATCAATGTGCAGAAATATGCAAGTAACATTTAAGTACATTTATGCATTAAAATACTATTTTAAAACCTGTATGAAAATAAATATTAAGCTGCTATACACTAATGTATTCAAGGTGAAAGGAAAATAATTTTTTACTAGACAGTTATACCACATTACATTTTAGTCACTAAATTCAAACTTTTGTTTAAAAGTTGATCAAAGTTTAAGCACTGACCAGTTGCATAAATTTAGGATCTATGTTAAGACTGTTGGCCCTATCAAACAGCAGGTGCAATGCGACGCCAGGCACGACGCAAGTGTTTTTTGCTAATTTCAGCCCAATGCAATTATCATTTTTACATAAAGTGTCACGTTTAAATAGAAAATGCACACACGCCCATCTGTTCGCCCATGTGGTCTGAAAACAAGGTGTGTTCAGGTGCATTGTTGGCTTGTTGCTATTTTGAGGCAACTGAAAACGACTGCGCCATTGACCAACAAAACCTGGTCTAAAGTTAAAACCGCAGTATTTTTTGTGTTATTTAAAGGGCGTGTTAGTAATTTGCGCCTATAGGCTGGTCCACATGGGCGTACACTCTGCCTATTACACACACAGGGACGCGCAGCAGAACACAAGCATTTTAAAACATTAAAAATAAAAGGATTCCTCTCTGGAGAAGCGTTCAGTTTTTCCGCTCACAAATTCTGCCATGTAAATAGCTAATTCACCATGGCATGAGCGTAACTGGTTTTTAAAGGGAATGGAAAATGACACTCTGATTGGTTTATTGCACGTTACGCCCAAAACACACCCATGACTCATTAAGAGACTAGGTACAACCCTTTTAGACCATGCGCCGGGCATGCAGACCGTTTTTTCCACTGTTAAACTAGCAAAAGTGGATTCGGACACGTCCTAAGTGCACCTGCGTGGTGAGCTCAGATCATTAAAATAGGGCCCTGTGTCTTAAAATCTAGTTTGGCCAACTATGGCCTCCCCCTAATGCTCTTTCTCTCGGTTTGTGTGTTTGTTGTTGTCTTGTTTTGGAGTTTGTTGTGTGTGTGGTATTTATGTTCTGCAGAGCAGGAACCTACTGAAAAACAGTTTTATACTGAGTCAGGCCTGATTGTTTTAATCCTTTCCTGCTTAAAAACACAAATAAATAAATAAACTAGCAGTTAGTTAGGTATAATTCTTACTTTTCCCAATTCAAATTAGACCAATCAAACCTTTTTATCTAACTGACCTTACAAACTAAAAAAAAAAAGAAAGAAGATGACTCAGTTTTAAGACTAAGTCTAAGCTGTTTATGCAACCGGGCCAGCCATATGTTGATTTGATGACCAGGATTTAGACTCTGGTCCAGAGAACCAAACACAATTCAATTTCTTAAGCCAAAATCTCCATGCAGCGTTTCATCCACTGCATCATCCAGGCTGAGTAGCAACCCCATGTATACCACCAATAATTCCCAGTTTAACACTCTTTCTATCGCTCTATGTCTATTTAATCTCGGAGCTCTGACAGATGTGCTGGTCTCCAGGCCGCTGTTTTAGTAAAGCAGTACAGGTCAGGAGAGAGAAAAGGAAAATGAAGCAGAGAAAGAGACAGGTCGGCCTGTAGAAGACTCGGCCCGAAAAGCGGTCTTCTTCATCCCTTCCCCTTTCTCCCTCATGTCCTGCCCTGTCGACTCTAATAGACTATTGATTTTCCATCTGCCGTAGGATAAGTCTCCACTTTTACCATTCACTCATGATATTAGCTGTCCATTAGGTGCAGAGCTCTCAGCCCTAACAGCTTGTCAGCACAGAGGCAACACTCCACCTCCAGCACAATACAATCAGCTGATTAGTCTGGAGACTAAAGCAGCACAGAGCAACCCTCCAACACACTACAAGGCGCCTTTAAGCTGATAACATAAAGGTGAGTAGCTGGGGGGTCACAGGTGAACTCTAACACCCGAATGCACATCAGACAGAGTGGAAAGTTACTAAGTGGATTAAAGCAGGCCGGACACTCAGGACAGTCTCTGTTCACAGCTTATTACCAGATGCATTGTTTTAAAAGTTGGAAAACTGCCACATGAGCCTCCTTGGAAGCTCTGCTGAGATTTCCGAACGTACAGTCATGCAAGATGGCATGCTCGTGCCCGGAAAAAAATCTATCAAGCTGATTTCTGTTGGCTCATATGTCAGGGATTGGTTTGGATTAATAATAAATAAATAAAAACCAACAAAAGATCTAAAAGTATTCACGGGTTTTAAAAACCGAACCCTGCATTTGAGCTATTTAGCCTTGTGGATAAACCACACCTGTCAAAAATATTGAGCCCTGGCGCGCATGTGGACAACACAACTTTTCCAAAATTTCTCTTTCAACAATAATTTCCTGATTTATTTGCATTATACTGTGAATAAAATAGCCATACAGTACTGTTCAAAACAGGTTTAGTACTTTTATTCAGCAAGGATGCATTGATTTGATTAAATGGTGACTGTTATAATGTTATACAAGATTTCTTTTTAAAATAAATGCAGGTTTTTCCATTCATCAACGAATTCTGAAAGAATACAGCAAAACGATTTTGTTAATATTGATAGTAACAGGAAATGGTAGCGTTAAAGCGTACAGTAAATTAGCATATTTGAATGATTTCTGAAGGATCATGTGATATTGAAGAGTAATGATGAATTTATTGAAAAATTTGTAATCAGTTCCATTTAATCCATTTAATTTACTGTTTTACTGTATTTTTTGATAATAAACAAATGCAGCCTTACTGAGAACAAACATTAAAAACTACGAATAAAAACCCCATTACAAAATCTTACAGACTGCATACTTTTGAACAGCACTGTATATAAAATTTAGAAAGAAAACTGTTTAGAAATCAACATCTTGTAACTTACAAATACAATGTTTAAGTTAAGTGTGATAAATCTATATCTAGTTAATAATGGAGCTGAAATGATAAGCTTCAGTAACTTAGTTTGGGGATTAATTATCCTCCTGTGAAGATAATGAGAGTTCGATCTGGAGCGTTTGTGAGGAACATACATTATTTAAGAACAAAAGGATGATCTTAGCCTTTAGATCATAGCGTCCCCGTAACACGTCACTGTTTCCCGACTCCCTCTCTCTTATTGTTTTCCCAGAAAGAATATGACACCACACCAGACATTCCCAACCTGACCTCTGATTCCACACATCTGTAGGGTGAGTGCGACTGTGGGTCTGTCACTTCCTTGAAGAGGTCAATGGATGAGCCAGTGGACGCTGTTAATTGTACAGACACCTTTAATGAAGCAAAGGACTGTTTCTCCAGCAGTAACACTACAAAACATCTGACAATCTTCAAGCCACCTTCACCTTTTCTAGTGAGAAATAGTACACGATTGTGTAAGAAACTGGACCTTCTTATTTCTGAATGAAAAACTTAAACTATTTTTTCCTCAGAATTGTGAGATATAAACGCACAATTCAAACTTTTTTCTCCCAATTTTGAATTTATATCTTGGAATTCTTACTTTATAACTTGCAAATGTGAGAAAAAAGTCAGAATTGAGAGTTTATGTTATTAATTATATGATGACTACATGTATGATACATGTATGATTCTTTTATATTGATTCTACATCCTTTCTGAAAATCTTTATGTGTTCCACTGAGATAAAAAGTCAGACAGTTTGGATTAATCCTAAATTAAGTAATATGCTGATGGAATTTCTTTTTTTGGGTGAACTATCCCTTTAAAATTGGAGACTGAAGGACATCTATAAACCTTCTTTACTCAAAGCAGATTTTCTGAGGACGGGGCCTAATGCTATTTTCAAAGACCTCTCCAATCCAGAGCACCCAAAGCAGGCTGTCATATCCACGGTTGGATCTCAATATGACTCTGATCGCATAACCTTTGTCATCCTTTTTTGTGAACCCCCCGGCATAAGGTTCAGGAGATGGATTCAGACGCAAGCTTTCACCGTGGGATCCTGGACAAGAATCCAGCCAGATTTGGAAGCTTCATGTAGGTTTATCTCCAGACTGTCAAGGGAGTGTGCTTTTCATATGAGCTACTTTTGTTCTCATGGGTGTGAGTCACTGCAAAGATATGGAAATAAAGAATTATGGTAAACAAGAAATTAACATCACACTATCTTCAGACATGCTCGTGAAAACACTACTTTTACTGCTAGGGAAGAAATGCTAGCATATTTTGTGAAATATTTATTTGAAAAGTCTGAGCGTGTACATGAATCTTGCGATGAGTCAAATCCACTTCCATTTCTTTCCCATGTCTGATAATATCTCTGACCTTGTGTCCAACTGCACCTCTAGAGAAATGCAACACTGCTGCCGATCGATTTTTTTTTTTTCAGAATGGCCTCCCCCGAGTTCTCAGCTCCTCTGTGAATGAGCATAAAGAGTGTCCTCAGCTTAACCTTAATCTTTCCAGTGTAAAACAAAAGAGTCCTGCAATCCCAAAGACACAAGACCTAACAGACACAAACAATGTAGACTGGTAACAAAACAAAAAAAACACTAATATTCTTAATATACCAGGGGTGGGCTGCCTCGGGTCTTGAATCCTAAATTCTGCCCTAAAAAAAAAATCAGATGAAGATTATTATAGCATCCAGGGCTGGCCCAACCCCTCATGGGGCCCTAAGCACCAATACTATTGACTATTGTCAGTTCTTGATAATTTGCACACCCAGTATCAATGTTAGTAGTTGTACCTGTGTTGCTTACATCATGTCTGGCTGTCATGTTTTTACTAAACGATTTTTAATCGTAACAGTAGCAAACCCACAAGAGTTGTCAGGTGTTAATATTCAAAGCCTTACAGTACTACAGTTCAGACTGGGATATGTACTTTTTTAAAGTAGTCTCTTATGCTGAATATGCTCACTTTTCCCCAGGATTCTTTGATTAGTAGAATGGTTCAAAAGAACAGCATTTCCCAGAAATAGAAAGCTTTCAAAAAATCCTAAAAACATTGTACACAACTGTTTTCAAACACTGATAATCCTAAATGATAATCAAATGTTGTAGCTACTCCAAAGCATGCAGCACGATTAGAAAACGTAACATTTTGCAGTTTATTTAGTAACTGTTTAAAGGGATAGTTCACCCAAAAATGAAAATTAGCCCATGATTTACTCACCCTCAAGCCATCCTAGTATATGACATTCTTCTTTCAGACGAATACAATCTGAGTTATATTTAAAAAGTCCTGACTAATCCAAGCATTATAATGGCAGGGATTGTTGCTCTGTTTTTGAAGTCCATAAAAAATGCATCTGTCCATAAAATAACTGCTCCACGCGCCTCTGAGGGGTTAATAAATGCATTAATCGATGCGTTTGTGTGAAAAATATCCATATTTAAAACTTTTTAAAGCAAAGTTCCAGCCGATCGCCTTCTGTGGAAAAGTGTTGAAAGTGCCTTCTTGGATTTACTAGGTAGCATAAGCCTTTGAACTGCAGAGGCACTTTCAACACTTTTTCCATAAACTGAATACGGAAGGCGATCGGCCAAAAGTTTACTTTATAAAGTTTTAAATATGGATATTTTTCTTACACAAACGCATCAATTCACTTCAGAAGGTGTTTATTAACCTCCTGGAGCCGTGTGGAGCAGTTATTTGACGGACAGATGCATTTATGGCTTATAAAAATGATAATTTTTTTAATATAACTCTCCTTTTATTCGTCTGAAAGAAGAATGACATATACACCCAGGATGACTTGAGGGTGAGTAAATCATGGGGTAATTTTCATTTTTGGGTGAACTTACCCTTTAAGGCCATTTCGCGATTTCATTCATCATGAAATAACATGCAGCAAAAAGTCATTTCATGTGCTCTTGGGGGCCCCCTGGTGGCCGCTTAGTTTACTTATGCCTTGGGCCGGCTCAGTAGCATCCATAATGGCCAGTATGTTGCAGTGACACGCCAAGAACATTATGAATACAGGCACAACAAAAGTGGTCTAATCTACAAAGTGCGTTTCAATAGAACTGGAAGTTGCCGTGTCCCATCTCTGGATCAGCAGACCTGATGGTGTTCTTTTCATCTGCCACTGTACAATCCAGGACAAAGCAGCATTAAGCTAAAATGGAACTTATCAATCTTCTCTTCCCTGGCAGCCAGTGGAGAGGGTAAAAAGTGTAGAGAAAAAAAAAACAGGGTAGTCTGTCTCACTGACAGAACAACTTCATTTATAACACAGCTGATTGGGCACTGGCAGGTAGGCCTCACGTAACGGCGATGCACACAGAAAGAGAAGAAAAGAGAAGACGGTAATGCTCTGCCTGCATTCAGTTTCCACATAAGAGAACAGCTGCATCAAGCTCGTTATAACAAAAGCCCCCTCGTCGTTTCACAGTGCATCTTCCTCATTAATTATCCCTCTATCTTGGGAAAGTGGAGGCATGTGCTTGTCTAGGCGTTCAGAAGTGATCAACTGATAAATGGCTTGCTTAACGGACCCAGTCCATCCAACCCCCAGCGCCATGTTGGTGTCCTCGCCTCACAGACAGAACCTAAACAACTTTTCTTTGCAACATTAGTTGGGAAGGAGTCGATGGCGCATAAAAGGAATCATAAAAGGAAGGTAGGCAGCCATGCGCCAAATTCACCGAAAGTCCCAGAACAGCACGGTGGTCTAGACTGGCTTTGTGAGGACCTTCAAAGGTACTTAGGAGTGGAAATATGTGGCTCCATCCCATGCCAAGCCTAATTAGGTACACATCAGAGGGCCGGTGTGAGAAGGTGGGTTCTTTCCTACACATGGACTCCTTATAACACCAATGAAAGCATGGACCCTGGAGACAGGCACTCAAACCAAACACAATCTGGGCGATATACACACTGTGTCCAAGAACGGAGCCAAGCCACACAGCAAACCGGGCAGGAAGCAGAGCTGCCATCCCCGGCCAAGTCTATTACTCCCAGATCACCTAGCTCACAGAGGCAGAAGGTGACCGAGAAGTAGGAGGAATTAGCCGTTTATAGTGAGCAGGGATGACAAACAGTAACTGGCAGGTCAAACGGCTTCTCCTGGCCAAAAATACAATCAAACCTTAAAAATGTGGGTAATGCTTCAGTACATAAACTCTAAATGCATGTATAGCAAGGAGACATTAAATGGACAGTTAAGTGACAATACAGAAATTAATATAATGTTACAAAAGATTTATATTTGAAGAAATATCTACAGAAATATTAATATATTATAAATTATTTTCAACATTGATAATAATAATAATGTTTCTTGATCATCAAATACGCATATTAGAACTATTTCTGAAGGATCATGTCACACTGAAGACTATTATAGAAAACAGTAATTTTATAATGTAATATTTCACAATATCACTTTTTAGGGTTTTTAAACGCCCGCTTCTGTGAGTATTCAAGACTTTTTCAAAAACAAAAAAACGTACCAACTCTTGAGCAATTTTAGCAACTCAACTTTTGAGCAATGTATATTATGTTTGAAGTACTTTAGAGTACCATATTAAATTGTCATGATATTACCATCCATCTGATACTATCACTGTATACTATCACAGTATCAGAAGTCAAAGAGGAATTATTCTAGGCAAATATAGTGCAAATATTTGTCCTATGCTAAAAAACAACTCTGTAAAATACACATACACTATCTGTAGTAGTTTAAAGGTGGAGCACATTGCTGAACCATGAGACCCACTCAGCCCACTTGCCTGCTAGTAAACAAAACCCAAAATCTCTTTTTCCTCCAACTCAAGCTTCAGAAACCCAGAGATGAAAAGTGCAAACACTCACACTCATTCACAACATATATAAATATTATTCAGATAAAGTACCATGATGAGAGTAACATGTTGGTTGAGTTTTTCCAGAGGGTGAGGAACGGCAGAAACCCTCTGTCCGTTCCACATATATTCTAAGGAACACACACACAAACACAAACACGCACACACGGGACACAAATGCAATTTATGGCAGGAATCAGAGAGTTTGCAGCTCAGTGCTCAGGCAGGAGAGATGAGGTTATCACCTCTATCTCCACGCCGGTGGGGGCCGCAATAAAATCATACCTCAGCAACAGGGCCCGGCAATGAGATTTGCAGGACAGTTGTAAATGTTCAAGAGTGCTTTCTCTCTCCCCAGCTCGCTCTCTTTCTTTCTGACACAAGGGCACCCTGGTATTTCACCCCACTTCCCACCAGCAGCAGAGGCTTTAAGGCATGCATATTTGGAAAGGCGGCACACTTAAATATAACATTTAGAGCTGCAGAGAGGACAAAGCTTGACTGCTTGGTCGCTTAGCACTCTTACAAAAAAAGTGTGGAGCTACAAAGAAGCATTAAATCATAATTTCAGATAGGAATAAGATGTTTACAGAGGTTCTGAACAATGAATTTATTCATATATCACTGTATTTTACATGAAACACCAGCGTACTTAATAAAAAACAATGCTACTATGGTTCAAGGTGAAAGGTAATGCATTAATCAAGGGTGTAGATTTAGTAATGGACTACAATTACGGCATTACTGTTTAATAGCGTGTTAAGATAATAAAATGGTCATTTCAGGCAAAATTACCACAAGCGCACATGAAAATGAAAGTTATGGCCACTGGGGAATTTATTACCATCTAAAAGTACCATGGTATTATCATGGAATTACCATCAACATGGTGCAAATGCAAAGAGAAGTCAAAGAGGTATCCTAATAGTAAAAACACACATCCTACACAAAACAATAATGATAATACCTGACTCTGATCGAATGCCCTATTAGATGAGTAAAAAATAAAAATGACCTAAAACTAATAGGGCTAAAGATTTTTGTAGTCAACATTTAAGCCATTAGTCGACTTTTTGAAGTAGAAGTTTTATTATAGCGCATTCCCACAAGCCCAAGGATGCTTAACAGAGGTAGCTGAACAACATTTACAGTGTACAAACAACAACAAAGTGAGGGAACAAAATAATCATTGAAAATACGTTTTGAGTTGAGACTTAAAGGTAGATAGAGAGTAGATATTTTGAAGAGAGGGGGTAGTGAGTTCCAGAGTTTGGAAGCGTTAACACAAAAGGATCTTCCACATATAGTAGAAAGCCGGAATCTAGCTGGAAGAGACCGGATGGGCAGGTACTAGGTGGAGTATGTCTGATAGATAAAGAGGTGCAAGACCATTTAAAGTCTTAAAGGTTAACAGGAGTACCTTAAAATGAATACGTGATGCAACCGGTAGCCAGTGAAGATCATGGTGAAGGGGTGTCTACGAATGTGGAAACTACGTCTAGTTGAGGTGAGCATTCTAGCAGCTGCATTTTTTACATATTGTAGCCTTTTAATACGTTTTTTTTTTTGGTAAGCCAATTAATAAGGCATTACAGTATTCCAATTAGTGCATGAAAAAGGGTTTCTGCATCTGTCAGATGCAGTTTTTAACAACAAATGAAAGAGATGAATCAAATAAAACACCAAGATTA